>CM042441.1:18244731-18409731 GCA_023631565.1 Gymnocephalus cernua
CAGTTATCTCTAACTGAAAGTACGTACTGCTGCACGTTTTGGCTAGTTTCACCACAGGTCCAATGCAGTGGTCATGCAAGAGTGTAAGCTTGTGTTTGGAGGTTTGAACTTTTATAGATTTGAGTAGAGACCTCTCTTGTGGAGCTGCTGAAGAAATAAACCCTCTGGCTTTCTTATGCTGTCTAGTTTCTATGTATTATTTTTCTCCCTCATCAGCGTGGGTGCCAGGGTTGTTCCTGGGTTCTGTCTGCTCCGCTTTGCTTGCTTTTTTTGTTTTTATTGCGTTCTTCAACTCTTTTTGTCCTGTCTAACCTGTAGTATGTCAAGACCCAGCCAACCACGGACCTCCACTTATTTTTAGACTTTACAATCGCGGGCTTGATCTTATTCACCGATTCTAAATGCTGAAAAACACAAAGTGTTTTTTGATTTCTTTTGAGGTCTACAAAGCAGAGCAGCCTGCTGTGTTGTCAAGGCATGGTGGATAGACATGATGAGATTATCTCATGATCAGTTCACCACAGTGTTCAGTCATGTAAGGTAGCGGTGCTGGGTGTCAAACCTTACTATTCTGGTACTCACTGAAATGTATCGGTTGCACATCAAAAACTGTAAAATACTGAAAGATGGTATTGAATATCTCGTTCGATTTGTAGTCTTGCTTTCTTATTATTTCAAATGTAATAATATCAGACTTTATTCATTGTTTTGTTTCCGAAATCCAGGTATTTTATCAGCAGTTACATTAAAAAAGCTGAGAAAACAAGCCTCTTTGCCTCATGAGAACTATACCCTTAAAAGTCAATTTGGCTGTAAAAAAAAAAAAAACTAAAAATAAAAAAACTGTCAGTGATATAGAACTCCTTTCCTGTCATTTAGATGCTGCTTTTTTACATACATTATAACTCCAAAACATTAGCATGTTAGCATTGTCGTTGTGTGTTGCCTACTTTATCTTCTGGGCCAAAGCAGTGCTGTGGAAAAGTACTTGCATGGAACTCAATGCATTGCAAAAAACTGATGCAAGGTGCACAATCCATTATACTTCAAACTGCATGTCATTCCCCCTCTCTCTCCCTTTTCACATCTTTAGCTGTCCTGTATAAATAAATAATAAAAAAAAAAAAAACGTATGAAAGAAACCTCTAAGCCAGGGATATAACATGTTCTAGCTTTTGGCCTTTATAGTGATGTTTATGAACAACATGGGCCAGGGTGTATAGACAGGCTTGTTATATTCTGACGTATTGTTTTACCACTATGGTTGATGATAGCCACTAGTACACAGACCTTGCCAGGGATTCACAGATGGTGCCATTTTTCTCTTTGCCCTGTCACAGATGGCACAAGATGAGGACATTTTCGGCTTTAAGCACAGGAGCTGAGTGTGTATGTGATTGGAAGGCGGATGTGAAGTACAATTTAATTGTTTTGTTTGATTCAATGATTGACCCTTTTTGGCATTTTGTGTTGTTGGAAGTCACCCTTACCATGTGGTCAGAATTTGGAAATAAAAGTAAAAGAGGGAAAGATCAAGGATAAGCTCTTCTATTCATGCATATGGTGTTTTGTTTAATGTTTCTAGAATTTACCGGTAGCTGTGGTGGCTGCCCACACATTCAAATAAATTGCATGGGCCTTTATTGATTTATCCTGAAAGTGCAACACACAAGCTGAACATGAGATGGAACTAAATTTCAGCTAACACAGGATATGTTACTTTTCATATTCTGTTCATCCCAAATCTTTTACAGATGATACTGAGGCCATCTGTCGCTTCGTTTCCTTATTCATGCTGCCTGTGACCGAGTAGAAGTTGCCTCAGGGTGTCTTTCTGCAGGTTACAGTGCAAGCACAGGGAGCATGTCACTCAAACATCACACTGATGCTCGAAACACACACACACACACACACACACACACACACACACACACACACACACACACACACACACACACACACACACACACACACACAGAGCGAGCATTTCCTTTGCAGCCTCAGTTTGTTTTTCTGTGGCTTAAATAGAATACCTTATTTACAATATCTGCACGGCTTCATTCATTCTACAAGTGTGTTTTCAGCTTAGCGAGGGAAAGCTCCACAGTATGTCTGTGTGTGTGCTCAGCTATTCTGTACAGTACATGTCTCTAGCTGGTTTATGTATATTTGCAATACCGTACTGTATGTGTGAGGCAGTTACTGACAGCGGACGCCTTCAGTCATCCTTGAAAATTTATAAAATATGAGTTTGAGGATCGAAGGCTTAGATGCAGGGCTCTCATGCAATCCCAGCTTTCTATCTCTTCTGCGCCCTCTGGTCCACAAGGCCTCAGCCGCTGAATATTCTAAGTATCAGTTTGTGTGTGTGTATATATATATATATATATATATATATATATATATATATATATATATATATATATATATATATATATATATATATATATATATATATTTTTTTTTTTTTTTTTTTAAGTATACCGTTTGTGTGTGAAGGGGGAGCAGCCTGGGCTTTGCTGTGACTTAAGAATGAGGGATTTTAAGGGTGTTCTTTGCATTGCATGTAGGGGCCTTGAGAGAGATGAATCCGGACGTTACAGTATGAAATGTGATACTGCGCAGTGAGTTCTCCCCCGGAGCTGGGAAAATAAGAGGGGGAGAAAGTGAGAGGCCATGATGACAGAGAGTGAGTTCATTGATGTTGGTTTCATTGATAAAAACGAAGTAGCCTAGTTCAAAGAAGAAAATTAGCATTTTTGATGCAGTTGTTTGTATAATACCCAGGATATTTATGCTTATAATATTTCCATTTTATCTTTTAAAGAGCAATGTTAAAGGGTGTGGAAAGTGTGGGTACACTTCACAAAAAAAACAAAACAGGAAAATGCAAGATTTGCAGGAAGTTACTGTGCATCAAATCAAAGTAAAGTTAGAATCGAAAACTAAAAACTGTAGGACTTAACCACAACCTGCCTATGACGCTGCAACCATCATGTTTGCACAAGTGCAGCACAAGCAAGTGCTATACTGGAATGAATATTATTTCCACCACCTTGTGTTATTTCTGCTTCTACGGCTGCTGCAGCAGCAGCAGCTCCAGTTGAGCCTCACAGCGAGGAGCAGACACCTTTTTTTCCTCACAGCTAGCGAAAAAATTAATCAGGAAAGGGTCAATAAAAGTCACAGAACATGCAGCAACAAACTGAGTAGAATCCCTGTGGTTTACCCCCTACCCCTCCTCCCAAAGAAATGATCACCGTTTCCATATTTGAGCCTTAACTACACTGCCAGCCATTTTTGATAGCATATTGTAAGATTAATTTCCTATCCAGACAGCCATTAGTTGCAGTTTGTGTTCATAGACTTGAATCCATCCCATGGCAGACTGATCTCATGAAGTGGCGTATGTATGACACGTCAATTTGTATGCCGATTTAGCATGTTATCAAGATGCATAATCACTTTTTAGCGTGTTTATCAACGGCGTTTGGCTTCCATTGAGTTACATTACCTTGCAATTACGTGTCAATTTACGCCGTAGCGAGTAGTATGAAAGGCTGAACATTTGCGTAGGGAGGTTGTTTGGGTGGTGGATGGGTCAAACAACACAGGACTTTCACCCTGGAGACCGGGGATCGTGTCCCGCGTGTCAGGTTTTTCTTCGTGTCCCGTGTGTCACGTTTCTTAAATCCAACCGTTGCTTTCTTCTTTTACTAAACCCAACCCCGTTCTTCTTTTCCTAAACCCAACTGTGCCGTTGTTGTCCCGCGTCCTGTTGTTGTTTTCCTAAATCCAACCATCCTCGTTCTTCTTTTCCTAAACACAACACAAGCTCCAAATGCAACGTCCCGTTCTGGTGTAGACATACACGGAGATAGCTCCAAATGCAAGCGTAGACATACACGTGGATAGCTCCAAATGCAACGTCCCGTTCTTCTGCGTAGACATGCACACGGATAGGTCATAATACGTACAGGTAACACGCGCCACTTGGCTTTAGAAAATACAGTGTATGTTTACGCGAAGTCATGATATCACGTTGCCCATGGAACACGTCAACTCCATGTTTTTGTCATTGTGAGGTAGTTGTGAGCAGAAAACTCTCCAGAATGGTCCATTCAAGGAACGTCTGACCTTTTGACATTCCTGAAAAAGAAAAAAAAATCATAAGCTATGTTGTCTGAAAATCATCCCCTGACAATCAACAATAAACAAATGGATGTTGTGAATAGGATTATCAGGGTTTGGTTGGTCCTTACAATTAAAATGTTGCTGTTTTTGCAGCCTTGAAGTCTTGACATGTAGGATTTTTTCCTCAAGTACTTGAATGCATCCAGAAAGAAGTTTTTTTTTTTTTTTTAAACCATCCATGTTTGTAACTGCTTGAACATACAAAAGAAATGTGACTTTTACATTTGAAAACATCACTTAACCATTCTAGATATTCATTAGTAGTTAATGGGAAAAAATATGCCAAATTACCAGCATGCCCTGTAATAAGTTCCTAGTGCCAAGTCCTTTTTTATGTGGGCACCTTATTGCCATTGCATAATGTCAGATTCCAATTAGGCTGAACAGAGCAGGCCAGTCAGAGTAAGTGGGTACAAATTCTCAGCACAGGGTGACCCATATGTCAACAGTATTGACAATGTGTGTGAGGAGCACTCGTTGTCCTGGGCCTTTTTTAGAAGGAAACACAACTGTAGAGGAGGAGAAGGAGAGCGAGTGTTCACTGGTCGGTATTGGATATCCAATTTTTTTTGTCTGTGTGTGTGTGTGTGTGTGTGTGTGTGTGTGTGTGTGTGTGTGTGTGTGTCAGTGTTGGAGGAATGGCTTTCCAATCATGAACAAGTGTAACTTTGAGTACATGATTGTATGATTGTGTGAAAAGGTCAGACACTCATGCAACAGGGAAGTCAGTTTGGTAATCAGAGAGAATTAAGGTCAGTTCATAGCTGTGATTGTCAGCGGGTTGGCGGGGGCTGAGAGGTGTTGGTGGCTCACAGCATTGGCCAAAAATAAACTCGATCTCAATCTAACTAATTGAGAGCTCAGTATTGATCCTAACAAAAGATACAACTGTTCTTAAATGTTCTTAAACATTTATAGTGATTATAGTTAGATTGTGTTTAAATAATGAAATCATCAACTGCATGGTTGGCATCTGTGTGTCTATGAATAAAGATCATACTTTTGGTTTTGAAAGATTGGAATGTAGCCAGATCTTTTAAAAAGAGAAGATCATTGTTGTGTCTGCAAGAAGACGCCGTTCACTACGATTTACAGTAAAAAGGGGCTACAACCATACATTATATTCACAAACAACTAATTAATCGAATATTCTGAATCACTTTAGCGGATAAGAACACTTTAAAGTATTTTTTTAAAGAACAAAAGTAAATAAGAGAAATTAAGTATGTAGGGTATCTGTAAAGGATTTGTTCGATATTTTGGAAAATGAAGTGTTATTTGACTTCCTGCTACGAGTTAAATGAGAAGATTGATACCACTTTCATGTCTGTGCACTAAGCTACTGATTGCAGTTGGTTAGCTTAGCTTAGCATAAAGACTGGAAAGGGGGAGACAGCTTGCACTCTCTGTGCAAAGCTAACACTTTGTTGGATGTTAAAAGCCCCATGCTAACAGCAGTGAGGGAATAACACACAGATCAATGGCCAGACTGCTCTGTTGAATGCTGCTCATTAATGGAGAGAAAAGGGGGGAGGAGGAGGAGGAGAAGGATGAGGAGGAGGAGGAGGAGGAGGGGAGTCAGTCAGAGATGGTGAGAAGTATGAACAGGCAGGAGATAGAGAAATAGAAGAACTGAGAGGGCACTGTCTGTTCCACAGCTACCATAAGCGGCCATAAGCACCTTCAGTTGGCAGTAATCCTGAACAGTGAGGACTGCAGTCTTCTCTCAACAGCCCAGTCACGAAGCAGGAGGCTACAGAGCGAGATGGGGAAGTGAGACACAGATGAAGGGAGAGAGTCAAGGTGCGAAGCTATACATTTTGCATGTACTAATATATTATTTTTGTCATTATTATTACATGCTTCAGTAAAGCCACAAGGGTGCTCCTCCTGCCTTCCTGTCCTCATTTAACCTCAGTATAGTGTAGGCCTTGTGTCTCCGTCGACGAGAGGTTTGAAAAGACAAAGGCAGCTTTCTCCCAAGTTGTTTTAAACAGAGAAATGCTGCTTTTGTGAGGACTGGGCCAACCCTCCCCCCCTCCCGTTTGCCTCGAGAGACTCACCAATGTGTCTGTTGTTTGGCAGTTGTAAGGCGTCATTTTAAAATGAAGTTAATAACAAATAAATAATGATGAAACTAAACTGTAAGTGTGTGTGTCCAGCAGATTGAGGTTCTCAGTCATAGGGATCATTTAGAACTCTCCAAGGGCACTGCACTAGTACATTCAATTCAGCAAACGTGTGTGTTTGCTCAATTGAACGTACTAGTGCAGTGCCCGTTTGGAGCGCGTGCCTGTTTGGAAAGCGCTGATTGCTTGGTTCCCAGTAATTTTTTTCCCCCCCACAACTTTATTGTATAAATTCTCACAAGCAACCAATGGCACACAATGCAGTTTCCCGGTATTGCTTGTTACACCTTTCCTGTTTCGGGGTCCCAGATCGTGGTCGGAAAGCACAGTGGAGATGTTCCCTCCAGGGCCGATACTCTTCCGGGGTAACACCCTTCAATTTACCGGCAGAACTGACAACAGATGAAGCCACCGTGTCTTGAGAAGTTTGTTTTATTGTTTACTGTTAACTCACTTTACATCGTCTTTGCTAACACTTTTTCCTCTTGCTTTCCTTACAGCCCCACTAGTACGCTACTCTCACTCCGTTACTGCTCCCTCTCCTTGCTTGACCACTCACGCACTGGCGTCAGTCACTCAACGCACCTGCCATTCTCGCTCTCACTTACACTACTCTTGTAACATGCTGCCGGCAGCGTTGTCGGGTGGCGTGCCCGTTCGAAGCGTTCTTAAGAACCACTCATCCGATGGTAAACGGTCCTTGATTTATAGTTGGATGAACTAGTGCTGAAACAATTAATCAATTTATGTATTATTATTCTTAATTATTATACAAACATAACCCATTGTTGTGTATTTTACTTTCTTGATTGAGTAACAGCACCACATAGTTACACAATGGGTTTAGTCATATGAATCTGTGTTGAGTTTGCAACTAACGATTATTTTTATTATTGGGTTGATTATTTTCTCAATTAATCAATAAATTGCCCATCGCAAGTTCCAAGATGATGTCTAATTGCTTCTTTGTATCAGCTGTTAAAAACCCCAAAATATTTTATTTACTATGAAGACAAGTAAAGACAGGAAATTCTTCCTTTTCATGTGCTGGAAGCAGATAATATTTGGTATTTGTGACTAAAAAAACTTAAAACTTAAAACAATGAATAGATTATTAAAATAGTTGCAGATTAATATTCTGTCAATTAGGTCTAGTTGAGTTTGAATCAGCAAACCAATGATCTGTTTACAAATGTGCAAAAATAATAATACCAAATATGTTTTATTTCCTTTTCTTTTTTGTTTTTCTTAGTTTAATATTTGAAAGACTCGCTGATGAAGGCACCGAGTGGCGGTTGACTGTCTGCTTGTGCTTTTAGGAGTCTTATTTCTGGGCCAAATTTCTCTTATCTTTTCTTCTACATTTAGTTTTCACAGTTTTATTCAAATCACGCGCTTTACCCTAAGTGTTGTGTTTACCCAACAAGCAAAATGAATATCCACAATCATTTTGAAACCAAATCAGCAGAAGTCCCCTTCTCTCAGCTGACACTGATTAGAAATACACATGCAAAAATAACTGCAGGTTTATGTCATAACTTTCTCTTAAATAACATGTTTATTTTCAATGCACGGGAATCAAAGAAGACATCAAATTAAGAATTGAATTGTGCGTTGCAACTTGTTCCCTATATGACAAAGAGTTTGACTCATTGACTGCATTATGGGCAGAGAACTGCACAAAATAAGCAAAGTAGGCCATGCCTGCCTACTAAAGGCAAATAGAGCACCCTCAGCTCTGTTAATTAGCCATTTTCTAAGAATCCATTTTGAGAATAGATGCCCCACTTAATGTTTATCTGATAACATTTATTTTTCTCAGTTCTGGTGTGTGTGTGTGTGTGTGTGTGTGTTTTCAGGGTGTGACTGCAGATGAGCTAAGATCACAACTGTTGTTATCAACTAAAGTTCGGCTTCTGAGAAATGTAGGCAGTATTCCAGGAAACTGCTGAATCTGTAACCGCTTAGTATTACCAGGTTTGCACCCAAACGCACGACCCAGAAACCCTTGCGGGTAAAGGTAACTCGTGGCTAAAAGTCTGTGTCAGACAGGCAAAGAATGGAAGGCAAACTTATTTAGGTAGGATCAGGGGAAGGGGCAGAAATCCAAAAAAGCAAGTAGGGTTTCATGCAGGCTAAGTTGAAAGTACATAAGACGATCTGGCTATGAATGAATGAGAATGGGTAGGTGTGTATACTGCAAGCCTGCAACTGCAGGTCAGGAAAGAGTGGCAGGATCTGAAATGACAGGAGAGTTAGTATATGGCAAGGGAAGAAAGCAGATAGAAAATGTGGAACTGCAGTCAATGAGAAAAACGGAGCAGACACATCTAATTCATTGCAGTCATCTCCATCACCTCAGGTAATTAGTATTCACACTGTATTCACAGACACCTCATGCAGAGATTGATAAAACTCCCTCAGGTCTTGTGCATATGTGCATGTGTGTGTTTTAAGTGTGGGAAACGGGTGCACATTTCGCCATTTGTTTACATTGCTTGTGGCTGTGAGGACAGTAGTGTGCGTGTGTGTGTGTGTGTGTGTGTGTGTGTGATTGTTTATACTGTCGAAGAAGCAACCATGGTGCTGGCGACAACGCCAGCCCCTGTGGTGCAGCCTCTCCCCCACCTGCCATTTACACGGCAGACTCCAGAGACCCATATAGCAATATAATGTTTGTGTGAGTGCATGTGTTTGTGTCGCTTTGAAACACCACATCCGACCGCCACAATGGAGCCGCCTGCTATCAATCACAGGGCTGAGGGAGGGGAGGAGAAGAGTGGAGATGAAAGGATGAGAAAAGGAGGTCTGGCGAAGGATGCAGTGGTGATGAGGTGTAGGTTCATGTTCCAGAAATGAGAGAATGGACAACTTGGAGGAAGGGGATGACAAAGAAAAATACAGGCAGTGCCTAAGATGGAGAGCGAGTTTGCACAGGTCTGGAGAGGTCAAGGTAAAAGCTGGAGGGTGTGAGGGGTGTTTGCTATTCAACTGTATAGCTCTCTGTCTTGTAGAGGAAGACAAATAGGAAGTAGGTGGAGTGGGAGGGTTGACGTGATGTTTAGCTAAATCTTGAGGCTGGCTAGGGCGCCATTAGATTAGCAGATAACTGCGCGGCAATCCGATTAGAGGCTAGTTTATCAAACAGGGATGCCAGGAGCACTGGAGTGGAACACAGGTGAAGGCCACACTGCACATCACGGGGCGACTTTAGACTTCAGACTACAAGCACAAGCATACATTCAACCACACACACGCACGTGCACTGTTTGCTAATGTTGTTAAATGCTTTCCTGTCCGTGCAGAAGTTTGTCCTTGTGAGAGGATGTGCTACTCCTCCCTCCTCTCCCATCAGCCCCTCCCCCACCTCACTGCCAGACCAGAGAGAGATAGAGAAGGAGAGGAAGGAGGATCACATTTCCCAGAGTCAATGCTGCATAGGTGATATAGGAACCTGGCAGCCAGCTATCAGTCATAAGCATCTCCCAGCCTGGCCCGTGGCAAGCATCTCTACAATCTCCTCCCCCACTTCATGTATTGATTTCAGACTGACGGGAGTTGTGAAGGACATGTGGCGGTGTGTTTAACTGCCCTGCCTGTATGTTATGGCTGTCATGTATGTAGGGCCATTAGCGTGCTTGTCATATTGGGTCAATTACATCACCTACATCCCCTATTGATGGAGCTCTTGACTGGAAATAAATTGAAATGGAGGCCTGCACAGTGGAAATATGTTATTGACCTAGCCTGGGCTGTAAAGTAAAGTATATCGCTGCAGCCCCCGTGAGGTGGAGGGGCCATACACTTTCAGCAATGCAACATAAGAGGGCAATATACCCTGTATAATTTATATTAAGATGAAATAGCTACACTTTGGTCCACTAATGTATTCTAAGAGGCACATGTGTG
Organism: Gymnocephalus cernua; assembly: GCA_023631565.1. Lineage (NCBI taxonomy): Eukaryota > Metazoa > Chordata > Actinopteri > Perciformes > Percidae > Gymnocephalus > Gymnocephalus cernua. The sequence goes on from CM042441.1 coordinate 18,254,964, forward strand.
AAAACAAATGTTGTAGTGTAGTGTTGCCGTATTTTAGTATAGAGACAGCCAAGATAAAAATGAAAATACAGTAGAATTTACTGCCAAACTTCTCAAAATAACATCAGCGTTTTGAAACGGCACGACCTGTCAGCTTTGACAGCTTTGCACCCCATCAGAGAAAGCAGGTAACTATAAGCTTAATAGCCTACCGACAGCTGAACATAAAATTAGTTTAGATCAGTAAAGGGCAGTATTGTATTGTTGTGATCCAGAAGCTGTCAGACAGTTTCAGTCACAGTTCCTGCTGCAAAAAGTGGATCTGCACACGGCTCTTCAACAGCTGTGCCGTTCACTCTCCTTGGTTATTGATGCTACATCTGTCAGCTTCCTGTTCTCACATGGCAAATAATGCAGTTTACAATAACAGTGGCAGATTTGAAAATTGGTAGTAATTTTTGACACAATCGGTCTTTGATTTAAGACAGAGGTAGACAAAACCAGGGTTCTCATTTCTAGCCAACAACCGTTCTAATTTTGAGGCTGAAAAGACAACTGTTGTGGTGGCAGATTTTATTAGCTCTAGCTAGCTGCTAATAAAATTGCTGACTCCGGCTGACTTTTTAATGTCTCCAGCTGACTAGTCTTAAAATTAGAATGTTATAAAAGGGGTTTTGTGTAGTAGATATAGGGTGAAAGCGGCTACAACTACAGGTGAATTTTTAAAACCATTCAACTCATAGCATTGTCTGCTTTTGGAGAATGCTAGAGCAGTTTGCATATCAATGACAAATATCTCTCCTAAATCCCCTCATTTTTTGCAAGATGTTTGATGGACGAGACGCACAATTTCACACCTCTAGTCAAACATCCAAGTCAATGTTCTCATCAATGTCCTGAAATTTAGATGTATTCCCTGATGGCAGTGCCACCTGACTGGATCAACGTGATTTTCACTTTAGTCATCAATCAAAATTAATTCTGCTGTTGATTAAAGCTCATCTATATCAAGCAGGCTGTGATACATATTGTATCATCAATGATGTGGTGAATAACCAGCCCGTAACAACACCCAAAAGCCTCATCACAGGCCTCAGCCAGTCATATGAGCAGACCAACTCCTACACGCTCTTTATGACAGGGAGCAGGCCATTCGATTACACTGTAGTGTAAGACACTATTGAAATTAGAGCAAACCTAAGGTTATCATGTTTTATTATTGAATTGAAAAGTGTAAAAATCACCTGCAGTTATCAAGGACTAAATTGAAAATTGCCCAATCACTTGAATAGGTGACGCCAGAAACCTAAACTAATTATGAGCAGCCAAAACACCTACACGTCACAACCTTTATTACATTGGAATCATGATGTGAGCTTGTCGTTTTCAGTTCAGGCATGTTTCAGGCACTTTATTAGTGTGGTATAGAGCATGACTGAAAGTGAAAGAGGATGTGCCGCTGGAAATTGTTTTCACTTAAAAACAAAAAGCAGAAGCTGAAAGCTGAGCAATTATCTTTTTATTTTGTAACTCTGCTTCCAAACCGACATCTATCTATGCCCGCCTTTTGCGTTTTCTGTAATCTGCCCTTTCACACTGTCAGAATTAGCCACTGTGCTTAAAAACGCACAAGCAAACACCCACAGCTTCACTCACCTTCTCTCACACTCCCATCAACCTGTGTATTGATGCATTTTCACATTGTTTGGACAGAGTTAAAACAGGATGACTCATTTCACTGTGTGTATTAGAGCCACACTGTGGCCTCACAGCAAGAAGGTTCCGGGTTCCCGGTCGAGTTTGCATGTGATGTTCTCCCCATGTCTGCATGGGTTTCCTCCGGGTGTTCCGGTTTTCCCCACCATCAAAAACATGTAGATTAGGTTCTCCATTCAATGCCCTTGATCAAGGCACTGGCTCAGATCTGGAGTTGGTCCCCTGGGTGGCTGGAGAGTGTGGCTGCCCACTGCTCCCTTGAGGGATGGGTTAAAATGCAGGGCATGAATTTCGCTACATGAATGTGCATGTGACAACAAAGTACCTCATATTGTTTTCCTCATGCACCGGCGGTATACACTGAGATTGCTGTCCTTCAGACCACCTCTGCACAGCTCAGGAACTGAATGTACTATAGGCTCAGTGAATGTTGCACAGCTTTCAGCTTTCTTACCCACTGTTAGTGAGCTGGGCTTCTGTCTCACTCACATCTTTTATTCAGGCTGATGCTTATTATCATCCACAGCTATATTTCCCTATAGAATCAATTTTATTTCCCTGTTGAATCAGGTGATGCATGTAGACATAATGCTCAAAGAGAATGTGCCACAAATATTAAATGCTGAATGTGCCAAACTGTTACTTAAAGGAATACGCCACTGTTTGTTGAAATAGGGCTTATCACGGTCTCCCCTAGCTGTAGATAGGTGGGCCAACGCCTCTTTAGTCTCACTGCATGTAATTAGGTTGTTTTTTTTGTCTTTTGTTGGCTCACTTTTACTCACAACATGCTAACCGGCAACATAGGATTCCATTCACTACGCTAAGCTAACTAGCGGCGGCGCTGCTGGTGTTGCACCGGACTAAAACAATGCATGCACAAAAAATGCATTGGCCCACCCATCTACAGCTAGGGGAGATCATGATAAGCCCTTGGTCAACAAACGGTGGCATATTTATTTAACCATTCAATAATACATAAATAATAAGTTCCATGGTCTTCTTATGTTGTAAGGGGAGAGACTTTAACCTGGTTATATAACGTTTACATAAGAATAGGAAATATTTATTTGAATATAGGTTATAGGCGATATATAGTTCATGATTGAGGTAGCCAATGATTCTTCCAAACTGACTATGTTATAACATGTCCACACTGTTTTTGCCTTTTTGTTTTAAATCGAAGCCATTTCTTTTTCTGTTGGCCCTTGAGTCGCTGACCTTCTTTGAGTGTAAATTAACACATGAAAGGCATCACTGAGTTGCTAGGCAACCAGGCCACTCGATTAACCTCTATGTACATTTCTCTCTACATCTCAAATTAATTAATTAATTATAATAGGAATGCTACAAATACAAATTTGCATGGGCCACCCTGGGCCTTGGGCAAGTGGGAAAATGACAATAATATGTTCCTCTCATAAGTAATGTGATATGATTCTTTTTATTGGATCTGTTTTTAATTGTATCCTGGGTAGAGGCCACTTCCTTTGTGCTTAGAGTTAGTGGATTATCCCCTACATTGCTGCTTTCCTTGGCAGAAAGGCCATCAGTTTGGACAACAAGCGCATGCAATTTAAAACCTTCAGCCTTGCTGTGACAATAGTGTTTTTAGTTCTTCTTGGCAGATTCTCTGTTACATCAGACCACCTATTGTAGCACTGCATTTGCCATGTGGTACAATTATTGTGATTGTTGCGACTGCTGCAGCACTAATACTTTCACATGATAATACCACCACAGATCTCAAGTCCCGCAAATTAGCTTCTAAATAGCTTAAGATTGTAAAGCAGCAAAGTATATTATGCCATCCTCAACCTTATGCCTCAACTCTTGTCACTTATCTTGATAAGCAGTCTCATTGATTTTGTGTAACAATCAAATACAGGACTGTTGCCATGTAGAATATATAGCAAATTAGCTTTTCATTTCCCATTCCTTTTGCCTTACTGGCTAAAGCATGGAAAACCAGAGCTATTATTAATGGTATTAGTTATTAATGTTTTAGTTACATGTGTTAGTCAAACTGTCTGCAGTGAGAAAGATGTGTTCTGACTTTTGCATTTTAAAAATGTTTTTTTTTTTAAAAAAAGAATCTGTTTATTTTTAGGCTAATAATCCATCATTGTTGTGGGTTGTGCATGCTGTTAGGCCTCTCAGAGAAACGGGAAATATGGGGGTGGGTATGCAGGCCTCTTAGTGTGCACAACAAGACATGTAAGCTCCGCTACACTCTTAAGCTGTTACATTGAGTAGTTGTATAAATGCCAATAGGCTAAGCTTCTTCAAGAAAGAAACAACACACTTTATCTTTAAAAAGCTTCGCTGTTCTCACGACAGACGATCAGGACACTCACTAGTGATCTATTCACCCCTTTTTAATTAATCTTGACAATGTACTCATCTTCAATTTTCTAAAGGTTTTAACCAGTTACCATTTGTTTTTCTTGTGATGCCCGAATATGGGCTTTGATGGGTTTAGCAACATTCATAGATTCCCCAAATCGAGGTTCCCTTCTGTTTGCTTGACCTTGTAACTTTAGGAGGACTGGAACAGCAGTTACTGCCAGAGGAACCCAGCATATTCAATAACGTTTTCCTCTTTTGCAAAATGTGATTGACAACGCTGCGCACACGTCCGTAGCTCCTGAAAGAAAATCTGTATGAAGAACAGGATGTAGATGGAGCTGGTTGGGTTGTGGGCACTGCTCAGGAGGCATTGTGAAATCAATAGAATGCAGCTATAATTAAGTGTTTTGCTAGTAGGTATGCCCTGCTCCTCTCTGGTGGAAAAACGATATGAAATGTATGTATATGTAGTATGTACATTGGGTTTTGTGTGTGTGTGTGTGTGTGTGTGTGTGTGTGTGTGTGTGTGTGTGTGTGTGTGTGCGTGTGTGTCACTTCATGTCCTTCAGGTGCCCTCACAATGCAAACAAATATTTAAAGGGAGGAGGATATTATATATGTGCATATAACATAACATAGAGATAAAAGCAATGGAAGAAGGTCTTACATACTTCTTCCTAACATCCACTGCAACAATATAGTAAAACTTTCAGTGGTATCATTATCACCTTGCTGCAGTGTTACAATACTGTTAACTCCCTGCTGCGCACTAAGCCTGTACAGTTGAACAGTGCAGAGCTTGCTTTGCTGTTAATGAGTGTAGTAAATCAGCCAGGGTGCTCACAGATGCAGCATGTTAAATCACAATGAGTTCTTTGTACAGGAAGTGACAAAGAAGCTTACACTTGCACGGCCCAGTGATTGAACAACTTCTGGTAAAACAGCACAGGCGGAGGGAAATAACAAAGACACTCTACAAGTGATGGTCATATTTAGCTAGAGCATCCTGCAGATGAGTCTGTGTAGTCCTGGAAAAGAGATGCCAATAGAAGGGAAAGAAGGAAGGAAGGAAGGAAGGTAGGGTATGGGGGAACAGAAGATGGATGAGAAGAGGAGTGCCCTGTAGGATCCCAACTGCACATGGTCATCCAGTAGACCGGCCTCAAATGCTGCTGAGTTCTTAGTATTGAGTATTGATTTTTAAAGCTCACATAGGAATTTAATTCACTACGTGTTAGCATACAGGACAGATATATACAGTGTGTGTGTGTGTGTGTGTGTGTGTGTGTGTGTATGTATGTGTATATATATGTATATATATGTGTGTGTATGTATGTATATATATATATATATATATTAGGGCTGTCAGTTTAACGCGCTATTAACGGCGTTAGCGCAAACCCATTTTAACGCTGACAATTTTTTTAACGCATAGAGAGAGCAACGGGATCTTTTGGATCTGTTAGTCCATTTCTTTAACTGTCTATGGCCACGCCATGTCCCGCCCTACGAAGCAAGAGTGGTTAGGATAGCGGATTGGTCAGGGGATAGGACCTGAACAAATGGGGTTACGTTACCTTGGACGCCTGGCCAATAGTAGTGATTGAAGGGCGGGTCGCAGACCGGAAACAAAACAGACACAAGCCGCGGACGGTTTGGGCTTGCCAGCCGCATAGCTTGTAGGCTCGTGACGGCGATTAGCTTCGGAGCAAGCGAGTAGTGACTCTACAGTCAGTGAGAGAAACAAAGTGTCTCCCCTGTTCTTTCTGACCACGGTGGGAAACCTGGAGCAGGAGAAGTTAACCCTCTCCTTGATTTTACGTTGTTTATGGAGAAGGACAAGCAGGAAATGAGTCGGGGGAAACCATAGTCGCTATGACAACGAGCCATCCTCGCCTCAGGCATGAGGCAGTACTATCTGCAATGGAAAATCATGGTAACACAGTGTTACATTATGTGACAGATTATTAGTTCCAAGTGTGAATGTTAGTGTGAAATTGAACACTACGTATATATGCCAATGTTTTCAATTAAAAAACATTTGCACAAAGCAGCTCATCCACTTTTCCATGTTGATAAGAGAATTAAAATGAAAAAATATGACACAAAAAGAAATCAAGGGACATTTAGAATAGATAAAAATGTGCGATTAATCGCAATTAAATTCATTTTAATTTTTTTTTTTTTTCAGGGTTGAAGAATTACTGGGTCTTGTTAAATGCAGAAACTTTATTCCAAGCCATGCTTGAGCTGGATTTGTCACTGTATGGGGGTGTTTATTTGAATTAATGGAGTGTGGTGTGTGTTTTGTGTTGTTTTTCTCTCCTGCTGCATTCCCCCTGCAGCCCTCAACAGCTGTTCTGACCCCGGTTCCCCCCTCCGTGCCCTTGTAACACCCACACACTCCAGCTTGGTATGTCAAAGCTGTCTCTCCGCACTGGGATTTAATTTTTTTCGTTTTTGAAGGACATTGAGTATCACACTGCACTTTTTCTTAATTAGCAAATACCCAACAAAAGCATTTGTTGTCCTTGGAGAGATGTGAGTAATGTTGTGACTTTAGGCATAGTTTCTACCATTGAAATAATATGTTTATGTGCTATTTTGAATAGTGGGAGAGTGTTAACACAAATGTTGGTAGAGAAGGGTGCAGGGAAGCTGTAAAGTGCTTGCCAAAGTGATGCTGGTTGGGCCAAAAGTCATCTTCCAGGCTGTCTTCAGGAACCAGGCCTTATAGCTCCCCACAGAGAGTGGTAATGACAGGGGCTGAGGGCCCAGCCCTGGCAGCTCCTTCCATAAACACTGATGCCGGAACTAATGCTTCTGTAGCTGGTGGTGGAAGATTTCCACGTTTTTGTTGTGTTCCACAAGGAGCTGTAAAGTCAACCACATGAAGAGAAAACACAGCAGAGGACCAAAATAGCCTAACGGTGCTTCACTCACTTATCAAACTCATTTGAGTGCTTCCTCCATTTGATATGGATTTCAGTTTCTCTCTGAAGCTGTGTGGGAGTGCGTAAATGTGTGCAGTTGGGATCTAAGTAGGTCTACATAGGCTAGTGCAGTAGTGCTTGGATGATCTTTTTAAGGCTGGATTACAAGTCAGAATTCACACAAACACAAAGGGGTTACAAATAATCCCATGTGAGCCAGCCAAAAAGACCCCCTGAAAGTCGATGCTACTTTTTCAAGAGACCGGGACTTTGAGAAGCAGATTGAGATGGTGGTCTCGATGAACCCCAGGATTGTGGCTGAGGCACTCATCTTTCCACTAGCTCCTTTTTACAATAATGCAGCAGATTGAGTTCCACATCCCCTCAAATGGTTTTAATACCAAAGAACTCCTGAGGATCATGTTGCGTAAGATTACATACAATGTGTTGGTTGTTTTGGGCCTACTGCATCTGTGCTGCACTGAGACTAAAAATGTTGCCTAAGAAAAAGGGACAGCATGAGAAATGACACTGGTCATGGGTGACACCATACATAACTTCCTTTAGATCACGATGGCAGAATAGTTGATTTAGTAAAAAATACAGTTACATTAAATACAGATTTTGGAGTTGATCATCGTTCTCCTTCTCTCCATCACCTTCACATGAACTTTAGCAACAAGAACTTGCCCTTGCTAGGAGAGATGAGGTCCCTTTAATGTGGGGGCCAGGGCGTTTTAGTGAAATGGGACAGCTTGTATCGGAGCCTACATATCAGCGTGGCTTTGTTACGCGTCCTTTTTAGATTCACCTCCTTCTCTCCCAGGGAATCCTAACTCCCCCTCTTCTCAGTAGAGGAGTGAGGCCAGACCTAGAAATAGGAACCGTTGTTCTCCCTGTTTTTCCCTTGCATATCAACCGCCTCCTTTCTTCCTGAATAAGCCCTCAGTTTTGCACCCATGTCTTTCCTCGCGACAATCCATCACGAGAATCAATCCACCACTAGTATCAATCCCCCGAGCCCACTCAGTGCAAGATCGTCCTTATTCTCCTCAATACAGTCCTGTCAGTTAGGCTTTGGCGAACACAACGTTCACCTTCACCCATAGCGCTTCTGCAAAGTGGGCACATTGAACCACTCTGCTCCCGTGTCCTCCACCCTCCCTTCAATGTGCATTTACACAAGCACACACAAACACGCCTACCTCATCCGATGTTGTACATTTGTCTCCACTACTGGGAGAAAAAGATAATGAAACTGTTAATCATCTCAGCACCTATTCAGCCGAGATCTGCTCCCAGCTCTTACCAGTTATCGCTGGTTTGCCCAGTGGGGGAAGAAATATCCTTTACTTAAGCAAAAGTAGCAATTACACATCACTATTATTACAATATTGTTATCAAATAAATGTATAAGAGTATAAAGTACAATTTCCCTGAGAAATGCAGTGGGGTAGAAGTTTAAAGTAGCATAACGTGGCAATACTCAAGTAAAGTACATGTATGTCAGAATTGTACTTAAGTGCAGAACTGGAGTAAATATATTGTTACCTTCCATTAACTGGTATGATAGCACTTTAGAAGGGCTACACCATTAATCTAATCGCAATCGCAATGTCACTCTGCGATAACATAAAAAAGCTGTGTGCGTGACTCTCTGTTTTGCACTGCAGTTTCCGCGTTGTAACACCCTTCACTTTACCAACAGTATTAAGAACAGATGAAGCTACCCTGTCTTAAGAAGCTTAGTGTTTACTGTAACTCACTTTAAATGGTCTTTGCTGTCTCTTTTTTCTCTTGCTTTTCCCTCACACAGCCGCTACGCCAACAGTCAGTTTGTTTATGCATTTCTTCTTATGTTCATCTAACTTTGTACTATATGTTCAAGTAAAACAATACACATTTCAAAATTTTAGTTGCTTTCCTTTTCTTGATAATTAAGTAGGGCTGTCAAATGATTAAAATTTTTAATCAAATTAATCAGAATTTTCAGTGGATTAATCATGATTAATCACTATTTGCAATTTCACCTGAATCCTAACCATTTTTTTCTGAAATGCATACCAAAAGATACTAGTGCTGTCAAGCAATTAAAATATTTAATCGCATTAATGTCATAGTTAACTCGCTATTAATCGCAATTAATCGCACATTTGACTGTTTTTTTATTGAAAACAACATTGTCATATGGATCTAATAATCTGTCACATAATGTAACGCTGTTACCTCGATGTTCCATTGCAAGTAGTACTGCAGATAGTCCTGCAGATAGTACTACAGGTAGTACTGCCTCATTTGTTTGTTTCTCTCACTGACTGTAGAGTCACTACTCGCTCGCTCTGAAGATAATCGCCGTCACGAGCCTATAAGCTACGCGGCTAGCAAGCTAAAACCGGCCGAGGCTTGTGTCTGTTTTGTTTGCGGTCTGCGAAATTACAAGACCCGCCCTTCAATCACTACTATTGGCCAGGCGTCGAAGGTAACGTAACTCCATTTGTTCAGGTCCTATCCCCTGACCAATCCACTATCCTCACCACTCGCGGTGAAATGCCTAAACCAAACCAATCAGCTGCTTCGTAGGGCGGGACATGGTGTGGCCATAGACAGTTAAAGAAGTGGACTAACAGATCCCGTTGCTCTCTCTATGCGTTAAAAAAATTATCGGCATTAAAATGGGTTTGCGTTAACGCCGTTAATAACGCGTTAAACTGACAGCCCTATAATTAAGTAAACTCACGATACCACAATTGGAATTGCAATATTATCAATCGCAATATGACTTTTTCTCCAGATCTTGCAACCCTACAGTTTAGAGGCAATGTAAAATATGCAAGGTTTGGTCCAAGTAGGCTTAACCAATTACTTGCAATGGAGAATGATTATCTAATAGAAAAGGAGCTGTGTTGAGAAGCCTCATCATTCTGCAGATCAAAGAAAAAGGGGTGCAGATACCACACCAGTTTTTTTTTTTTTTTCCACTGGAACAGTCCATGAGTTTTTTTGCCAGCCTCCTGACGAGACAGAATGAGCCCAGCCAAGGATCGGCCTCACAGGGATTATTAATAGAGTTGAGTGGGCTTCACGGATGCAGGCGTAGAATGTGTCAAAGAGAAAATGCATCATTGATCAAAGCCTGCTCAGAGATGTAGTCTTATTTTTGCCAAACACCGAGCAGAGACGGGGGTTTGGAAGAAAACAATTGCCTTTACCAAAGGCTCCATGTGTGTTGAGCTACAGTAAGCACGCCTGCTCTTCTACCCACACAGAGTCCTCTGCACCTACACAGGTGACTGGACTTCACTGAACACTTGTCAATTTTAGCCTCCTTCTCCTCTTTCACTACTCCAGCATCTAAATAGTTTCTCAGCTCTGGAAGTTTAAAATACATACATGGTGGGCGTTTGGAGAGTGAGTGTGCTGCACCTGGAGGTGTGTGTGTGTGTGTGTGTGTGTGTGTGTGTGTGTGTGTGTGTGTGTGTGTGTGTGTGTGTGTGTGTGTGTGTGTGTGTGTGTGTGTGTGTGTGTGTGTGTGTGTGTGTACATGAGATGGTGTAGAAGGGAAAACAGAACCTCTTTTTGGATCGTGAAAAGAAGAACTGTAGGCATTGATTAAAGGTCTTGTGGTTTGTCCCTTGTGAATTTCTCTCCAATGTACACCTCAAATAACATGGAGACTAACACAGAATCGCTATCAAGGACAGGCTGTGGTATGTGTGTGTGTGTGTGTGTGTGTGTGTGTGTGTGTGTGTGTGTGTGTGTGTGTGTGTGTGTGTATATGTGTATTGTGTGATTGTCTGTGAACACCACAAGGCACATCTGTCAAGAGGACAGTGCAGGATGCTTCTCCCCTTTTTTGTTATCTCCACCACTCATTGGTCCTGTTCGGGGGGGATGAGTGTAGCAGAGGTGTCCTGTACTGCAGCAGCAGCACAGCTCTCTGGTGGCAGGCGGGGGCACTTCTCTCTACCCAGCATTCGCTGCATTGCAGACAGCAGTCAAGGTTATGCCTGCCTGTGCGGCCACATTGACAAACTGAAGTATTGAGGATACCGGGACATGCAATCCGAGAGACAACGATTGAGCTCCAGGAAACGTGTGGCCTTGTTGTCCTGTAGTGGTTTTATTTATAGCCATAGAACTTTCATGCTCAGACTTGCAAATCCCATATTGACTCCTTCAATAGTACTCTATCTTTTGTGGGGCATTAAAAGACCGCATTTCTTTTTTTACGCTGCACAGATAACATCTCTCTTATTTTCCTCTTTCTTGCAGAGTTGCCTGTAATCTTTTGGCAGGCTGTCATTTCATACGAGCGTTGTGTCTGAGGTGTAGGGTGAATGCCGCTGAGATGTGTGGCACATGGACTGACAGGCTGACATTTGTTGTTAATCAGGCCCCTGCTCATCCTCAGCTTCCGCTGTCTGGCTGTGATAAACATGTCAGTCTTAGCCACGCTGCAACACTAAGGACCGTAGGCTGTATATGGTCAGCGCTTCAGAGAGTTCCTGTGCAAAGTTCCATTGGAACTGGATCAGAGAAATGCCACATCTGGTAGCATTACACAAAAGAGCCACTGCAACATTTTCACTTCCTGTTCAAAGTGAGCCATAGTCTTACATAGAATCACAGAGAAGAAAAATTTCCAGCCAAATTTCCACTTCCTGTGTGTGTGTGTGTGTGTGTGTGTGTGTGTGCGTGTGTGTGTGTGTGTGCTTGTGCATGTAACCATAAGGATTCCTCTGCCTTCCCCTTTTGTTGCGACCAAAGCTTAGGCAGACGATTCATTGTGAGCCGGTTCAAAACAGCTGCCTCTCTCAGATGTTGCTGAGGAAGTCATGTATCATTTCCCAGAGGGTAGAAACATTCATCACACTTCTAGTCAGACCTTAATTGTTTCCCAGTATCGCATCTCTTTATTGGTGCTATATGAAGGGATATGCAAATGCAGAGAAATATACAGAGAGAGTAAGACAGGAAAAAAGAAATAGATTGATTGAGTGACAGAGAGAAAGACAAAGTGGGAGAGCAAACAATAGTGAGAGCGTGAAAGGACAAGCATTAGAGAGAAAGGAGAGGACTGATGATGGGACCCAAGCGTCAAAGCCAGTGTCAACTATTATCCTTTCATGGGTCATCATCGGGTGTTGGGCAAACACACTTTCATGTCACATCCTCCACATCTTTGGCAAACAGATCCGGTGCCTGTGGCTGAAAACCTTTTGGGGAAATGAGAAAACACTGTGGTAATGAATGTAATGAGAGGAACGTTTAGAGACCAGACAACACTGTTTAATTAAAGCATTGCAGACCATGAGGGAGTATTAAACATAGTTATGTCTGATAGGAGTCAATGAGTGCCTGCAGTCGCTGTGAGGGACTTGGCTTAGCATAAGGCTGTTGTCGGATTAAAAACCCAGCAACCCCAATTTTATTGACTCTCATGATTTTAGTGGAGTTGGAAGGAGACACAGTTGTCCATGTGCTGTGAAATTCAATTAGTGTTTGGTAGTGTGTTGTGTTTGAAATATGTAGGGCTGCCCCCCTTACTCGATTGTTTTGATCTTAGTCGACTGTTTTTAATACTTTTTCATGCTGAATGAATTATTTCCAATAACCTTATGAGCAAATATCTGGTAAACATAAGATCTGTCGATTAAATCAACTAATCGATTAGACGACAAAATCATGTGTTAGTTGACTAAGAAAAATAACATAACTTGACCTACTCCCCAAATTAAGTGATGCAGGAGATAAGAGCATCCTATAAGTGATGCAGGAGATAAGAGCATCCTATTCCTGACACAACAGTCTCTGCTTGTAAAATTAAGTTGATTTTATAATCTTTTGCATGCACTGGAAGTGACTACCCACACCGAAAAACCCAAATAATAAATTAATTTCTTCCACACATAAGCTAAGCAAATAGTCACCTGACCTAGCTTGTCCCTTTGGTGCCTTTTAGTATTAAAATAAAGTCAGAACTTTCAAACTACTTTTTGTCAGTGTCACTGACCGATTCAAACACCAATGTGCAAAGGTCCAGAGTGCAGCTTTAAGTAGTGAAAACCTTTGGATGCTTTAAGAGATACAGATTTTCATCTGACAGCAACAGTTATGAACAGTTTTATCCAAAGTTCCTGACAGCACCATAGGTGCATGCATTTTTAAATGTGTACGTAGCTCCAGTGAGAATTGAACCCTGTAGTCTTGGCAGATTCTGTTCTGGGACACTCAGACACATTAGTTGAATTGGGGCACAGAGCTTGTACATAGTTGGCATAGTAAATGAAGGAGACAGAAAGCATGAATATGAGCTGATCAAACAACCTTCCAACAACCTCCGCTTAACCAGGGAAAACAGTGGAGTGTACGTTTGGCAGGAGATTTTAAGGGAATCCAGGGACAAACAACCCCTCCTGTGTCTCCCCCCTCCCATAGACCAGGATTATTGTGTTATTATTTAACACAGCTTCTACAGAATTACCACCATGACCTGACAGACACACAATCACTTAGAGCGAGTGGGCGCTGAGATTGACAGCGGACACCTTGCCTATACGGAAGAAGACAACCACAGACTGATAAGACAGGAATCTGACTGTGAAGGAATCTTAAACTGGATGTGACTTGACCCTGCAAAAGATAAGAGACTCTCTCTTCCTGTCTGACTCTCTCCCTCATGCTTAGCAACAAGCATGCAAGCATGAACACATGTAAACTCACCTGAAGTGAGCTTGTGAAATAATTGGCCCCATTGGTGACGGGAGTAGATGGAAAGCATGAGGAAAGCAGCTGGGGAAAACGAGGGGCGATGTGATGGAGAAACCACAGGAGAGCCTGACGTTGCATGTGTATGTGTATGTGCGTGGGTGCATTCAAATGTGCGTTAAACTCAGAAAGGTGTGATATGATTTATGACCAAACCTGTAGATGTGCCATAGTGAATGTATTGAGTGGTCTCATGACTAATAGTAAGAAAAAATGCACTCCTAAACACAAATGCTTTGTGGCTAAATTATCTAACTATCTATTTTTCTGTGGTTCCACAGCTCGATAGCATTGACCTCCACTCCCTGTGGGTCAGTAATTAGTGAGACTGTTTGGTGTTCTTCAGCTCGTTCACAGTTCTCTGGGGGATTTCCACTTATTATCGGAGCACGGAAAGAGTGTTAACAGCAGAACTGGGGCTTTACATCCAAGGTAACACTATGCACAATGGACCACCTGGATGAAAATGTAAATCCGTTCGTACACTGGGACAAAAACGAGCACACACTCAATTCCTCTCGCATCCCCTCTCAGACCTTTGATTTTCTCGCCTATTCGCACATTATCTTTGTGTTCTGCGAGAGTTGCATGATGTGCCGCCGAACGTAACCGCTGTGAGAATGAAAGAAGTCGCCCACATGACAGATTAGATTGACAAATGGTGAAAGGCCCAACTTCTCTCTCTCCGTGACTTTCTTTTCCCTCATCTATATCTTTATTCTCTCCATCCCTCCCTCGTCTCTCCTATTTCCAAAATCTGTATTTGATTTGAAAATGCTTTCTGAGCATGACAGATCAAAAATGCCATGTTGCTAAGGCAAAATGTTGCTGACATTTTATTTATCTCACCATCCCTCTTCTCTCTCTTTCCCCCTATGATAATTTAGTTTTTCAATTTTATTTAATGTGCTTTATTGGCATTGAGGTTGCACAGCATTGCCAAAACATCTAAACAAATTAAGTTGACATTAAGCTCATTAAACTTGCTCTCTTTCTCAATTTCTGTCAATCGCTCCTTCTATCTCTCCCTCCCTTGCATATACACAGTCTCAGCATACATCCACTTTACCTCTTTCTTGTTCTTTCTCTCTATGGATGCCTCTTTGCTCCCAGATTTAGGGAGTAGAGTCTGTTAGAGGCTGAGTTATGTCTGCCCTAAGCTCTGGCAGGATTTAGTTGTCAGTTTGTGTAACCATCTTGGATGTTGGAAGTGTGGTGCCTTGGGGTAGTGGTGGGCAGCCTAGACTTGAGGAGGGGAAGGGGGGGTGTTCTGATGATGACCTTCCACCTACCTCATCCAAGCACAGCAGGGCTTACTGAACTGTGAAATTCTTCAAGGCAAAAGCCAGAACTCTTTGGCTCTTTACGTCTACTGCGTCTGAAGGAAACAGGGTTGGGCTTGCTCCAAAAAAGACAACAACTATCAGATCACCTTCACTTGATAAGTTAGTCTGTGCAGTAATTAATTCCTCATTCCTCACTTGTATGCAAAATTTGGGATAACCTTGCCCTATCTTGTTTGAGAGGATTCAAGGAAAACAGATTTAAATAAAACATTTGCATAAGATTAGTATTTGTATAAAAATTTAAATAGTGAAAGTATCTCTACCTGGACAATGAATTATTGCTTAATTTTTCATCCAGAGAGGCAACGCTTCCAAGAACGACAGCTACTATGAAGAAAATCAATAATTTCATAATTTGAGGGGAAGATATTTTTGCCTTGACTGTAATATCAAAGACTAAAAAAGTAATTGGTTACACAAATTCTGTCTGTGTGTGATTGATTGCTCAGTGTTTGACATCAACATCAATCTGTGCATTTGATGCGTAATGTGGCTTAGCTGTGACTAGCTGTCTGTCAGGGTGTTCTATACGTGTGTAGACATTGATCCCATGATCCCCCAGCACACATTCAGGCGAACGCAACACACAAACTGTGACTCACATCTTGGAGAGCACGTCATCAAGAGGGCTCTGCTCTGTTCTGTCTTCATTCCCCGTTACCCACGCTCCCCTGTTGCCTTATTCAACGATTCACATTGCACACACACAAATGACATAGTAGCTCTGTGGGCGAGAGGAACTGAGCCGTGCTTGACTACTTTCTGCAGACCCCTTTTTAGAGTTGAGATATGATAGGAGTGAGGAGTAGCAGTGGCAGCTAGCCAGCCCAGCCGTGACAAAGAGTGGGATGGCTTGAGGTTTGGTGGGATGGGGAGGAAGTGGGGCTGTGGGTAGTGAAAGAGGCAGCATGCCCAGAATTCCACAGGAAGATCTTTAGGAGAGAGATTAATCCGCCATGTGTTCAAAAACAGGTTGAACGACTCAGCACTCATACTCATACTAGCCTATGACAGTCCAGTGGCTGAGACACATACCATTTTTTTAAGGTAGCCTTCAAATGTTGAGCTGCAGAACGATGTATTTTTCAGTCTGAGCATGAAGACATTTTAGTTTTGCTTGTGCTTTCTGACATAACAAAAGATCAGGCAGCAGAGAAAGCCCTGGGTTTTTTTGTCGGGGTGCTTGTGTTGCACCCGCACAAACATACACACTCTCCGGATATGAAGCATGCATTAGTTTCTGATAGTGCTGCATTCCAGGACACACAGCAGACCGGGGGAGTACGGGAAACCAACCAGATGTATATTGGTTTTAAAGATGATATAACCATAAAATCGGAAATATAATGATTATTAAATTATACAAATATAGGAAGTCTGTGAAAAAAGCTTGTCCATTATGCCCTGCAGTACCATGAGTTATTGAGTTATTGTTTTGGCATACTCTACTCAGTGGGGCACTGCAGTGTAACAGGCAACATGCTCATGTTGCGTTAATTGCCTCCCTTGAGGTAAGTTCCCCATGTCGTACTGCTCATGGCGCCCAGCATCAGGGTGTGACAACTGTGACGGGAGGTAGAGAGAGTGTGACATACCACTGCCCAGAGGATGTCTCACAGCCTGCCCCGTCCCCAGTAGCTTCACCCTTCCATCAGGGAGTGTTTGACCCAGCCCGGGGCAGTCAGAGTCACCACAGGAAAGGGGATGGGGGAGGTGTGGAGGACTAACGAAATACCCCCACATCACTGCAGCAACAGCAGCAACAGGCAGCCAAGCCAGAAGCACTTAAGCACACAAATATTATCAGAAATACTGACATATCTACCAGGAAAGGCCCCAGGGGCTGCGAATAAATGGTGAGGGAGTGCAACAAAAGCATGGCTGATCAAGGAGAAAAAGACAGCAGCATGTAGAAAAATACAGAGGTAGAAATTTTAATAAAGGTAAACAAATAAATAAAAAACACTTGTTAGAAGGACATTTTAATTTTCCCAAAATTATGATTGAAAATGTATTGTGCTTTGTTTCTCTTTTTTTGGCCCTAACTTTTGTTATGCATGCATACATCCACAACGCACATATTGAACAAGCAACTGATTATTCCTTTACCTCTAGGTCACCAGCCCTATGATTTTGCATTTAAATTCAATAAACAGAATTCAGTTTCAATAGTGTATGAAATGACCCCTAATAGACACATTGTGACTATTGGTTTTGATTGAGAGACTGGAGCATGTCGTCTATGTGGCTGTCCAGCTAATTGTAACAGCATGTTAATGGGACACAAGATTACCCTTGCACTCTTTGTCTCTTTGTGGCTACAGCACTTCCCTAAAGAAGGCCTGGAAACAATCAGACCAGACTCTTCCACTCTTGCCACTTGCTGCAGTCTGCTTTCTGTCTCATGGTATTTTCTTCACATATCCCCAATACCCCAGTCAATGTAGACGCCCATCTGGTTGACTTTTGCAAAGAGCAGAAGAGCAAACCAGACCAACTGTTTTAAAAATAGGCTAGAGTTGAGTCAAATAAAGTAGTCAAATAAAGGAGCATGACATTTAGGTTTAAATGTAATCTCTTAATTACGGCCTCAAGATTTATTCTCTGACTTATTAGTAGTAGTAGTAGTAGTAGTAGTAGTAGTAGTAGTATCTGACTTGTTGGATGAATCAAGAGCATGACAAAATGAAAAAAGATAGTTAGCATCTTGCCTTTCATGGGAAGTGGTTGACAAGTTCTTTGGTAACACTTTATAATAATGGTACATGAATTATCATGAATTCTTGCATGACTTAATGCATGAAAAACCCTGAATTCACTCATGTAGTACTTCATGAACTATCAATGTATAAGGATTAATACTATCTCATACGTGACTTAATGCAGGAACAATATGTTTATTAATGCATCAAATTAAGGTATTTGAATCATCATGATTTCTGATTTATTTTTTAATGTTCATGTCTTCTTCAAAAAACTGACCAGCCATAGCAGTGTACATATATTCTAAAGAGTTGTATCATTGTAATCATGATTAACTAAACATGACTTCTTCATTACTGGCGGCAAAATGTTTCAAAATACATAAAAGACAGGACAAAGGTTACATACTACACCACACATCTCTATACTTACACTATACATACCAGAACACAAGCAATCCATTACACTTTACTTAAGCTAATACATTACAGACATACAACTTAAAGGACACCTAGTTAAAAGCAATTACACTGTTCAGTCAGAGTTGACTTTCAAAGGTTTTTAAAAGTATTGAAAGGTGGAAGTGATTCTAGATTGAAGGTGTTTTGGAGTTCATTCCAGACAGTTGGTGCACATGATGAGAAAGCTGTTTTACCAAGTTCTGTTCTTGTTGATGGAATAAGTAATAGTATTTTTTTTGACAACCTTGTCCTGTAAACACTATTATGGTAAGTAAGCAAATTTGAAATGTAGAGGGGTAATTTACCCATTAGTGCTTTAGCAGTGAAAATCAATACATGGGATTTCCTTCTGAAGGAGAGGGAAGACCATTGTACAATTTCATACAGAATGCAGTGGTGAGTCCTAGCTGCTGCACCTGTAAGAAACACAAGGCTGAGTGGTAATAGTACATCTTGTTTTTTTTTAATAAAAAAATGTTTATGGCCCTTCAAAAAGCTTACCTGGTCCATCTTTAAAATTGATAAATCATATCTATTCATCATTTTTAAAGATGGATCAGGTCATCACTTTATTTGAAGGGCCACAGACATGAAGTGATGCATTAATTAACACATTGTTCCTGCATTAAGTCATGCATGAGATACTATTAATCCTTTATATTACTGATAGTTCATGAAGTACTACATGAGTGAATTCATGATAATTCATGTACCATTATTATTAATTGTGTTACCAGTTCTTTTTATTTCAAGGTTACTACCTCTGTGAAAGAATTGAAATTGTGTTATCCTCCAGCTGAACCAACATCACCCTCCTTACCCTCCCAGTCCTGGCAAGAGGACACGCATCACCATGTGCCTGGTGGTCTTGGCACTAGCTCTCACGGCAATTGCATGCAAGTGTTTCTCGAGGAGGAGAAAATAAATGCTTGAATAACTCTATTTTAACACACTGTGAACAACCATTTTGACCTGGGTGGTCCCAGCATCGGGCCACAGCACACCATCTGGTGTAAGAGCAGTGAATCTAGAATTTCCAAAAGGTATTTCATCGGTATTAAATAATGATTTGTAATCTTTATTATAGATTACAGGTTTTTTTAAATTATGATATTGAATACTTATGTGTAGGGGTTAGAGATAGAGGTCGTAAAACAAGGACAAAACCAGAGAGTGATCATCATGTCATATCTTCAGCTTTGCATCAAGTGGTGCTCATTAATCGCGATGTCATCTGCCTCTGACCGTCAGGTGAAAGATGGATGGTCCTGAGGCTTTTCATTGTGACTACAGTTAAACTCATGCTCAGGGGAGATCCATCACACCTGTACAGGCAGTCACTGTCTTGGGGGGAAAGACATACTGACTCCTCCATCCTGGGGTCCTCTACCCTTTCTAGTTTCCTCTCTTCAAACTAAAAACGATCAACAGACATGGAACAAGGAGGGAAATTGAGATTAGGTGGCTTTGGTTACATGCGTTTCATATCAGAGTTGTAGTAATCAAGCATCACCACTGACACGTGAGTGTGGTAATAGATGTTTTCACAAAATTATTTTGAAAACTAATTTGTCTTTTGTCTGAGTTTCAACAATGAACAGCTTTTTGTCAAGAATAGTTAATACTGTATGTAACAGTCATTTGTGGATTGGTTTAGTTTTGACTTTACTGTACTGTTCTCTGTGCTTTGCATTATTCAACAAGCCTATTTTCCAAGCCCTTAACCAGGCCATCTGCATTCAGGCTTTCTAGCTAACCACAGCCTTGTGGGGAAATAGGACAGTGCTGTCTGTCTGCTTTCTGCCAGCTAGGCTCATGACCTAAAAGCTGCAAAAGTTCAGCCATGTCATGGCATGGGGTGTGTGGCGCATCTGTTTCACTACTTTCACAAGTGGCTGCTGCCTTGGTTGTAGAGAGACAGTCTCCACAGAGCTTTAACAAACATTGCAATGTTTTTGGAATCGGCTGGCAAGAAATGTATTTACGAGAGGTTGTCCACAGGATAATTATTTAACCTCATCTCATTTGCAGTTAAAAGGTAATTTGAAACCAAATTTAAAGCCCTCAACTTTGTTTGAGGGATGAAATCATTGTGACTTCAGCCAAGCCAAAATTCTATCTCAAGTTCTGTACCCTATCATTACAGCAAGCAGTCCTGTTTAAAAAAGAAACAGACCTCATGCATTACTGCATAATACAATTTGTCTCAAGGGAAAACCCCAGAAGTTACTCGGCCTTCACATTACTTTATGCAATTTAAAACATTAGCAGAAAAATTAGACAAGGAGATGTACATTTTAAATAAGCACATACTTATCTCTGAGGCTATAATGGCCTATCATAAATATATAAAAAAGGACTGATTGCTTTTTTGTAATTTTGAAGTAAAATGTCAAAGAAGCCCCTGCATTGTGCCTATCCACCGCTGTGTCCCATCTTCATAACATGGGCCCATGCATGTTGAGCAAACCTGCTGGGAAGAAAATAAAGAAGAGTTGATAACTGGGTGTTTAATGGCAGCCCGTTCTTCGTCATGTTTATGCGTTCAGCAGCTATGCACAGTTTACTAATGGGAATGGTTTTTATCATGTCCAGCATAACAGCTTGTGTTTAGATTTAGGATTTTTCTTTTAGGTTTAATGTTCATCTATCTACGTGTAAATCCACTCAATGATAAAGGTGCTGCCTTTTGTCTCTGTTATCCTCTTCTATACATTATAATCTCACTGTGGTGTTTACTGTTTTTTTTTTATTCAGATACAAAGTGTAACCAATAAATCCTTCTCCACCCCAACCCTCCCCCATCCCATTCTGTTTCCAGGATGGTTCCAAACAGAGGCAGGTGAGGAAGAAAACTGTGTCCTTCAGCTCAATGCCAAATGACCGCAAGATCAACAGCACAGCTGCTTGCATGGCCTTTATGATGGAGGGTTGTGAGATGAAGAAGGTGCGCTCTAACTCACGCATGTACAACCGCTACTTCCTGCTGGATCCAGACATGCACTGGCTCCGTTGGGAGCCATCAAAAAAGGATTCAGAAAAGGCCAAACTAGAGATCAAGGGCATTAAGGAGGTCCGTTTGGGAAAGAAAACCCCAGTTTTGCGCAGCAATGGTCTCTCAGATCAGTTCCCTGATGAATGTGCCTTCTCAATCATCTATGGGGATAACTACGAGTCCTTAGATTTGGTAGCCAGTACAGCAGATGTTGTCAGCACCTGGGTGATGGGCTTGAGGTATCTGGTGTCTTATGGCCGGCACACTGTAGACATGGTAGAACCCAGCCAACCTAGTCTACGAACGTCTTGGATTGGCTCAGTGTATGAACTGGCAGATATGGAAAAGGAAGGACACATAGACCTGTTCAGGGCCACCCAGATAATCAAGGGGCTCAACCCTGGAATGAAAGAGTCTAGGATAGAGCTGAAGTTCAAGGAACTCCAGAAAGCTAAAGACCAATATGGAGAGGGAATTAACATGGACACCTTTGTGGAGGCCTACTGTGAGCTCTGCACACGACCAGAGATCTTCTTCCTACTGGTACAGTTCTCCAGTAACAAGGAGTATCTGGACAGTAAAGATCTGATGCTATTCGTGGAGGTGGAGCAGGGTGTGGAAGGTGTAACGGAGGACATGTGCAGGGATATTGTTCAGAAATTTGAGCCATCCGCCGAAGGTAGGGAGAGAGCCTACCTCTCCATTGATGGCTTTACACACTACCTCCTCTCCTCCGAATGCCACATCTTTGACCCTCAGCACAAACGTGTGTGCCAGGATATGACCCAGCCTCTGTCCCACTACTACATCAACTCGTCACATAATGCCTCACTTCTGGAAGACCATTTCTGGGGTTCGTCAGACATCAGCAGCTACATCCGAGCTCTAAGAATGGGCTGTCGCAGCATTGAGGTCATTGTGTGGGATGGCCCTGATAATGAACCAGTGGTGTATGTGGGTAGTTCTGTAGCCTCACATCTAGCTTTCTCTAAAGTCCTGGACATTATAAACCAATATGCTTTTGAGAGCTCAGAGTATCCCTTGATTCTCTGCCTAGTGACCCACTGCTCCATCCCCCAGCAGAGGGTCATAGCACAGCATATGAAGAAGATTCTTGGGGACAAGCTGTATGTTGAACCCCCATTCAAGGAGGAAAACTACCTACCCTCCCCTGAGAAACTCAAAGGTAAAATCCTCATTAAGGGTAAGAGGCTACCGCCCAACTGCACTGATGAGGGTGATGTGACAGATGAGGAGGAGGGTCTGGAAATGTCTCGAAGAGTGGGAGCTGATGAGAAGGACCAGCTAAATGGCTTAAGCTACAGGAGACTCAGACTGTGCAGGGAGCTCTCTGATCTTGTATCTCTCTGCAAGTCAGTCCAGTTTAGGGACTTTGAGATCTCTAAGAGAGACCAAAAATACTGGGAGATATGTTCCTTCAATGAGGTTGATGCAAACAGGTTTGCCAATGAGTTCCCAGAGGAATTTGTCTGTTATAACAAGCGCTTTCTCTCCAGGGTATATCCCACACCTATGAGAATTGATGCCAGCAACATGAACCCCCAGGATTTCTGGAAGTGTGGGTGCCAGATTGTGGCCATGAACTACCAGACGCCAGGCCTGATGATGGACCTCAACCTAGGCTGGTTCAGGCAGAATGGAAACTGTGGGTATGTTCTGCGGCCAGCCATCATGAGGGAGGAGGTGTCCTACTTCAGTGCCAATGCTCGGGACTCGCTGCCAGGGGTGTCTGCCCAGCTTCTTCACATTAAGGTCATCAGTGGGCAGAATCTGCCCAAGCCTCGCGGCTCTGCAGCTAAGGGTGATGTGGTGGAGCCCTACATATATGTGGAGATCCACGGCATTCCAGCTGACTGTGCTGAGCAAAGAACCAAGACTGTGTCCCAGAATGGTGACAACCCTATTTTTGATGAGAGCTTTGAATTCCAGATTAATTTACCTGAACTTGCAGTATTGCGCTTTGTGGTGCTGGATGACGACTACATCGGAGACGAGTTCATTGGCCAGTACACCATCCCATTTGAGTGCCTACAGCCAGGCTATAGACATGTCCCCCTACAATCACTGACAGGAGAGTTCCTACCCAACACCACCCTGTTTGTCCATGTAGCCATCACCAATAGGCGAGGTGGAGGAAAGGCACATAAGAGGGGTCTGTCTGTCAGGAAGAGTAGAAAGGCCCGGGAGTACACCACCACCAAGACCACAGGGATCAAAGTAGTGGACGAGCTCTTCAGAGCTTCCACCCAGCCCCTCAGGGAGGCCACAGACCTCAGAGAAAATGTGCAGGTAAGGAACTACATACTTAAAGTATTTATGAAACATAATCACAAAACCTTTCCCAAGTGGCTATTGGGTTGTGAAAAGCAGGAGTTCTGTTTGAAGGTATTTTTACATTCTGGTGAAGTGTTTATGATGTTGTTCATTCAGGACAAGTAAATAATGTCATAGATCACTTTTTGATTAGTGTGTTTGTGGTCCAAAGTTCAGTGAAATAATTTTAATTCAATAGAGCAATGCCTTTTATCTTATAAACAATGGCAACACACAGACTCAATGAAGTGCAACATTCGGTGGCTCTCACTGCATTCAGTTTTGATGATTTGGTTCTCCACCAGTTACTTCACTCTATCATCTTAGAGCTACACTTTTTTTAGACTTAGCACTTGATCTACGTTTAGGTAGATTGGGTGCTCAGTCTGTAAATGGCTATAGCAATATTGCATATATGTTCTTAAGAAAATCTGGCAATACTTTTTTTTTAATGGTATAAACAACTTTTGAGGCTTTGCAGGAGACACTCAGATCCAAATCCAACATTTTCAAGTCTCTGCACATACAGTAGATGTTTGGGTGACAATGCTATAGTAAAGATAGCAGGATCATCAAAATCATTGACGTTCATGCTCTGCAGACCCTGGTATTCTTAACGATCTACATGGTATTCTGAATTAATGTTATGTTACAGTACTAACTTTTAATGGTTTTAATTAAACTGCATGACGTTTTTATTGCTTATAGGTCAAAACTGATGTAACTATTGGACTCATTTCACTTGCTGTTGTGGATAGAGGCATGTTGCTAATAGTGCTCTATTTATGTTAGAGAATGGTAATAACGTGACATTGCTGTGCAATTATGAGGTTTATGAATATTGTAATCATTAATGAGTAACGATAATTCTGGCTCCGTTGGGAGCCATCAAAAAAAGATTCAGGAAAGGCCAAACTAGAGATCAAGGGCATTAAGGAGGTCCGTTTGGGAAAGAAAACCCCAGTTTTGCGCAGCAATGGTCTCTCAGATCAGTTCCCTGATGAATGTGCCTTCTCAATCATCTATGGGGATAAGAAATTTGAGCCATCCGCCGAAGGTAGGGAGAGGGCCTACCTCTCCATTGATGGCTTTACACACTACCTCCTCTCCTCCGAATGCCACATCTTTGACCCTCAGCACAAACGTGTGTGCCAGGATATGACCCAGCCTCCTCCGCCTACCTCCTCTCCTCCGAATGCCACATCTGTTATGAGGTTTATGAATATTGTAATCATTAATGAGTAACGATAATTGCCCATGGGAGAGGACTGGGTTGCTAGGCACTTGGTGCATTACTTTAAAACTCGTCTAGATGAGCAAATGAAGATTAGTAACCACGGTGTATATTTGGCTGAAGACCAGTAGCAGAAGTCTTTCAGTGCATGTATCATTTTGTTTGTGATGACTGAAGGGTGTGATACGAAGCTTGTCTTATTTGTTCATTCTACAAATTACAACACAGTGAGAGCCAGTGAGCCTTTTAAATACCTAGCTGGGTGTTGTTTGGTTGTCAGTTTAGAGTGGCAGACTCTTGTCCTCTCTGAAAGCTAACAATATTAAAATAATAGTGCTGTACACACTGTTGACACGACTCCATCAACAATGCTTTGTCAACCTAAGGAAAAAAAAAATGTTAATAGAATTGTGTTAAGTTAAAAAAAATGATAAAAATAAATGAAAGATGCAATTCATTTGTTTGTGCTTCTTAGAATGTATGTAAAAGTCCTTCATGTAACCAAACAAGATCATTTATGTGCTTCTTAGATTTTCTTAAGAAAAAAAAGAAAAAAAGTGGGCAAAAGATAACAAAAAACTTTAGTTGACAAAGCTGATTACTGATAATCTTCTCTATCGTCTGTAGGCAGTAACCTCAGTCTAATGGCACAGCAAACAAAAGACAGACAGAACTAAATAAGCAGATATGCAATTAGGGATCCTGTGACATGCTGTCATGCATTTTTCAGTTGTGGAAATAGGCAATGTTCTGAAAAGAGGACATCATTTTTCTCTCCCAAGACCCTAATACAAAGAGAAATTCTGCTCGGGAGGTGAATTGATCCTGAATGTTAGAGATTAGTAACATTAGCAAATTATAGCCTGAGTGGGATAAGAGGAAGGTCATTTCAGTAAAATCATTGGAAATAAGAGTGTAAATACAAGCAAATAATGAACAATCCTCACCAAGTGTTTCCTCACTTGGCAAAAGATTATAATATTTGGCCCAATCAAAGTGTTGCTTGTTTGAATAATCTAAATTAGTGACAAATAAATACCTCCACAGTTTGTCATGATTAGGTCCTAATAATTGCTCAGGTGTGAGTCAGCATGGGAACATTTCATGAATAATACATGAAATATGGCTCACTGTGAAGTCAGTCTTGTAAATCTGACACAGACTTATCAAACATGTCCTGTTTTCTGTAACTCATCAACTAATCACCCAGATAACTCACATATGAAATAATCACAGGCATGTCATGTGTCACAGCTGACACTCATGTCCGCTCGGTAACTTTGAATCATCTCTCACAACAAATGGCTTTGGGAACAAATGTATAGGCTTGTATATAAAACAAAATTTGGTGTGAATCGGTGTCTTTTAACCTGATCAAACAACACTGGCACCACAACTGTTTCAAATGTAAATTTTTCTTTTTAAAATGAAGAGATGAGGGTTGATGGAAAAAAAATGAAAGAGGTGAAGTTGAGAGGACATCTTTAAAGATGATAAATGAAGAACAAGGCCTTTGCCTTTTTTAAATGTAAAAAAAAGGACAGTTGTGAAAGCTTTGTAGAGGCCAGCTGTGTGGAGCCTGGTTCCTTTAATCTGGAGGGAGCTGGAGGGCAGAAGCAGGACCGGTTGCCAACAACCCACAAGGCAACAAGCAGGCCAGCTCTGGAAGCTTCAACACTCCTGAAGCCAAGATTAGACATTAACGTGAGAAAAAAATACCTTTTGTAGTCACAAAAAAACAAGATTTAATGTCACAATATACAACCTTATACATGAAAGCAGTACACACACACACACACACACACACACACACACACATTAAATGTTGCCGTCAAAAGCGATATTTTAACTCACTAAGCTCTTTTAAGACTCCTTTTATCCTCCAACAGCAAAGCTTCCAGATGGTCTGCTTTGAATAATAAGTGTGTTTGACTATTTAAAGGACTAAGGAGATCTGTGATCATTGACCAGTGGGCAGATATGATTTGTTTGCCATATTTCTATATGTGGATCTAGGTAGCAAATTATTTATTTCTGTGGGAGACTTTCAGGAGCGCTGCTGCCCATGGTCCTTAAGTGTTGATGGAGGAGAGCTGCCTGCTTGGAGTTTCTTTTTATGTGCTGAACAGTGTTTGTGTGCCATCATTGGCACATTCACCACCGCTCAAGAGAGAGAGGGAGAGAGAGAGAGAGAGAGAGAGAGAGAGAGAGAGAGAGAGACAGATTGAGTGAGAGAGAGAGAGAGAGAGAGAGAGAGAGAGAGAGGAGCAAACAGAAACAAAAGCTGTGTTGTAACTGGACACAGAGCTCTCATTTTGGGAATGTTAGAAGTGGAGTAAAGTGGGGGAAGGGAGTAATTAAAAACACAAGTCTCTTATTGGTGTTTTTTAACACCATGGCTTGGAAATGGTATGGCTTTTATTGCACAATAATTATTGAAAAACATGTAGTCCCATACACGCATGTCTGGAATTATACAAAGCATAATGAATGCTAATAACTTCGGCTCAGACCACACAGAGACATGCTCATAGTCCTCAAGCAAGCACCGGGTTTTAATTCAGAGCCCCAAAGCTGTCCCTCTTCCACCATTGTGCTTCTTCTTGTGGCTGTGCTCAATGGCACAAGAGGTGTTAACTGTGGTTGAGGCTCAGCATACAGATGCCTACTACATCCCCTGGCCACCCTCTCCATGTACAGGAAGGTCGGACCCCGCAGTGACAGCACATCCTCTAGGGTAGGGGGTGGTGGGGTGGATTGCCTGGAGGTCTAGCCCAGCGAGACAGCTGGTTCCCACACTGCAGAGTGCTGAGTGTGTGGACGGACTCACCAAGTAGCAACAATGGCACTCTTATTCTCTTACCTGCTTAGTGTTTCCAATGCTTCTCATCATCACCCTCACCCTTAGCAGTTTCAACCTCTGTTCTTTGTGCCTCAGCCTAAACTGCTCTTTTTTTTCCATTCAACCTTAATTTATCCTCGAGAGAACATTGAGGGGTGACCCTCATTTTCAATGTCATAGAGTCAGATTACAAAGACAAATACAGAACAACAACATAGGAAGTACAATCATAAGAAATATAGGAAGACAATAAAACATTCAGAATTGGACAATTATTTGATAAATACATTAGAATAATATGGATGCAAAAGAAAATACAATTATGTAAAGCAGTTACAAGTAGATGTTTGCAGGTTTAAAACCAGATTTCTAAATTGTCCAAGAAGCACAATTGAGTTGATTTAAAGAAAGTGCTGTAATTTGTTCCAGGAGTCGGGTGCACTTAAACTAAAAGCAGTTTTTCCAAGTTCAGACCGAGCTCGTGGAACATGAAGTAAAAGCCAGTCAGTAGAGCAAGTCTGATAATGTCCCTCTGAGTAACAGAGCAGTTCTGTAAGGTAAGATGGCAGTTTTCCAATAAGAGCCTTATAGATAAGGAGATACCAGTGAGTATGCCTTCTCTTTCACTGTCCCTCACTCTTCTCTCACCTCGCTCTGTCACGCTGTCCTTTTTGGCTATCTTTTAAACAAGCTAACTGACGGGGTGCCATGTGAAAAAAGTAGGCCTGGTTTGGTCGCTGAAAGTCCCATGCTGGTAGAAGAATGACAAACCGTAAAAGGCAGCTGCCTTGTTGCTGGGGCTGCAAAGCCTTTGAACCCAGACGTGCAGAAACTCTGGCTTCGGTGGACTGGAAAGCAAGCTGGCAGCTCAAAAACATTGCATCTGCTCTGTTGTGAGAGTTGTGCAGTCAAATTTGGGCGGGGGGGACATGACACTATTAACCAATTTCAGGTTGGTATAAACCAGGCTTAAATTATGGCTGTGCAGAAATCTGACTGGACGGTAAATTAAATACCACTTTCTGTTATTTGTTTTGGTTCCAAATTCTCCCCGTCTGAACACGCCAAATTAGGTTTTTGATTGGAAGAAACTGAAGGTGTAAGAAACAATTTTTTCTTACAGGTTTGACAAAAACAAACAAACATTAGGAGCACTTTGGAGTTTAGCGTCTTGCTCAACGACACGTGTGGCGAGGATGAGCTCAAGGTTCAGCTTACTAACTTTGTGATCGATGGCAGACCCGCTCTACTAACTTGGCAACAGCTGCCCCTGATGAAAAATAAGATATGCTATCAGTACTAGATTAAATAAACAGGACTTGTTGAGATGGATTTCTTTATTTATCTAGCTGCAGGGAGTTAAAATGGTCAGTGGTCCACATAGAAACGGGAACGCTTACTGTCATTTTTTTTTATAGTTTTAAGATTGATTTTAGCAGCGAGAGACGAAAGATAAATACAAAGATATGTGTAGAGAATAGAGAAGGAGAAATGAAGAAAGAGAGGGATGAGTGACTGAATGTACTTAGGACCTTCCGGCTGTGGACAGAAGTTTGGCTCCAGAGCCTCTGGGCTGTTGAATGAGCAGACTGACTTTATGGGAGATGTGTCACCAAGACAAACACACTCTGCTATCTTTCCTCATTTCTGGTCTGAGGGGAGTATCCCGATCCTTTTCATTAAATCTCCTCACTCGAGGTCATATGCAAAAAGTGGGAGCAGAAATATTTGCCTTTAAGCCCACAATCCAATCCAAGCACAATGACTCTACAGGGATTTGCCTTAGTTGCTTTGGTTAAGAGGTTCAGAGCACAAGGACATACAGAATATTTATGTTTATTTATACTGGTATACATAAACGCGTTTAATTGATGCTGCTTCCCACAGCAACTTCAAATGAGTGAACATCTATTAATTAATTGACACAAATGCGGCATGCGGAATTGATTATTTTTATTTATGCCTTTTTTTTGGTGTTCATTCTAGGTCTGCACAGTATGAGGAAAATATGCGATAACGTTAATACTATTAAATTAACGGATGTTAAAATGTACTCCGTTCTGCCTTTTTGTTGCATTTAGTATACTGCTGAAATACAACAAATTGCTTGTTGAATTAAAAAAAAAAACTGTGGAAATTATTTCCAACAAGATTTCCAACACAAAAGGCACCATTTAATAAAAAGAATAACAGTTACATTTCAAAGTGCTGTTTTCTGCTAATACTCTCTTTCACTAGAAAGAATCCCTGAGTGTCTTTCGCAATCTGTCGCAGTTTTTCACAATGTGTTTATTGCGCAAGTTGATATGGCCAAAATGCTTTCATTCACTGTGGTTGTTTGCTTTCCCAGAATGCCATGGTGTCCTTCAAAGAGCTCTGTGGCCTGACCCCGGCGGCCAACATGAAGCAGTGTATCCTGACAATGTCTTCCTGGCTGATGAACAGTGAGCGGTCACTGAAGGTAACGGTGGACCTGAGCGAGACTTACCCCACCATGGAAGCTCAGGGTCCTGTACCTGAGCTGCTGCGCAAAGTGCTCAACGCCTATGACATGGTAAATAATCTGCACATACACAAAAGAGCGTATGTGATGCTGTCAGAAAAATAGAAATGTTTATACTGTTGTTGTGATGGACTGAATATGGTAATACACAGATGAGCAATCTTTTGAACAAATGTCACAAATTCCCTTTATAAATCAATAGTGAAGTACACATTCAGTATGCACGCCACTCATACATACACACTTATGTCTTATACAGTTTTCATGTGAGACAATAGCAATCTTATTAAAGGCAAGGCAGCTTTATTTGTATAGCACATTTCAGAAAAAAATAAAAAATGATTAAAATACAAGAATAAAAGTTACAGTGCAGCATAAGAAATTAAACATTAAAGAGCAAATATTAAAGCAGATAAAATACGAGATTTTGTGGTGCTAGTATGGGACAATGTATAAGCCGTTGCTCTATACACGTTATCCACCAGCAAAAAAGTGTGTAACAACTCTCTAAATATCTACTTCAGGTAAAGATAAAATGCCAAAGCACTCGATAATAGATCTTCATAGGTACTAAAACAGAAAAAGAGACAAAGACGGTAAGTGTGCTTCCTCCCGAATGCTAGTTTGCTTATCATTTCATTTAAGTATTCGCACAGCTGGAAGTGTTTTACAAGGCTCCTTAACATGGCTAAAACCACCCATTTGACCAGTCAGATTGTCAAGCTGCAGATACTCATTGTATAATTTTGCATGTCCTTCTCCATCCTGCCTCCTCTATTACAAAGAACACTGCATTTTTCACCACTTGACATTGGCACGGCCCTGTCTGTAATTAGTTAGCACCCACTGCTTCCTCTTCCTGCTTCCTTCCCTCCTGTGAGGCTTGTTGGGAGCTAGTGAATTGGGTCATGAGCGAGGAACAAGGTTGTTGCGTCCACGCTGCTCAGGTCGTCGGTGCTCCTGCAGGACAGATGCAGCGAGCGGCTCCAAATAGAATCTGCCTGGGCTTTTATGAGGCCTCGCACTAGGCAGGAGGCTCGGTACTGTCAGAGCAACTCTCACGCTCCACTCCACAAAAAAAAAAACCTTCTGGGGACAGGCAGAAAAGCAGGCCCAGAATCCATATTTTAGAGTTTTAGAGATTACAACATGCATTCTCAGGTCTCATCACCTTTCCCGGCCTGTTAATTGCCCAGCACATGCAAATGCTCATGTACGTTGGAATATATCAGTGGTTGGCTGTTTTCAAGGGAGATATTATTGCATGAAGTTAATAAACTCATGTATGTACTGTACGTAACCTATGATCTTGTCCTGAGGCTTTGGGCCTGGTCAGCTGAGGTTTTGTGCCCGCAGAGTGCCTGTTGGCACACTCCCCTCTCAAGAACAGAGGACCCAGTGTGTGTGCACACATGTGTGTAAGTACATGTGACTTCATGGCTGCCAACACCCGGCCATTTACTGTAGGATATTAGTGTGCAGTGCGTGTCCTCAGTACCCCCCATGTGGGCTGCAGCCAGCCAGCATTGTTACTCTGTTACCCTCAGCAGCACACTGGAACTCAGTTTCCAGCTCATTTACACACATATATATATATATATATATATATATATATATATATATATATATATATGTGTATATATATATATATATATATATATATATATGTATATATATATATATATATATATATATATGTATATATATATATATATAAATGTATTTATTTATTTGCACAGGGATACGTTTCTATCATTGAATACACTCTACACAAAACAGCTATTGTGTACATACAGTACATATATTCTGTGTTCATACTGGTGGTGTGTTTTTCTTATTTTCTTTATGGATCATGTGTGGACAATGCAACATTGTGTTGATATATTTATAATGCAGCTAAAATGACAATCTCAAGTCTCAATCAAAAGCTAATGTCAGGTTAGTGAGATAGTAATCAGAGCTCCCGTTTGGTGCAGTCACACTGCAAGAAATCTACTACAGTAGAGGCAGAGGTGCTACATTCAAGACCAGAATGCAGTGCAGCATTACGATTTGCTCTCTGTCTTACTTTCACTATTGCTACAACTCTCACTTATACAATATGCATACAACTCAAAGTCCTCACATCCATTTAGGGGTTGGTGAATAAATTATTGGACATGTAAGTTCATTGAATACTTAATGTATTAGGCATCAAAGATTCTGCATATTTTAAATTTTTCCTTTAAATTCATATCTTAAACCGTTCCCTTAATGAAGGGACGGTTCAAAATGAGCTCACTGTAGTTCTCTGCCATGCACATGCACACACAGTATGAGAGTCCACTCCCTGTCTCCCTACTAACAAGAAGTGCGAAACTTCATTAGCTTCCTCCTCAGTGCTGCAGGGCTGGTCCAGCTGCTCCTCTCAAGTCCGTGGGATGATGTTTAGGGCTCCAACTACACAGTGTTGTGTTGGTCACATGAAAATGGGACGTAGCATCTCTGCCACTCTTGGTTTACTTGTGGTACGAATACTTGTGTGATTTCCACGCAGATATTCAAAGTCAGAATCAACTATATATGCCAAGTCTGTCGACACAAATAAGGAATTTGACTGCTTCTCACATTAAATGTCAAAACCCAGAAACACTCAATTCACTGTAAAGTCACAATAATTCTTATGTGAAAACCTGGAACCACCATTATTTTGGTATTTTTGCTAGAACTTTAATTTACACGATTAATCAGCTATCGTTCCTCGACATGAAGACGTTTTATTTGCATGCACTGAGGGCTATTATACAGTTTATATAGTCTAAAAGACTGGTCCAGTCTAATCCAGGTCCATGTGTTTCAGATTGTTTGGAAAGAAAACGGGCCTACCTTGCTTTTTGCAAGTCTATAGAGGTAAACACTGGAGTTATATTGCTGTAATACTAAACAGACTGCTTATAATTAAGCTTTTCACATGGATTGTATCTAGCCTTCTCTTGTACTTGCACACAAGGCAAAATTAATGTGAACTATGTTGTTTACATGGCCAATTAATTGGAAAGAAACTGCTTCCTCTGATTATAATCTTACCTCAATTAAAGTAATCAAATAAAGACATTTACATGACAGCTACGTTGCGTTAATTGTGTTTAAGCTGAATTGTTAGTGTACCTGTAAACATAGCAACAAAAAGCTCAGCCCAAATAATTGCTGTTGGTGCCTAACAATGTGGCAAGATAGACACCACTTCAGCAATTCTTTTGTGTGTGTTTCCCTCTTGGTATTACTCTTTGCTTTTTACTTACAGTATATACCTTAAATGTCCCCTGTGTTTGGCTGGGCCTCTGCTTAAGGCTTTTCAGGTATGACCCCCAGTATGTCGCTGAGAGTCGATGCAAATTAACTACACGTCTTCTTTGTCTTCTAGATGATTCAAACCAGCAGAATACTGATGGAGTCGGCTGACGTCGTCTACTCGAAGCTCACACAAGCCCAACGGGCAGGTACGCTGCATTATGGGATGAGCAGAGTCCTCATCTGCAACATCCCCCGTTCATCTTCTACATCTTTTAGCAGAGTGTGTTGATCACAACTGGATGTGTGATCTAAGCTGATGATTTTGGTTTGCCCTGCAATGATACAGTTTTTTGAATGAAGATTTTCTTAATTTCTGACATTTCAAAAATATAGCAGCAGCACCATGGAACAAAGCAGGATAAGATAGAGCTCTCTGCTACTGAAAGGTTATTGACTGTATCAGGCACAAATTAAATTACCTTGCCGGCGTATTTCTTTCATTTTATTAAGAAAACATAAGAGCATACAACACAAAGCAACATAAATTCATTTGAGGAGATGAACATTTTCAGCTGCTCTGCTTTATGGTCCAGATGAATCACTGTAAGAACGCGTATCTGCAGCCATCAAACCTATTATGTGTTGTGTCCTCCTGCCTAATAGAATGAGCAAAGTGTATCTGCTGCTACTGCATCTCCATCAACATCAACAGCAGTGGCTGATGTCGATAGAACAGGCCATCATCAGTGAGTCAGCACCAAGTAGTTATCATGTCAGTGGGCAGGTGAAAACAATCAGCCAGCCACACAAACAAAGGGCTACAGGAGGAAGAGGACAGAGAGCACAAACATCCTTTGAGAGGAGGAGAGTGTGGAGTGGGAGGGATGGCAAAAAAGCCTTTTGTCAGTGCAGTTTAAAAAAAAAAAATAGTGCTTTATGTAAGAGGTCCGACCATTTAGTGCTGAAGATAAAATTCACTATAATAAGATCATTAGGAGAGAAATGGCTTCAAATGAAGAAATCCTGTGGCTTGTCTTCTCCAGTGTCTTTGACATTCAGCACTAATTGTTCCTCATTTGCTTCGCTTCTCTACTACGCAGCAGTGCCTCTTCTGAAGAGCTCCTCAAATAGGAGCACATAGTTTGAATACTGACGTCTTCATTTTGCATTTCACATTCTTGCTGTAGACAACCAAAGACCCAACTGAGGAAAATGTGAAACCTACATATTCAGGCTTATTATAGAGCTTGCCATGCTGGTGTAAACATGGAAAGCCATTTGTTGTTTTTGTGTTGTTGTGTATGACAAACCCAAAGTAGACATGGGAGGCTCACTCACTGGCACATGCCAACCCAATATCCTGAGGCCGATAAGCCAATTTAAGCCCACTATGCCCAGCATTACTCCCTGGTGTCACACAGAGGCAGGCATATGCTTCACTCACCCCCACCACAACAAGCCAAGCTGATATTCGTCCTGTACAGTTACCCAGAGATGTAGGTTGAACGCCGGGACTTAAATGACAGAGCTTTCTCCTGCCTCTAAGGTTCCCCAGTGCAGTGCTGAAAACATCTTCAAAAGCGATGACTGCAGAGTTGAGCAGAGCTTAAAGTGATCATATTATGCTTTTTGGCTTTTCCCCTTTCTTTTATTGTGTTATATATCTTTTTGTGCACTTTTAGGTTTGTTGTTGTAATTCAGTTGTTTAGGTTTACAAAGTGAAAAAGCCCAAAGTCCACCCCATAGGAACTTACCATCTCCAACAGAAAACCCTGTTCACAAACTGCTCCAAACAGCTCTGTTGTAGTCCAGCCTTTACTTCCGTGACCAACGTGCGACACTTTGTAACACACGTTATATTGCTCGCCCACTTTGTAACACACGTTATAATGCTCGCCTAGCTGCTAGCATGGCACGCCCTCATACTCTGCAACTGACTAGCTAGCAGTACTTACTGCATATGTGCGACTCCCAACAAAGATGGAACAGAAGTGCGATGCCTCACTGTAGCTAAAACAGAGAGCTCAACATACAGGGTGAAAAGAGGAGCTGCAGCAATGTGCAGTACAACAAAAATATGGTGTTTTCTGAAAATGAAACCACATAAACCTATTCTGGTACAACCTCTAAATACAATTATGAACCTGAAAATGAGCATAATATGAGCACTTTAAACCCCCCACACAGCCAGTGCTACACTCACAGCAGTGTTGGTAGCTGGAGACCAGAGGCTGATGCTCATTTTGGAAGTAAGTTTTGCTTCCAAAATGTCAAATTTTCAAGAGCTACAGTAAGAAAATTAACGTGGTTTTGTGCCTTGCATGTATGCTTATGTTATGGAAAAATATTCAGGGTGCAGCAGGGGTAGAGTAGTTAGGAATTAAAACAATTGAGAATGAAACAAATACAAAGAAATAGTCAAAGACTGAAACCAATGTAGGTTTTTGTAATTTATTAAAGTAAATATTCTGCGCAGAATAGGAGGACTAGTTCACAGAACGCACTCAGCAAGGTGTGAAGGAGTCTTCAACCTAAACATGAAAATCACAGGCTTAAATACACAGATAAGAGAGAGGGAGTGACACTGGCACGTGATCTCATCTATACATGGCTTTGTGCATGTCACACATATAGTTTGAACTTTAAGCACACAATTCAATCTTTGAAACATTGAAGATGGGACTGTCTGGTGCCAATGTGACTTCCTCTATCGCCCCAGGTCACACGTCAACACAGTAAGCTATATCGTAAACTATAGATACACACAAAAACGTCCTTCTGCCCTATCTGGTTCACAGAGAGGCTACTACGCAATTAGCTAGCCCCAGAGGTGATTAAAACAGTAGGACATTGTGTCCCGTACCTAATCTTTGTTAAGAGCAGCAGATGAGGAGCATACATCTGACTCAAAGGATCATGAGAAAAATACAGGAGTCATAAGATGAAACACATTGAGGGTAATTTTGCCATTACACTTGTTAAAAATAAGTAATTTTGAAAGGGCCTTAAAAGCCCTGGGGTTAAAGCATTTTCTTAAGGAGCATGTAATCCTTAAAATCCAATTGAAGGGAAAACATGGAAATTCCTAAATTTGGAATTATAAGGTTTTTACGTAAGTGCAGCATTATGTAAGAATGATACAATGAGGCAGAGGGTTGGAGCAACAGGACTGAGGGGAATCAGCTGCATGCCCAACATAGCATTTTCCCTATCGCCCACTCCCCTGCCCCCAGCATTAACATGCATGCCTCAATCCAAACTGCCACCATTCTCAAACATATATAACTGCCATGTCTGTTCATTTATGCTTCCAGACATGCGTTGCAGTTGTTGTAGTTTTATTGTGATAAGTGTGCCTGAAAAGAAGAAAGGAAAAATTATGCCTCAGCACTGTTTTCCAAAATCCAATTACTTAGCGTGCTATGTGTAAAAAAGCTACATAATGTAATCTATTGCCTCAAATCAAAATTGGGAAATAACAATTCTAGACTTTTAATGAAATGTAACTCTGTTAGCCTAAGGGAATATAAAGTAAGATTAGCTCAGAATACAAAACTGAGTGAGTCTAACTGCATTATAAAATATTGTCCATTCATGATTACAGAAGCAAATATGAATTTGTATCAGTGCTTGCAATGCTTGAATATCAATTAAGAGGATTTCAAGACAGGAAAAATGCTTGATGGGGAAATTGTGATGTTTGATACTGCCTCTGTAAATCAACATTTTTAGATCGGCTAAAATAATCTCCCCCCTGCGTTAATAAAGTAAATACTTTCCAATATTTATGTAGACACTTCTGTCCCTTTCCTCTCAGCGTGCTCTTTGTGCCCTCCATCTGCTTCCTGTCTCATCAAGTCCCTGTTGTCTCTATATCTACTGCTCCTTTTGCTTGCATGTATTAAGAATTCTCTCATAATGGTCCCGTTAAGCTTCAGGTCCAGTTTTAACTGTATAGTTTAGTGCAAATGGAAAAATGTAATGAATCTATATAGCCATATTACAGTTTGCCTAATAAGGGGAATTAGATTGATTGTGTTATGTCATTCATAAAAATGTCAGAGCTGCTGGAGAATGTGTGTGAAACTGCTCTAAAATGTGCTTGACCTTCATGATGCTGAATATGTGACAAGTAGAAAGGTTGGGAGGGATGAGCTAAGCTTCAATCTAAGTTTACAAGTTGAAATGCTACACACAACAACAACCCATTCCCCTAAAGTGGCTTTTGTCTCCCTCCTGTTGTCTTTGCCTGTGACTCAATTCATTCTAAGCATTGCTTATCCTCTAGAGAGCAGAAACACAACAGATGACATTGGGATGAACTCATGACCCCCAACAAAATGCTGCATCTTTGTTTGTGATGGCTGGCAAAGCATGAATCTACCTCTATGACAAGCACTACATCTTCAGAACCCATCTCATAAGTGTGTGTGTGTGTGTGTGTGTGTGTGTGTGTGTGTGTGTGTGTGTGTGTGTGTGTGTGTGTGTGTGTGTGTGTGTGTGTGTGTGTGTGTGCGCACGTGCATGTGCACGCACGCATCTAAGCTAAATTTACGGCCCTTGATTGGACCTGACACGTTAGCCCTTGCCATACAAAGTGTTCCCTGCTCATCAGTAACAAAGCCATATTCACAATGACGTGAAGGCTGCAGTCTGAAATGAGCGACGTGAACTAACATCTCACCTCCTAAATTGCCTTTCATTTTAAATGCAAGCAACGTGGAATGAGTGGTACGTTGGCAGATTCACCACTCACACAATAGGAGAAGAGAAAAGGCGATGCAGGACAGCTTTGGGTTGCTGTGGCTCTTACTTTCCTCCTCCCTCTCTGTCCTTCCTGTGTTCAGTTTATGCCTGGTCATTATAGCAGCTAATCAGTTTAATTTGGGCAGTGAAGCTGACCTGTTGATGAGAATGGAGAGGTGCTGGATGATCCCCCCTGGGCACTATTGATGGCTCGCCATCACACACACACACTGTTAATGGGGGAGCAGATACACAGCTGGGATGCACACTGTGGCACCTCCAGATGCTACCACTGTGTTTGTGACTGTGTATACTCTGTACACTAGCTTATGTGTCTGCACGCATATCTAATCTGTTTGTGTACGGAGAGCACAACTCCCACTTCTTTTCCTAACTATCCTTTGCTCCACTCGCTTGCAAAATGATTTTCTCAATTATTTCAGCACTTTTTTTTAACATTTTAAACTAGACTGATAAACTCCTATGAGCTATACGTGCTGGGCTTAATTCATTTATTGATAGCATGCATCTCTGTGTATTAGGTTGTGAGACGTTCAGGTGTGCTTTTTGAATATAGCCCTGCATCCTACCTTGAACAGGTGCAAGCGCACGGTATTAGTTTGGGGGCTGCTGCCTTCCTGCAAGCCCCCTCCATGCAAAGACTCTTCTCACTGACCACTCCAACTTTGTTGGTATGGTTTGACTCCATTACCATGGAAATCCAAGGGATAAAGACATCTCCCTCCCGAATCTTCCTTTGGCTTTGTACTGTCGTGCCCCCCAGCTCATCAGCAGCTGGAAATCCCATTCTCTATTCCCAATTATGATATTCTGCCTGGGCTCTGCAGTGTGTGTGACTTGATAAATGAATAAAACACTGATCTGGCTGTATGTATCTCATCCTCACCCCCTTTCCCATATTTGTTTTCATCATTACTCCTCATCAGATCCTGTTTGGAGATTCTGTTTGATTGTATTATTTACTTACCTTCCTCTCTCTCTGCCTGTAGCTGTCTCTTTTTCTGTGCATGTGTGTTTGGAGGATAAGAGCTTCTGCTGCAGTACTCATTACAAAGGCAACAACAACCTTTCTGCAGAGACTGTAAGGCTTTACTGAGGGGGTTGTGAGTGTTTTTGTGTTTGCACGTGTGTGTCTACTCAAAAAAGACGTGTTGTTGTCCCCTCAGTCCTCCTGTCTGTCTAAGAACTGATTTCTCAGATTTTTTTTTTCTCTCTCTCTCTCTCTCTCTCTCTCTCTCTCTCTCTCTCTCTCTCTCTCTCTCTCTCTCTCTCTCTCTCTCTCTCTTTCCAGTAGAGAAGCAAAGCATAAGATCCCGTCTCGCCATTGGGCCCACATTTTGTTTATTACTATGGGTTTAAGTGATAGGAAGGAACAGCAACTGTGTGACTGTTGGGGGGAATGAAATGCTTAATAATTAGGAAATTAAACGGTTGAAGAGGCTGTATTGCGACGAGCCGCCTCCAGCTTATTTCATCTCTTCTTCAGCTCTCTGTCTGCATTTCTCCCCTTGTCCTGTGATCGCCTTGGCTCAGTTCTGCACCAGCAGCAGCCGATTAACTACACCAGATTACAAGATCAAATCAGCCCTAAACCCTGTTAACACAACTTTTAGGCTCAGAAAGAGATATTCTGCAATGGTCTTACATTACCAATTATATGGAAATTAAAGAACAACAGGGGTCCTGGCTCTTTTTTGCAAGGTTGAGTCTGATGTGCACTGAATGATCTGAGATCATGTTTTCTGTATTTATTTTTCAACCCACTTGATCTGTTTTAAGTGTGCTTCAGATTATTTTGGAAAATGTTCAGTTACACTTTACTTGAAGATATCTACATGTGAGTGACATGACACTGTCATACACATAAACAAGTCATAAACGTTTATGACATAACGCTTCTCTTAGTAAGTGTCATACGGTTTTTATCATGACAAGTTATGGTTAGAGTTAGGATTAGGGTTCATGTGTCATGACTGTGTCATGGCAGTGTCATGTCACTCTTATGTAGATACCTTCAAGTAAAGTGTTACCAAATGTTCTTGTGGTGAGTGTCAAACATACAGTTATGTCAAGTTTCTGAAATTACATTTGCGGTACATTTTTAAATGTTTAAATGTTCTTCTCTACGCTGACCTTGCCTTGGTGCTTTGAATCATATGAGAAGGTCAATATTCATAAAAAGGACAAGTTTGTGAAGGGCAATACAGATTTTGATAATAAACAACTACGAAACTTTACACACTGGGGCTTTAAGAACTACCTATCAGGAGACAACAATCTGTTAAATTGGGAAGCTGCAATTCAGATTTTTAACAGTAACACAGGGCTCAATCTTAGGTCTAGTTCTTTTTACCATCTATTTCAATAATATTTAATCTTTAGGAAACTGTCAATACCCATCTGTACGTGGATGACACAGTGCTGTATTATTCTGCTTATCTAGCAATTGAAAACTTCCAGCGTTCCTTTAATATTCTGCAAGAAGCTCTTAAAGACCTAAGACTTGTACTAAACGCTGATTAAACATTGGCTATTTCTACACAAATAAAAGCATCTCTCCCATTTTTGTAGAAAAAAGGGTTGTTGAAGCAGTTTTCATGTCAGTCTTGGACTACGGTGATGTGATTTGTAGACACGCATCCTCTTCAACTCTCTGGACTCATCCTATGAGATTCATAGCTGGTCATGTCTATGGTACACATCATTGTATTTTATATGAGTGTTGGGTGGCCTTCTCTCCAAGAGAGACATGGTACTCACTGGTATCTCTTCATCTATAAGGCCATTGTTGGAAAACTGCCACCTTACCTTACAGGACTTCTCTGTTACTCACAGGGACATTATCAGACTCACTCTGCTGACTGGCTTTTGCTTCATGTTCCACGAGCTCGGTCTGAACTTGAAAAACTGCTTTTAACTTTAGTGCACCCGACTCCTAGAACAAATTACAGCACGATCTTAAAATCAACTCACTTGCGCCTTTTGGACAATTTAGACAATTTTGTGTTGCTTCTTTTGTTGTCTTTGTAATTACTCGATGACATTGCAAATGAGGGCCGCCCCTCAATGATCTTTCAAGTTTAAATAAAGGTTGGTTGAATGAATGAATGAATGAATGAACACGTTTGTAGGCATGTGTGCTTCTGATCAGGATACTCTCTAAAAACAACAACATAACAGTTTTGTGTAGTGGAGACAATGTAACTGCATGACTATATACCTTTTATATATAGTGCAAACTGTAAGCGGAGCATTGGAAATTAAACCAAAGAATTGTATTATTCAATAATATATGGCTTTGTTACATACATGTTATCTCTTCCCTTTGAACAAGGATGGAGTCTAGAGTTATTTTCAAAAAACAAGCTGCCACTGGGCTGATGTAAGTTTCCTGCTCTCCAATGAAAATCAATTTAATGAAAGACTTCTCCTGACGGAAGTGGATGTATCTGCCTACTAGTCACTTAAAAGAGCTGAGGGCTAAAGATGGAATGACTTCTAATGATGGGCTTTTTGTGAATTTTAGCATAGTATGTGCCTTCAATGTCTTTGCAGTGAATCAAAGCTGGGGTGGCATAAGGTCAGTTGTCAGGAACCGCCTGGTGAGCAGGCTGAGACATACAGCTTTAGGAGGAGTTTGTTCTAAAGCCTAGAAGAT
The DNA here is from genome assembly GCA_023631565.1 of Gymnocephalus cernua. NCBI lineage: Eukaryota > Metazoa > Chordata > Actinopteri > Perciformes > Percidae > Gymnocephalus > Gymnocephalus cernua. Next base: position 18,296,825 of record CM042441.1, read on the forward strand.
TAGTAATGGTCTGCGTGGGCTAAAAAAAGCTGGACCTACTGATAGACTAATTAAAGGTTAGCCTGCATTGCATGACTTCAATTTTATCCCCATTAGCAATGCAGCACATTGTATGGTAAACTGCTATTGTGGCCAATAAGGTGTATGTGAGGAGCTGGCTAGATGTCTTTTGTTCTGCAGACTTTGTGTTGCACACTGCAAAAGTGATCCTAAAAGCAAGCAAATTATTGCATCAGTAATACCTTCATTAGGTACGTTATGTTTTTGGTTTGTTAGTTAGATAATATTCATGTTAACAGATTTCACTTATACATCATGGATTTGGGTCCATGTGCAGAACTAAGAAACCTTTTCAAGGATTGTTTTATTATTAAGAACATTTTGGTATTTTATCTTGACTTACTGTTAATGTACTTGAAGTTAAAAGGGTATTTTGATGTCCGGGCATTTTATATCTTTCTAAAGAACAAATCTAGAGGATTGTCCGTCCTTGTCTGAGGTGTGCGCTCTCTGTATATATCGCCTATACTTACATTTTTCGTGCTCTGGCTACTTCCCTATAATGCACAATATATATGCAATTAAAAGGAAATGCACACATTTGTACACATGCATATAGATGTATATATGTATACATACATAGAGATACAGTATATAAATGTATATTTACACACACATGCATGTATACACATACAGTTAGGTGTGGGGCAAACAAATTACAATAACTAGAGATAATACAGACATACATTATACAAAGCCAAATTCTGTAATTAGGTTTAAGTGAAGTGAAGTCCTTAAGTGTCTGTACACTTAGTTTTCATTTTTATATAAATACATTAGTCTAAGACCGACTTGGTCTTGCTGAAATGTCATTTTTGCTTCACTGATATGAAGTTTATAATGTGTATTGACATGTAATGTATGTGTCTGTGTCCAGGTCTGGACTTCCATGAGGACCTGCATCGCATTGGAGCAAAGGAGGGTCTGAAAGGCCGCAAACTTCAGAAGGCCATGGAGAGCTACGCTTGGAACATCACTGTCCTCAAGGTGAGATGGACTGCACCACACCTGGCATGTGGCCTTCAGCACAACAAAGACCCTTATAATTGTACTACTCTATATATACGTCCAGATTGTGTAAAGTACTGGCTAATACCTTTGATTGATGTCAACATGTGAGATTATTTTGGAGACTATAATCAGCTGGATAAGCAATCCCAGATTGTGTTGCTGAGATAACTACATGGTGTCTTAAGAAAGCTATCTGGGATAATTGCATTGGCCTCCTCTCTAATCCCTTAATCTCCTAATTAATTACTGTTGTTACTAAACACACTTTTATTTATTTGCTATCTTGACAAGAAATGATAGGATTGTTCACACTTGTTTTGTAGACACACACATGCTGCACTTTCATTCCTCATAAGGGTACATTAGGTCCCTTGGACTTGCCTCTAAGATGATCCTCAGCAAAATGCATTCTTGTCCCTGTCTGCCCCGTGACATGGTGAGATAAGGTAACCCTCATCTCATTGCCTCTATGAACCACGATGGTAATGCCAGCACTGATAAAACACTACATTGCTAAGTAAGGACAGAGCAGCCAGGGTATTTTTATCTCATCTCATCACCCTGAAATCATTTAGTATTGAGTGAAGCTTCTTTGGCTGAGCTTTTTGCTTGAGTGCCAGGTTAGGTACATGTTTGATTGCTTGATTCTTCTTTGCCTTTTCATGTCTGTCTTTTCAGATAGAAAGATTTTTCAATTAACTGATTAATAGTTTAGTCTAAATGTCCAAAAAATAGTACCCAGAAAGCATGTGACATCTTTAGATTGCTTGTTTTTCCTGACTAAGTGTCTGAATAGATTTAATTTACAATTATATAAAATTCTCAAATTTAGGACGCCGGAAACAACTAGGTTGATACGTGACCTCAATGATTATCAAAACTGTTACCGCTACATTTTGACTAAATGTTTCAGCATTAGTAAAGGTAGTGGCTATAACACTAATAATAAGGTATTTGTGTCTTGCCTTTTTTCCTTGCACTAATACAGCAGCCATAGGTGCAAAAGCAAGGTTTATCTTAAGTAAGCTTCATTGCACACTTTAGAAATGGGAAACGCATGTGCTTAAATAGTTTAACAGGTGGACACTCACATAATCCCTTTCTCACCCGCGCTCCGTCTTTACCCATAAGCCCTGAACTCCTCCCATCCCTGCTTTGTCTCTCCAAACATGCACTTCCCTCTTTCATCCTTCCCTAGTCCTCTAATTTCTTCGATGAGCCACATTCTCAACATGAAGGCATCTTGGTGTCAACATAACTCCTCCTCTTCCTCCCCCCATTCTTCAATTGTAAGCTGTGTCTCATACTGAACATTTGGTGAAAGCTTGGTGCATGTTTGCCTAGGCTGGTAGCCATGCGCAGTTATTTCACCTGTCATCGTCTCCAGATCCTCAGCAGGCCTATACGCACTCACTGGTAGATGGTGGGGAAGCTATGAGGAAGTATGAGTGAGACAACAAGTTGTGTATTCTCTCTGTTTCCCAAACTCCCTCTCCACCCTTACTTTGACAGTTATAGTCAGATCAGAGCTGTCATGGTGAATGAGGGTATTCTCCCGTTTCTACCAGTCATACCAACCTGTCACTTATCATACCTCACTGCCAAGAGGAAAGCAAAACCAGGGAGACAGAAAGAAAGAGAGGCTTTGAAGCAAGTGTCAAGCATATTGTAGTTCCTTTTTAAGAAGAATAACAGGCTCCAAAAATATATTGATTCTTGTCTCCCAAATCATAGATTTCAAGCTCATAGATTTTGTCTCTTTTGTTCTGTATATATATATATATGATGGTTCAAGTATTTAGGCATTTAAATGACAGTTCAAGTTGTGATGCATGGGTCTCAGTCCTGCTCATGCTCCTCTGTCACAAATAATTCTCTATCTACAACCTTAAAATAATATACAGTTAAGGCTGGTCATTGAGTGTCAATTTTCTATAAAGGGAATAGACTGGTTTTGATAAACAAGTAGGAGATTAGGAGAGATTTTAATGAGGATATAGTGGTGGGATTTGGTGGCTGCCCTTGCTTGGCTTAGCTTTAGACCAGCTGTAGGGGTGAATGTACCCGAATACAAGTGTCTTTGTGATTTGGCTCTGGCAGCAGAGAACTGGCTTCTCGCTGTCTTATTTTATGCCTGGTGAGTCATGACTTACATAATTTCTGTTTTTTCGAACATATGACTTATTCATGCTCGTGTTTTGCGTGCTGGAGTGGATCAGGTAAAAGGCCACTTTCAGCGTATTAACATCACCTGGAAGCAGAGCGTTGGGTGTTGTGTGCAGGGCAGCACCTTTTTCTCATTCAGCAATATGTCACACTGCTGTGCCTGCCTTGTGGCACTGAGAACGTCATCTCTTTCACCATTTACAGGACACTTTAGTCTGGTGCAGAACGGGTCAGCCTGTGCCTCTTCATAGGGATGTTAACTTAACGAGCTGTCACAGCGGGTCAGACGGAGTCCAGAGGAAAGTTCAGTGGGAGGGAGGGAGGGAAAATGCACAGATATACTGTACAGTTGAGAATTTTTTTAAACTTGCTTGTGAACAGATGTTGGAGGGATGGTGGAGTAAAGAAAGTGTTGGCCTGGACACAATGAAAGAGACGGCAAGGCTACCTGAGGGGAAGAGTGAAGGATTTAAGGACTGTAGAGTTGGAGAGACTTTGTAAAAGCATGTGGTCAGATTTTTTTCTTCTTTCTTTTGGCCACTTCTAATAATATAAGCACCTCTCATACATTGAAAAAAACGCCTGTGGAGAAGACTCTACCACATTTCCATATGGCAGAGACAGCTAGCTTAAGGTGGCAGGCAGCCATGGCAGTGGCCCAGATTGACTTGACAGTGCTGTAAAGCAGGATGCCTGCCCTGACCACTTCCTCCACATATGGCAGGGATTCATCTCTGGGGTGCTCCTAAATAAGGAGCAGAAATGTAGTATAACATTATTACCATATAACAGCACTATTCAGTAGCTGAGTGGAGCAGTATAAAGGGCTGGCAGGCAACCAAAGGCCTTCATTCAGTGGCTTTATACTGCCCCCCTCTGCATCCTATAAGTTAATGCACAATAAGAAAAAAATCCTGTACTACTTTTACCTGATGGTTTCCCCCTTATTCAAATTTGATTTAACAAGCGTAAGGTCCTGAGATTAAACTCTCTTTAAAAAAAAAAAAAGACCAGGCCAAAAAGGTAGCATAAAACTAGATTATGCTATCCAACTCAGATACTGATACAAATTAAAGCTGCAGTGGGTAGAACCTCCAGAATTTGAAGAAGAGTGAGACCTCTTTTTGCAGCTCTCCCCTCTTTGTCACATGGGTGATGCATGCGCAGAACAGCCAATAGGAACACTCTTTCTCTCTGAAATGACCTGTGATTGGCCAAAGTCTTCTGAAACGGCTAGATTTTCTGAAGCCTGAATACAGAGCCAAGAGGAGGTGCAGAAGTCTAGTTTTCTCTCAGACCACTTGAGTTACAATATGATGAAAGATCATTATGAAATTACTGCACAATGACGCCAAAAATAAAGTGTTTACCCAAGCTTTAAAGCAGCCCTGAGGAAATGGATATCAAAGATGTTTTTTCTGCTATTTTCGTCACCTTTGAATCTGATACCATTACGTGTTGTTAACAAAGCTGCTTCTCTTTCTATCTCCTGTCTGTCTCAATCTCAGGGCCAGGCAGACCTGCTGAAGCATGCTAAGAGCGAGGCACTCGACACTCTGCGTCAGATCCACTGTGCAGCTCAGTCCTGTGGTCTCAGTAAGAACGGAGCGGCTTCGCCACAGCTCCAGCACTATCCTCACCACCAGCCACAGCAAGTCCACATACAGCAACAGCCTCAGGCCAAGACCCACCCACAGCCTCCTCCACTGCACCAGTCCCAAATTCAGCCCCAATCCCAATCCCAGAGTGCATCTCAGGCTTTTCTCCATCCCCATTCCCAGCTACCAGCTCTCCCTCTCGTTCAAACTGTTTCAAAACCACCGGCCTATACTCAACCCCCATCCTTACACCAGTTTCAGAGCCAGCAGCAGAGGGCAGTAGGCCCCCTGGACGCCATCCGTGAGAAAGAGATGGTCAGTGGTGATCCCATGGGATCATGCTGACCCGCAGCCTGTGCCCACAGAGAATCCTACCCAAAGAGAGACAGACAGAGCGAGATGGAGAAGCAGAAGGGTGTCGAAGAAAATCTGGAGGCCAGTAACGAAAGGGAGATGGGTGAAGTGGCCGAGAGAATTAAAGAGACGATAATGGTGAGGAAGACTCGTCGTGTTAGAAGTGAGACACAAGTCTGAGAGCAGGTTTGAGTTGGCTGAAGTTGAAAAGAAGAAGAGACCTCACACTTCAATCACACATTTCGAAACAGGAAGGAAAACAAGAAAGACCACGTTTACCTTTCTCTGTCATGGATTTGGAAGATAGTCGTCCATCAGAGCCAGGAAGTTTAGGTCTCTTCTGTCTTCTCTCTTGTCAAAAGCCAAAACGGTAACAGCTGGTAACAAACGTCTGGTGTGTTTTTCTGCATAGGAATGTGCTCAGCAGTTGGATATCCCTGTCTCTCTCTCTCTGGGCAGTGCTAATTACATGCCCCTCCATTATGTTCTCTAGCTCTGTGGGTACAGGCTTTACCTCACTCCATGTCTTTGAGCTTTTATTTTTTCATGCTCATGCACTCTTCCTCTGCCATCTTAGATGTAAAAGCTAAGTGCAAGCCCTCACTCCTTATAACGAAGAGGATGCCATTTTCATTTTACAAGTGCACAACGTAGAGCAGCTCGACCAGGCTGAGCTCTGTAGGCATCACAGATGTCCATTTCAGCACAAACCAGGAAGCTCTAGAGCCTAAATAGAAAAACCAAACTACACCTGTTGATGTGTTCAGTCACACTGATGCTCTTCTTGCACCCCTTGCTGGTGTCGACCTCCATTTAGCCCGGTGTCATTCCATAGGATATAAGTTCTTTAGCATTCCTGGACTCTCCCCACAGGGTCCCCTTCTCTCCTCCCCAGGGGCTGTGTGTGTGACGTTACGTGAGTCGGTGTTTTGGTCCCCAGGGTGGAGCTAGCCCACGTCTGTAAGTGGAGGAGATCACCAGCCAATCACGACTGGAATAGTTGACCCTGCCTGTTAGAGGAACATGGCACTGCTGTCAATAGAAACAAAGTGAATATAGATGTAAACTGTATGTAAAATGTATGAAGGGAACATATATTGCTAAAATAATTCTTGCAGACACAGACATTAATGATTGATATTATAATAATTGTTGTTAGTTCTATTGATATTCTGATTCTTTTTTAACATTACCTCCACATATACAGTGATTTGACACATGATGTTGTGTGGTGCAGATCAGGAGAACCAGTTCATGTGGGACTGGAACGAGGGATAACTGGTTAGCGCCACAACACGAGTGTCAAATAATAAACCTGACATGTGTTTCACTGCAAAGTGAGTGTGGATTCTGTAAAAGCTCCTTTAAGTGGCCCATTAAAACTGGCTTCATTGTTTATTCTGTCTCCTCTCGCTCATTTCTCTTTAATGGCTTTTAAATGAGGATACATGCAATGTAATTCATAAGAATGGTGAATATGCCCATTCTCTGTCATTTCACTTGAATTTTAGCAATGTATCAATCAGTACCCAGACTGATATGTTAGTGAAAATGATTTCAGAGAATGACTTTGAGTGAAGTGACTTTTCCGATCGCATTCAAACATCGCTAGCGCTTTAGAGCATTTTAAAACCAGCTTTCACAGCGAATCTAAAGAAATCAATAAAAAGCTTTGATTGCTTTTCATGCACTGTGATGTGTTAATTATTCTGCTCTAAAATGCTATTCTTATCAATAAACAAGAATGAGGCCGATTATTTGATAATTAATGAGTTTGTTGTTTCAAAGCAATGCTTCCTGTTGTCCAAAAGATATTAAGTAAATGAGGATGGGAAGATGAAAAACCACACTGAAAGTCAAAAATTGCTTTCAATAGATATTTGTCATGATGTTTACTTATGAGAGTGCCGGTATTCTACGGTTTATAAAGCAGATTATGTGGGAGCAGCAGTCTAGCTAAGAGTAGTCTCGCTTTGCCAGACCCTCCTCCAAAGTGTGTGGCCTCCCAAAAGAAGGCTAAAGGCTTCTGTTCTTTTCAAGTAACATAAAATTCATCAGCACTGTTCACCCCACAAGTGAAAACTCTGTGTAGGAGCTAGACAAAGCTGCTCTTGATGTGTCAGTATGCCACCTTTTGTACGAGAGAAAAAGGCCCGAACCTCATTAGCATGACTTTTGAATGAGCTTGTCATTAGCAGAGGAGGGACATCTGGGCTTTTTTTATATTTATATTTTAGAACTCATAGGACACATTAGTTAATTGACTTCCGTCTTTCACTCATCGAAATGGTATGTCTGCATACAACTTTTGCATGCAGCCACAAAGAAATACCTGTTGTTCATTAAAGGTCCAGAGAAGTCTCCTTGGAGATGACCTGCCGCAGGAGACTAATTAATGGCAGCGAGCATCACATCAACCCTTCAAGAGCGAAGAGCAAAGAGCAGAATTAGTGGTTTTGTATCATGTTTTTGGTTGGCCTGAATGACGTCCATCGGTGTGGACACCACAGAACAATATAAAAGACATTTCTTCTTCCTCCGGGAAGATAAGAAGATCAGATGACTCCCCTTCACACAAGGCAGAAGATGCCGTGGTTGCCCATCAACTTCCAGAAAGCTGCTGGGATGGACACGTCTAACAAGGTAAGCCGCTTAAATTTGATTTCTTTTTTATTTAGAAGCTAGCAATTTGTCTGGCATTGCACATTTGTGGTTTTTAAAGTTGCATAAGGGTGGTTACTAATTTATGGGTAAGTGAGTCTTTCTACTTAAGATTTATTTATTTATTTATTTATACCAAGACAGGTGGCTTACTTTAAAGCTTTAGTGCGTAACTTTTTGTTATTAATGAACGTCCGTTACATTCAAGCCATTGCCAAATGAGTTGCTACAAAGCTAATTAAGACTCTCAGCTCCACGCAACTCTCTCTGTATTTCTCAGTATGGTATGTTCAGAGGGCTGTGTCGTCCGTCGACTTTCGCGCACAGAAACTTGAGTGAAGATAATTACCTCTTCTGAAGAGTCCATGTTTTTTTTAATCCTCCCTTTCTTCCTTGGCTACTAGCAACTGCGTGGAGGAGGGGTGGGGGCTGTGCGCGATCACGGAAGGCTTGTATCATGTGGACTCACCAACAGTTTTGTTGTCACTACTTATAATTCCTCATGGGGACGACAGAAACTACGCACTATGGCTTAAAGGTGTTTTGATAAATTTTTTTGTGTTCATTTTATTAAATACTTCCAGTATATCTAAGGATTTTTTTTTTTTTTTGCATTTGTTGTGCGTATTTACAGTATCACCATGTCCCTGAGATCCTAATTTACATGGTTAAACCACATAACTTGGGTTGCATTTAGAGGGAACTGCAGGGCGTCCTCTTCTACAAAACATACTCTGTTCAAGGGATCAATAATGATCATAACTGGGACATTTTTAAAAACACTATCTGAGGGGTGATGCATGCATGAGTCATGGGTAATCAATGTTATTGCAGAGTATTTTACCTAGTTCATTGTAATTTGTATTTTCTATGTCTTGTTTGTGTTTTTTATCGTCTATAGGAAAAAGGTTGCCAATGCGCCTACAGGCTACATGCGCCTCTCTGTTCTTATGTATTTATCTAGGACTTAGCCAAATTGCTTAGCCATGACTATGCCCACATTTACAATGATGTGAACTTTGCAAAATAAAATACATTGTGTACTTATGCCTGCAGATCATATTTGTGTATCAGTTCATTTGGGTGTAAACTAATCTCTTTGGCCCAACAGAAAGTCTTGGTGCTGGTTTTGATGTTGCTGCTGTCTCACCTGGCCTGTGATGCTCACAGCATATCTGAGTGCTGCAAACAACCAGCTCGCTCCTGTCACCTCTATGCATTGCTGTGTCGCTCCGGCAGCAAGACCTTAGGGGGAACACTCACAGGAGACGCTGCCGCTGGCATCCTTACTCTGGGTAAACGGAAAGAATCTGAGCATCTACTGCAGAGCCGACTCCACCAGCTCCTCCAAGGCTCCAGGAGCCAAGCAGAAGGGATCCTGACTATGGGGAAGAGGACTGAAGAGAGGGCTGGAGACCAGTATATGGACTGGATGGCTCAGTCAGGATCTATCACGACGCCACTGCGTCTTTTAAGCTAAATACCTCAAGGCATTAGTACACTGGGACACTGGGAAAATGTAGTTGGATTTATTATTATTAATTATTATTATTTTTTTATGCTCACGTAAAAACTATATTGTGATTTTTTTTAACTGTGCCTTTTTGAATGTGATTTGCTGTGCAGTGCACTGGCCTATCAGATAACACTAGGAAAATGTGTAATATTATACATATATGGAAAAGGCCTTGTGGTGTAATAAAAAATACAAAGCTTCCAACTTGTCTTTAATCATTTTTGGGTGATGCACTTCACTTCATAGTAGAAGCTTTTGAGAAACGGTAGACATGGATCTCTATAGCTAGTATGGCTTAAACAGTATGTCCCTAAAGAGTGTGCTATATCACTTGGTTCAAAAAATAAAGAGCAGCTAGATAAAGTAACAGTAAACAGACAGCAACATGATGTTGCACACACCTAATGTGCAAATTATGCTACGTAAAGATTGTTTTTGCATAAACAAATTAAGCTTGAAATTAGTTGAGTTGGGGGTATTAGCAGGGAGGCTGCATTTCTTTTCAAGTAAAGGGGAGGGTTCAAAGCAAATACAAGATTGACCAAATAACCCAAACAATTTGTGTACAGTCCCTTACCCTCTATTTTGATTTAGTACAGCTTGCACATTGGAGCCCATCACAGTGTGGGAATAAAGTGGAACACAAGATGGTGCTGATATGATAAAAATGCAAATCAATGAGCAATTGTGTGCTCTATTTATACTTCCTAACCAAGACATGTTTGTTTAAGCCTACATGAATAGTTTCGGGGGCTCAACACTGCTGCAATAGTCATATTATCATTTGTCAGTGGTGGAATGTAACTAAGTACATTTACTCAAGCACTACTTAAGTGCAAATTCAAGGTACTTGTACTTTACTTGATTATATCAATTTGATGCTACTTTATACTTGTACTCCACCACATCTCAGAGGGAAATATTGTACTTTTTACTCCACACACACATACTCACAAAGCTGAAAACAGGGCTTTTTTCTGTCTTTTGAGAAATATGTAGTTCTCACAGGATAGTGACACTACACACATTATGATCTTATAGAATACGTTCCATTGCTGTGTATTAAACAGTAAAATACAACATGCACATCAGTGTAACCCAGAAACATCAGGTATAATAATACAGCTTTGTGTTTTTGTTTAAGGGGGGGTACTTTATGATGCTGTATCATCTGCTAATTTAGTACTTTAAATATGACAAAAAGACTATTGTGTGGATCAGTATATAACCAATTCATTTTGTTCCCGCTAACTTAAATACCTTTAATATGAAAATTAACTAATTGATTTACGTGTTTTTGACCTTTTCATGGAAGTGTAGATTTTAATAACCCCTGCATTAATGAAATGTCAGGTCTTCGTACATGTGCACAACAGCTTTACTCTCCACATGAAATCTGGAGGAAACTGGTAATGGGCAATGATGCTATACAAACCAGTGTGTGTTGTTATTTAGAAATGCCATTTGTGTGTGCGTGCACGCGTTGGCTTATACTCCATGTGTTACAGTGACTATGTATGTGGGTGTTTGTTTATGTAGCCTACAGCATAGGCATCAAATAAAATGTGATTCAGATATGGTGATGCAGATCCTTCAAGCTGTCAACAGATATCATGCTCGGCAGCAGAGATAATGTAGTGTCCTTGAACCAAACAGTGAAGCATCATCCAAGTGCAGCCCTTTATTCAACCTGACCTCTGACCACCATGTTGTTGTATTGTCCTCTGTGTTGTGGAATATCCACAGCAACCAACACTGTGAGACATGAGACTATCTTTTCTTGTTTCACAGTGTTCTATACAACAGATAACTATCAACAACTTCAATCTTGTCGTTTCAGAAAAGACACAGAGGTAGAGAGAGTGAGAAAGTGAGAGCAGATAGAGAAAAAAATGTGATTTCTAATAACTTCTCTGGGGAGTGAAATGTACTGTAGATGTAGTAGGTTTTGTAAGAGAAAGAGAGAATGCGAGAGACAACTAATAAATTCACTGTGCGTTGAAAGGGGATGGTTCAGGCTTTTGTGTGAGAGACAGAGACAGAGAGAGAGAGAGAGAGAGAGAGAGAGAGAGAGAGAGAGAGAGAGAGAGAGAGAGAGAGAGAGGCAGGGGACTCGGAAATGGCAGAAATCATGGTGAGTGTAGTTAGTGAGTTAGACTACCAGAAGAGAAGCTGAGGCTTCGCTGTGATGCTGGAGCAGCATTGAGAGCAGAGGGATGCGCAACTGAACCCTGAAAGCTCCTGACTCAATCCTGAGAGAGAAGCTTTGGAGAACACCTCCGAGGTCTCTTCAGAAGAAGTCAGTGGTTTCCTCTCAACAACATAGAAAAGGAGCAACGTGCACTCCATCAGAGCATTGTGGAAAAGTTAGAAGCAAACCCAAGGAGAGGCACCGTGTTTTTCTTTTATGTCCTCTTTGGGGAATGGTGAGGAACTACTGGAAACTTCTGTCTGAGAGTCTGCAGCCTTCTCCTGATCTAGTACAAGATGCCTGTGATGAAGGGCCTCCTTGCTCCACAAAACACCTTCTTGGACACCATTGCAACCCACTTTGATGGCACTCGTGAGTATATTTTGTAGAAGAGATTTCCCTGATACTCTACAGTTGTCTCTGAATATTTATGCCTTCATGACTTTACTTTTATGACGTCTTGTCAAGGTAAATACTACATTGCAGTTTAAATGTAATTTGTGGGACAAACAAGCCATTCAGTACATCCCTTTTTTGGTTGTGTACATCTGATGACTAGTTGTGCTGATTATTTGGGCATTCAGTATCATTACTGCAGTCCATGTGTTTCAAACTTTTTCCCTAGAGACACACGTTATTAAATTAAAATTGTGACGTCTGAAAATAGATTCCTCTCAGTTTTGAAGCTGCCACTCTACCAGTTAAGCTTTTAGGAGTTTAGCCTTTGGCATTTTTGTAACCTAGTTTAGGATTGTGATTGACACTGAAAAACACTGCTGTCGACAAAAGTGTCCAACGGTGGTGAGATCCAATTATAAGACTGCAAGTTGTGACAGTAAACCAGAACTAGAAATGGAGACGGACAGTGCAGTCTAGGATGATGTATTGGAACTGAAGAGCCACTTGTTGCTTATTAAGATCATTTCATTGTTGAAATTCATGCATTTTTAAGTCAAGGTCTGTAGCTCTCTTCACGACAACACAGCCAGAGGTTGGTTCTCTGAAACGGGCGTTTGTTGTTTTGCTCTTCTGTCCTTAATGCATCAACGTCACGCCGTGAGAACTATATGTGAATGAACATAGTAAGCACGTCAAATTAATTATACATTACTGAAGAAAAGAAAATACAAATTGCGCTTAGTGCGAATATAAATAAAGCTTCACATGTAAGATAAAATACCTCGTTGGCTGCTTGTCCTGAAAAGAGGTTTTTAAATCCTTTGAAAATCCTTTACTGTTCACCTTGGCCTTCGACAACAGTGTAACTCCAACAGAGCGCCGTAACGTGCTCACGTTAGATTTCCCTTGGTCCATTAACAAGCAGCGGAAACCACAACAGAGAACTTCAGTAAACACAATGAACTCAAATCTTTAACTATTACATCACATTCATTTGAACCTTTACATTAAACACATTTCCCATGTATTTACTGTATGAGATTAACTAAAAATTTACTATGAATTTTGCATTATTTTTTTGCATCATAAACAGCACATATTTAACAGCACTTACAACGGCAATATTAAAGGCTGTAGAGCTTATGTTCGTCATCTTCAGTTTGAATCTACCAAACAAATAATTGTCTATAGGAATGTCTGCATGTTTTCAGCAAGTCACATGTTTCTCACCTGTTCTTCTGCAACATTGAACCTTAAAACACTTCTATGTTTGTGGCAGGGCAGACTGTTGCAAGATATGTTGGTATTTTCTTGATCTTGTTTATTGTTTTTCCATATCCATTTGGTGTTTTTGTGCCATGCATAGGGCACATGGTGTAATGGTAGCAGGAGAGTCGCAACAAAATGGAAGCTCCACGCAAATGAGGCAGCAGAAGTGTTGACACTGCTGAAAATAGATGTGTTTCAGTACAGTGTCACTCATTTAATAACTAATGTGATTCTGCCAGCAAGCACATTGAAGAATACTTAAAGGAAATTAACAACAATTACAGAATAATACTGCTCTAAATTGCAATTTGTAAATAAACATTACTGAAACAATGCTTTACTTAACAAATATTACATATAATAATATATAACAAAAAATTATCATTTTACCATTATTCCTACAGTTATTGTGTTCAAATGAAAATATGCAACATTATGCATCACAGTACTACTCAACCTTAAAAAAATACATCTGCCATTTTGTTCTGCTCTTGTGTTGCCACTCTGAACCTCCCAGATAGCAATAGTATTTTCCTATTTGGAGAAGCTCCTTGTTTTGTAAAACACACAAAACCTTTTTGTCCGGAACACGCTGTTACTTGAATATATATACTATACCCACACCCCTACAAAGTGTGCACGTGTCTGTGCTATTGCATAATTAAAATAGAGTCCAACAATTAGAGAGTAGCTGTTAATTTTCATGCTTCAACAGTAATGATGTTCACCCACAGTCCATTAATGTCAACCCTGGTTGTTTTATGTTTGTTCCTGCCCTGTTAGTGTGCACCATCCCTCAGAATAAACGGAGTAGAAAGTCAGCTCTCTCTCAGATCACGATGAAAGGTGTGACAGAGTGTGTATGGGTCAGACTGTCCATGTCCTTTACAACTTGACAAATTCACAGATTCAGTGTGATTACACTATCTCTGTCTGTATCTCCCTATCACACACACACACACACACACACACACACACACACACACACACATACACACACACACGGCAGACATTTTCTCAATCTTAGCTGTCACAATACCTCTGTATCAGATGTGCAGGTGGGCGGACTGACCAAGTAGATGAGTGGGAGGTACAGTAAATGGGCCAACTGACAAGAGATGATCAGAGCCCAATTCAATCTGAAAAATTGCCTTGAATCCGTTTCAGTGTAATGGAAAGCCTTTTTTGTGTGATGATGACATCTCTTTGAAGACAAGGCGGGGGAACTTATTTCAACTCATATCTTTATGCAGATTAAATACTACAACTATAGAGGAAATTTCAATTGAGAATGGTCTCAGAGGAATTGAGGTGGTATTCACGTGGCATATTTGCAGGGAAATGAGTTACAGTGAAATGAACAGTGCAGAGGCCAAGAGCCAATTACTGTAAATACCATCGGTCTTGCTCAGCCATCCAACAATACTCCCTCATTTAATCAATCGCTACCTCCAAATATAAGTAATTAATGTCAGCTACATAATTGAATTGATGGTTTAGAGTAGCATTTATGATATAATGTAATATATATATATATATATATATGTATAGACATATATAATTATAATATATTTTTACTTTGTGGACTGCAGGGTCAAGAGGATGGTAGATCTGTATTTTATAATTGTTTCAGTGTCTTTGTGATATAGTAGTACTGTACCAACCATAGAAAGCTGTACTGTAGCTTTTTTTTTATCCCTTCTTGTCCACAGTCTCTTCTCTTAATTGCCTGGGTAGGTGTTGAAATGACATGTCTCTCCTCCTCACGAGTGCCATAATGGATACTTAAGAAAAACACAAAGACTCTTAACGATATGAGTCATTGTGTTTGAGAGACTGTAATTTCACTTAAAAAAAGCAAATGTTGGTGAATGCCAAGTAAAGTTGTTGATATAGCAATGAATAACAAATTTGATTAAATGATTCACAATATGCACTGATTTCCTATCTAAGCTTTGACATTAACATTTACCAACAAGAAATTACTCTAAGTTTCACATCTAAACAATTAATTGGCCAGTCGGGCATTGATGGCTGTCAGTGTGAGCCATGCAATTCTCTTGAGTAACATGAAGCCATAGAAACAGGCTGAGGAGAGGGAAGACATAGAGGAAAGTGGAAGAGTTGGATTTTAGAGACAGGATCTGACAACTGGCAGTAAGAGATCTGACCAAGATATACCTTTGCTCGTGAAGATTACAGTCGAGACAGCAATCTGACTGATTTGCATCAATATTGATAAAATTGATGAGCGTAAGTGATCACGTGATTTAAGAATATCTGCTCAAGGGGCTCAAAGGGCTTCAGTTTTAGAGTAATTTTAGTAAGTGTCTTGGTAACCCTGTAGATGCAAATTGCAGCATTGGCATATGTTTCATTTTTTCGACACAAATTGCCATGGCAACAAGAGCGTGCACAGACCTTAATTTAGTTTGAAGCGAGATAAACTGCACACTTATCAGGTAGAGAATATCCACACATTACTAATTACATGTCTTTTCCTCTTCCGAACAAACACTTGTTTAACACCCCCTCCATGCTGCCTGCTTGCTAATTATTTTCTGGTTTAAAAATAATAGAAACTAGATCAGGTGAATCTACAGCAGCTGCATGTGGTATTATCAGTCAGTGTTTACTTTCCTAGCTGTAGGGAGATAACAAAGCATATTTCTTGTTAAAACTGGCTGTAATACAGGTGTTCAGTGTGTCTTTATAGTGTTTTGCAGTTGAACATGTTGAAATTGAATCAGCTTGCATTCAGAGAGCAACTGAACAAATAATGAAAGAAGACCATTAAGACCGTGGACTCTGTTCATCTGTCTAAATATTGAAGGGATATTTAGGGTTATGTGGAGACGAGTGAAAGCAGATATGCATTAGTCACTGAATGATGATGATGATGATGACATTTTGCTTTAATTTCTCTTAAACACTGGAGTGCATAACCCCATATTTAAAACATTCTGCAGCTTATAAAGAATGTATTAAATCAGACAGGCTTCTTTATTTCCAAGCTTTATGTTTTTTTTTAAGCAGATGGTAGCTTGTCATGAGGTAGATTACTCACACAACATGCATATGGTGTCATGCTTGACCTTGTGATTTCTAGGTAAAATTCTTTCTATTCACATGGCAGTCTGGCACAGCCCTTCTAATAAATGAATCTGAAGGAACTCTTTGATATGTAACTATTCTGTGTTTTATTACAAAAGAGACATAAAAAAGCTTGACGATTAAATTCACTTGTCTAGTTGCAGTTTCATTATCTACACTTCCTGCCCTAAGATTACTCTTCAATGTTCCTGCAGTTAGCAACTATATTTTTTTAAACAATGCTTTCATTTTCAAGCATCTGTCTGAATTGACAACGCTGGACATCTCTGTCATTATTCCACAGACATGAATGCATATTTTAGACAGAGAAGTATTCTCTCTATTGCCTTATGTGAGCATGTGTTATGTAATAACTGAATATTGACATTTTAGTTAAAATATGCTTCTCAGCTGAGTTAGAAAGACACATACGGGTCTAAGTAGTTTTTTTTATATTGCCAGAATAAGGAATCAATCTTCGGAGTAAAAACAGCTTTTTAAATCAACAAAATACAAAGAAATGTCATCTTTGCAGCAACAAGCAATATAATTTAAAATAATTCCCAAGTACTGTTAAAGACATATTTCAAAATAAGAGTGTCACAAAAAAATATATGCCTACTTGCAAATGTGTGTAGAACATCTTAAAGGGAATTGTTTTTCAGACATTCACATTTTTTCTGTTGTGCTAAGACTTGAGAAAATATAACTGGGTGTACAATTGAAACTGGGAATAAACAGCTAAACTGTCTCTGTCTAAAGGCATCAAAATCTGCCTACCAACACTTAAATAAAGTGTTACTCATTGATACTTTGTAGGCCTATATTGTTTGTTAAATCCGTACAAAAGTACAGGGAGTTATGTGCTATTCCTGGGTCAGGAGGACCAGTAACTTCTTTGGATAAAGCTAATGTCTTATACAAACGTTATGCAATCATACCCAAAGGTTCTAATTAGGGCTGTCAAATGATTAAAATTTTTAATCAAATTAATCATAATTTTCAGTGGATTAATCATGATTAATCACTATTTGCAATTACACCTGAATCCTAACCATTTTTTTCTGAAATGCATACCAAAAGATACTAGTGCTGTCAAGCAATTAAAATATTTAATCGCATTTATGTCATAGTTAACTCGCGAT
Source organism: Gymnocephalus cernua (assembly GCA_023631565.1). Lineage (NCBI taxonomy): Eukaryota > Metazoa > Chordata > Actinopteri > Perciformes > Percidae > Gymnocephalus > Gymnocephalus cernua. Next base: position 18,314,288 of record CM042441.1, read on the forward strand.
TAATCGCACATTTTTATCTATTCTAAATGTCCCTTGATTTCTTTTTGTCCCATTATATTTTCTCATTTTAATTCTCTTATCAGCATGGAAAAGTAGATTGGCTTGCTTTGTGACAATGTTTTTTTATTGAAAACAACATTGTCATATACGTTCTGTTCAATTTCACACTAACATTCACACTTGGAGCTAATAATCTGTCACATAATGTAACGCTGTTACCTCGATTTTCCATTGCAGGTAGTCCTGCAGATAGTCCTGCAGATAGTACTGCAGGTAGTACTGCCTCATGCCTGAGGCGAGCGTGGCTCGTCCTACTGTCTATGGGCTCATAGCGTCGTCAGCGGCATAGCCGTCGTCATAGCAACTGGTTTCCCGTGACTCATTTCCTGGTTCTCGTTCTCGTTCATAACCAACGTAAAATCAAGGAGAGGGTTTTCCTGCTCCAGGTTTCCCACCGTGGTCAGAAAGAACAGAGGAGACACTTTGTTTCTCTCACTGACTGTAGAGTCACTACTCGCTCCGAAGCTAATCGCCATGACGAGCCTACTAGCTACGCGGCTAGCAAGCTCAAACCATACTGTCTTTGGCTGGCTCAAACCCAACCGGCCGCGGCCGTGTCTGTTTTGTTTCCGGTCTGCGAAATTACAAGACCCGCCCTTCAATCACTACTATTGGCCAGGCGTCCAAGGTAACGTAACTCCATTCGTTCAGGTCCTATCCCCTGACCAATCCACTATCCTAACTACTCGCGGTGAAATGCCTAAACCAAACCAATCAGCTGCTTCGTAGGGCGGGACATGGCGTGGCCATAGACAGTTAAAGAAGTGGACTAACAGATCCCGTTGCTCTCTCTAGGCCTTAAACGTGCGTTAAAAAAATTATCGGCATTAAAATGGGTTTGCGTTAACGCCGTTAATAACGCGTTAAACTGACAGCCCTAGTTCTAACGTTCAGTTTTTTAAATTGTTTTATATAGGTGTTGCTTTAAGTTTATTGTCATTTTAGAAGAGAGTTAGTGGTGATGTTGGACTGTATACAGGGCTTTAAATTAACACCCACCAATCAGTCAAATGCGGGTAAAAATTAACTTTGGCTAGTAACATTGTAAAGTTACTAGCCAATTTGGCCGGTGATGAATGTGAATCACTGCGCCTGTTGAAATTTGGCCAGTTTTGTGTGTTTGGCTTGGAAACGTAATTGGCTCATTGACTCATTGACATAAATGGACAAATTATTAAAACACCTTTCGGTATAACGCAATACAATTCAACAGCACCACAAACTGCATCCCCAAAAATCATCATTACGTTAAATCAACTCTCTAAAGCGGTTTGGGAGTGAATTGCAGGGTTCTGTTAATTTGTTCTTGTGTCGAAAGGAGCCAGGTGAGATGTTTCTGGCATCTGATCAGGATGCCCCTCTGGGCGCCTTCCTTTGGAGGTTTCTGGAGCACGTCCAACTGGTAGGAGACCTCTGGGTAGACCTTGCTTATTAGCCTGCTGCCACCGCGACAGATAAGCATTAGAAAATGGATGGATCTTTTCAAATCCATGTGTGTAAAATCCGAAAGGCAGGATGAAAATGATGCTCCGCCTGCTAATTAAGGGTCAAAGCCTTATAGAGGCACTGGTCCCCCATGGAGCCACCTGGAGCCCTGCATATATTCTTAGACTTCATACACACCAGCTTACTTCAAAGCACTCTCTGATACCCTAGACTATTGAAGGGCTCTGAGTTGAAGGCAGACAGAATGACTCAGAAAAAGAAAAAAAGTTGTTTTCTGTTGGTGCAACAACAAACAAATACAATCTGGAGTGAAGTATGTATAGGAAGTGAGGAACGAGAACACAACCTGGTCGCCATCTCTGAATGTTTCTTTCAGAGCTACAGCTGTGCAGTAAGAAAAGCGCAAAATATTGCCTGTTGTTCAATCAGTCTTTTCTATTACTCAGGGTCACACAGTAGCTTTAATTTCAACCTTTATTTCTTCCCTTGCAGACAGTAACTTCCTACTGGGAAATGCTCAGGGTCGTCATGGCTACCCAATTGTGTACTGCTCTGACGGGTTTTGTGAGTTGACCGGCTTTGTTCGGACTGAGGTGATGCAGAAAACATGTACCTGCAGCTTCCTGCATGGAGCCGAGACCTATGAGAGTGTAATCCAACAGGTAGTCAAAGCTCTGGAGTGCCAGCAGGCGTACCAGGGAGAAGTCTGCTTCTATAGGAAAAATGGTAAGAATCATATGCACATGATCGCCCAGATGTTGAGTTGGCCATGCACTCTGAAACACACATGTTTTAATATTGGATTTAAAGTATTTAGAGAATTGGTGATGATGAAATGTAAACCATCTTTTTTCACTGTGACAACAGTGTAAGGAGAGGTTAGCTCCAAGAAAGAAAGAAAATTGTTATTCCAGTGTTAATAGAAATCCAATCATCATTTTAGGGAGAAGAACTGTCTAGCTGTATTGTATGTAATTTCAGTGTAATAACTTGTTTTAATATCCACAGGAAATCCATTTCCGTGCCTCCTGGATATTGTGCCAATCAAAAATGAGAAAGGTGAGGTGGTGCTGTTCCTCTTGTCCTTTAAAGACGTCAGTGAATCACATGGGAAAAGCCATCACTGCAGCCAAGGCGACGGTGAGGCCTGGCTACATGCATTTCCTAGCTTTAAAGTGTCCCATTTTAATTTCATCTTCAAAAGTCATGCTGTTACATTCCTTTATAAAATTCAAAGCTACACTACCGGTCAAAAGTTTGGGGTCACTTAGAAATGTCCATTCTACTCCATTATAGACAGAATACCAGCTGAGATCAGTTGCATTGTTTTTTTTAATCAGGGCAGCAGTTTTCACATTACATTATGTACTTACAGGATTGCAAAAGGGTTCTCAACTGTTGTAGAAAGATGTGGCTGATCTTTAATGCAATATCTACATTGCCCATTATCAGCAACCATTCATCCAATGTTCCAAAGGCACGTTCTGTTTACTAATCAGATATTATTTTAAAAGGCTAACTGAGAAAACATTGGAGAACCCTTTTGCAATTATGTAAGCACATAATGTAATCTGAAAACTGCTGCCCTGGTTAAACAAAAACAATGCAACTGATCTCAGCTGGTATTCTGTCTATAATGGAGTGGAATGGAAATTTCTAAGTGACCCCAAACTTTTGACCGGTAGTGTAAATGGAATACAGCACTTACAGTGTTACAGTTACAGTGACTATTGTGGTTTTGCTCACAGGTGTGTCAGAGGCTGCTCACCAGAGCAGGAAAAGCAATCAATCGCACTTTTCTCAAGCTCGAGAGGGGGGGAGGACTATTCTGCACAACCTTACCAACCTGTTCACCAAGAGGGGCAAGAGGAAACTGACCAATGTGAGTGCAAACCCCTGGATCATAAGATCATTAAACCCACAATATAAAAACTGTTTAAAAAATTCCTTTCCTCAGAATAAACGCATCTGCTCTCTTCAAGCCACTGCTGTCCAATCAACAAGCCTATTGTTTATTCAATCCTATTCAACACGTATTTAAAAATGTTATGTTGATAATGATGAATTATGGCAGGTGTACTGGATACCCTCAGTGTTTTTTGCTGAGCTCATTAATGCTAGCATTACCTCAACTGGCGCTGAAGAAAATGCACATTTTTTGTAATTTTTTACATGTTTTACATTTTGGTTTCATTTTTTTAAAGAACTCATTATACATCAGGGTTCAAGGTGGCCGTGGCATATCATCCAAGCACTTTTGTTAAGTAAGTTCTCTCCAACTGTTGATTCAGAACTACGGCGCTGGGATGTAAACGAGAGCAGTGCAGATTCAAATCTCATACCTTCCATTTTTCACAGAGTTCAATTTCATGATGCTTTCAGGATTTGTATGTGATTTACATGTGTCCTTGTCTTTCAGAGTGTATTTCAGAAACCGTCTCTACCTGAGTACAAGGTGGCAGCTGTTAAGAAGTCACGTTTCATCCTGCTACACTACAGCATCTCCAAGGCCTTGTGGGACTGGCTTATTCTACTGGCGACCTTCTACGTTGCTGTTGCTGTGCCTTATGACATCTGCTTTGTTAGTCATGATGAGGGCAGCGACTATCACTCACTTGTCAGCCGCAGCACCAGTGACATAGCAGTGGAGATGCTCTTCATACTTGGTATGATGTGTTTGATTAAAACATTTCCGTTGCAGTCACGTCTTTCTCCAGATAGTAGGCGATTGTATTCAAACATCCTTGTGTAACATAATTGGTAGCTTGTACCACTATCATTTAAAAGTAACATCTCCTGCACTGACTGCATGCTGCACAATCAACCTGTCAAAGCAAAGCAGGGTTATGAAGAGAGACAACAATGTTCAGTTTAAAGTAAGAACAACCATATTTCCTGGTGCAGCTGCAGTGGTTTCCCTGGCAATGGCTAACCCTCGACTCCCCCCCCCCCCCCCCCCTTCCTTTCCTCGCCCAGTCAGGGTGTCTTTGTTGCCCCAGGTTACGAATCATGATAAGATTTCTCTCACTTCGCCCCACTTTTCATTTCAAATGAAGTGTGATAGCGTCTGTCATGAGGCTCTCTGACTCCCTCTTTCTCAACAAGTTTGTTTGTTCACCTGGTGCCACATGCTGTTCTTTTCTTTTTGTTAAAGTAAACCATTCACAGTGGAGAACTACTACAAATGCTTGTCCCTGAACCGCTCCATTTAAATTCGTCAACACTATCTAATCAATCTCATTGCAATACACTAAAGAAGAACTTGTCTTCAAGTGTGTATCAAGTGAAATGTATTGCAATACTTTGGTCATATGTTTGCTAGGAAATACTGCTATGTCTGCAATTTAATGTGTTTTTTAGTCATCAATGTAGAGCTTTTTTTCAAATGAATAATTACTTTCAAATAATTAAGAACTGGCACAACATATGTAGTGCAATATTAAAAATGACATCATCTCACCTCTTGCAGCAATTAGTTTTTGTTTTTGTAATGTTTGCAGCTGTAATAGTTACTGCTATTATTTTAAGATTAGCTAATAGGTGTAATGCGATTTAATCACTTACACTTTGGTCTTTTCCCTAGTAAGCTACAAATTAATAACCAATTTTATAATTGTAAAGTATTTATTATTAATTAATTTACTTGAATTATTTGTGTATCTACCTGAGGTATAGTCTGAATAAACTACCAATCTGCCCATCTTAGACCTAAATCTATAATGCAATTATAAAAAAACAAACATTTATTTTGTTTTTTTTCTGTTATGTGATACCTTTGCTGTGCTTCTCTCCTTTTCAGATATTATTCTGAATTTCCGTACAACCTATGTGAGTCAGTCAGGTCAGGTAGTGTACGACGCCCGCTCCATCTACCTCCATTACTGCACCACTTGGTTCTTTGTGGATCTGATCGCAGCGTTGCCCTTTGACCTTCTCTATGCTTTCAACATCACAGTGGTAAGATTATCGTTTTACATTTCTCAAAGTACAGTGTGCCCCCAGGTTTTATACTTTCCTGTCTCTTCAAGTGCACTAACACTAAGACAGACCACTAAGTTTTAGTAGTGTTGTTCCCCTAGAGCATTGGACTAGAGATGATTATCCCTCTTCAACCACTTCACTGAGCATTCTCATTTGTCTGCTCGCTTCAGTTTATTCTCCAGAGAAACACTAGTATTTCTCTAAGATAAGTTCTACTTTGAAGCAGACCTCTCACAAAGACATCTCTTTATCAGGGCTTAAATCCTTTCTGTTTCCCATTGCACTGCGCTAATTAAAGCATTTATTCTGATTTATGTATTCATATCTTGCACTGGACTGTAATTTGTATTCTTGTGTTTGTCTTATTGTGTCTTAGTTTATTTTGATCTTATATTTTATTTAGTTTGACTCTCCTTAAAATTCTGTTTATGTGTCGTTTCATGTTGTCCTTGTGTTTCTTTTATATCTTTTCTTAATAGCTTTCTGTCTTATGTAAATGTGCTATACAAATAAACTTGCCTGGCCTCTAACTACTCTAAGCTTTGGTTTTGTTGAAATTGACTCTGGATAACAACTTTCCTGCTAATAGCAACATTAAATTCAGAGCAAGCGCTTCACAATAGAGACTATTAAAATACTCTAAATGAAGGTTAGAAGAAAAAGAGGATGGGGCACAGGTTATAGCAACAAATCTATCTGATAGAAGTGTGGGTTAAAAGAAGTGTGGGTTAAAACCGCATATGTAGAAATAGTTTTAAAGAAGTGATACAAAAAAAGGAAAGCGATACAAAATGATCCAACTTGTGTGTTCTGCTCTCTCTGTCTCTGCTCGTCTAGACCTCGCTGGTGCACTTGTTGAAGACGCTTCGTCTGCTGCGTCTGCTGCGCCTGTTACAGAAACTGGATCGCTACTCCCAGTACAGCGCTGTGGTCCTGACCCTGCTCATGTCTGTGTTTGCTCTGCTGGCTCACTGGATGGCTTGTGTCTGGTATGTCATCGGACGCAAGGAGATAGAAAGCAGTGACCCCATTACCTGGGACATAGGTGAGCACATTGTGAGTGTTTGACAGCTCCAACACCACTAAATCAAGAGTATAACGTTCTTTCTCACTCATTAAGCTTTGCTGAGACATTTTTAGTGTCTCTCTTGGCAACCCTAAAGGGCCGGTACTGCACATCTCTAGTCATGCTTGTCTCCTCTCAGCCTGCAGTGAAGTTCACAGACTAAATCCATTATATCATCAGTCATGCATTATATCATTCTACATTATATCACCTACCAAAGGAGAAAGGGTCATCTATTAAAGCAGACTCATTAGTTTAGTCACCTAAGGCCCTTACAGTCTTACACAACCTTCTTCTGACCTTGTCCACCAGGCTGGCTTCAGGAGTTGGGAAAGCGTCTGGACACACCATACACCAACCGCACCATGGGTGGTCCCTCCATCACTAGCGCCTACATCGCCTCTCTCTACTTCACCCTCAGTAGCCTCACCAGTGTCGGTTTTGGCAACGTGTGTGCCAATACAGACGCCGAGAAAATCTTCTCCATCTGCATTATGCTCATGGGTGGTGAGTTTATTGGTGTCACAGAAAATTGCCAGAATTATGAGAAATGCTGTGAGTATATCATCATGTTACTCCCTCTCCCACCTCAAGCCCTGATGCACGCAGTGGTCTTTGGCAACGTGACAGCCATCATCCAGCGCATGTACTCACGGCGCTCTCTCTACCACACCCGAATGAAGGATCTCAAAGACTTCATCCGTGTGCATCGGCTGCCTCAGCTGTTGAAGCAGAGGATGCTGGAGTACTTTCAGTCCACCTGGTCTGTCAACAATGGCATCAATGCCAACGAGGTGGGTAAGGAATCAAGAATTAGCAACCACTTGCCTGTGATATCTTTGAACATTTTAGCCCTAATGAGAAGTGTTTTTCTGCTTGTCTCTTTTTCATAAGTAACTGTACAGTATGCGAACTGTTGCAAATGTCTTTTTCGTGAAGAAAAAATACATTTGTGTGTGTGGGTGCTAGAGTCTACATTCAGAAATGTCACCCTTAAAATGTGGGTCACCTCAAATTCTCTGGTGTCTTATTCCATTTCCTTATGTAGACGGCACTTTGTTGCAAATGGAACTTCAGTAACAAATGCCAGAACCAATCTAGGAGAAGTTTCCTATAATTACTTAGGAGTATGAAATTGAAATAGAAAGAATACTTATTAACACCCTCACTGCCACCATCTGTGGATAATTAATTCACTGTTGAAGGTAACAAACAGCCACTGATTTTGAGAACATACTGGCTTTAACACCTTGTGTCTGTTTTAACTGAGCAGCTTGACAGGTCATGTGAGTGCATAAACCTTTAAAACAACATGTGCCTTTTTTTGTTGAAAATATCTAATTCCGAGAAGAAGTCTATGAGTACTTTAACGTAGAGCCTCCCTCTGGAGCTACATAATGTGATTTTTTTTTTAGGGGAGAGAGAGACTCCTAAATAGAGCAACATGCGTATAGCTTTGTTCCCGTGGACCTGGTGTAGTCACATGCCTTTGACGGTAGCTCTGGTTTGGACCCTCCCACCTCTTGACTACAATATGTGGGTCTTTAGCTTGCTAGATGCAAAGTGTTTTAGAGCGAGGAGGAAGTGAGAGAGTGACGGCTATTAGCTTCGGAGCAACTAGCGACTCTAGAGTCATAGTTCTTTCTGACCATGGTGGGAAATCTGGAAGAGGAAAAGTTAACCCTCTCCATGATTTCATGTTGTTTATGGAGAAGGAGAACCAGGAAACGAGTCGGGGGAAATGCAACGCTACCAAGCCACGGCCGAGTGACGTGCGTCGCTGCGACGCATAGTTACATTTTCCGAGAGGTGCACGTCAGGCTACGGCGTAGGGTCCGTTGATTCTACACATGACCATAAAAACCCCTTTAGTGTGTTTGACTCAACTAGTGACACTGCTACATTTCATGGAGTATTTTTTATTTAGTGTTAAAATAAATGCATTCCCTAATGGAGCTTAGAAATAAATACATAGCCTTACAGTGTTTAAAAACAACCAAATCAAATAAGTAATGCTTTTCATCTTTTTCATGGAAGTTTGTGTGTTATAGTTTTGTGTAAAAGTATTTAGTCAGTTGGTAGTATAGGGAAGCACATCAATATAAAGAGACACTTAGAGAGGTGGGGCTATTTTCTATGTCCTGAAGCACTGTAGCAGATCTGTGGTGATTGAAGACTTATCTTTTCATGTCCTTTCTTAGCTGCTGCATGACTTCCCAGATGAACTGCGAGCTGACATTGCCATGCACCTGAACAAAGACATCCTGCAGCTGCCTGTATTTGAGCGAGCCGGCAGAGGGTGTCTGCGCTCCCTTTCCCTGCACATCAAGACCTCTTTTTGTGCTCCTGGGGAATATCTTATACGCCATGGAGATGCCCTACAAGCCAACTATTTTGTCTGCTCTGGCTCCCTGGAGGTTCTGAAAGATGGCATGGTGCTTGCCATCCTGGGTCAGTGTGCACCAAGAGTACACCATTTCCTCTCTTATTCATTCTGCACCTTTCTGATGTGTTGCACCTTGTTGTAACCCCTCTGTTTTAATCGACAATCCCTCCAGGCAAAGGAGACCTTATTGGGGCTGATCTCCCAGAACATGACCAGGTGATCAAGACCAATGCAGACGTAAAGGCGCTGACCTATTGTGACTTGCAGTACATCAGTGTTCGGGCTTTGAGGGAGGTCCTTGAGCTGTATCCGGAGTACAGCAGCCGGTTCAGTTCTGACATCCACCACAACCTTACCTACAACTTGAGAGAGGGCAGTGAAGCTGATGTAAGACATTCGCATCACATTTAAAGAGTGGGAAACACTGCAGAGACAAACAGAAATTCCAATGTTATTTTCTCTGCTCATTAATACTTTGCAACCAACTATAGAATGCGTGTGTAATACCTTGTTAATTTTGACTTCAATACCTCTAGGGAGCAACAAAGCTTCCATGGTCTTCAGGGCTGTCTCAGGTATGTGCACCTCACTAAGGTAATTACTTCAGCCTTCATATGCTTGACACATCTGGCAGTCAGGTACAACACTATGTGTTTACATCTTAAAGGGATACGCCACCGTTTGTTGAAATAGGGCTTACCACGGCCACCTCTAGCTGTAGATAGGTGGGCCAACGCATTTTTTGTGCATGCATTGTTTTAGTCCAGTGCAACACCGGCAGCGCCGCAGCTAGTTAGCTTAGCGTAGTGCATGGAATGCTATGTTGCCGGTTAGCATGTTGTGAGTAAAAGTGAGCCAACAAAAGACAAAAAAAACAACCTAATTACATGCAGTGAGACAAAAAATGCGTTGGCCCACCTATCTACAGCTAGGGGAGACCGTGATAAGCACTATTTCAACAAACGGTGGCGTATCCCTTTAAGGCATTAGAGTGCTTTTCTGAAAACGCAGAACTGTTGTGGTTAATGTGGAAAATGGCACACTAACTGCCTGAATTCTTATACATAGCTGATATAAGGATGGATATGATGCTGCTAAGTGGAAGCTTATGGACTGTTATGGCTGTGGACTACACAGACAAGACCAATTAGGTTCTCAAGAGATTCAACTTTAAGCTAAAAATGAGTGCACAATTTAACAAAAGGAGTCTTCAATAAGCCTGTATGACACTGTACAAATCAATAAGACAGCACTTTTATAATAAGAGGCAAAGAAGGCTTTGCTGCATTTGTTAATTCAGATTTTTGTGCACACAATGTATTATTTGCCCCAAAAGAAACTTAACTTGCTCACTAGCGTGGCATTCTGATACAATATAGAAATGACAATAATATCTACAGTTCATTTGTAACAAGACTGGAGATGTTTCTGGTCTGTTCATATTTTGATTCAGCACTGTCTGTACATGTAAATATGTATTATTTACCATATTTGACACCAGAAATTAAACTGGACAGACTATTAATTTCTTACATTAAATGGGATGCTCCGCTACGGTATGTTTAATCCCTAATTGTACACTGATGTGATGAGTATATCGTCAAAACAAACAAACTCTTGCAGCTTCCATTCATTTTTACAAATCAAAGAAAACATCTAATTTTGTCTCCTCAGCATCATGCTTCTATGGGCCATAAACTACCCTATATTGTTGAGGCAGATGATGATGAATGTGGAGAAGACCTGAGACACTCTCAGCAGAGGAGACTGCCTTTGTTACATGGAATAGGCAACCCAGTTCGTCAGCCCTGCCTCAGCAGCCTGTTAGGAGAGGAGTTCCACCACATCAATGCACTCCACATCGGTCGGTCACCTGTTCAGGACGGTAGAGGCCAGAGTCCCTCTCCTCAGCCAATCGCCAATCAGGAGCTCTCTCCTTCTCCTCTGCCCTGTCTTAACAGTGACCCAGGCTTAAACCATCGGCCGGCCAATCTACTCATGCCATCCTTGCCTTGTGTTAGTCCGCTGAACCTTAGCCCCAGGTAACCTGTTCATCCTGCTTAACCCCAATAAAATTCAAGAATTATTTTTGCATCTATTTAACATTACGTAACACTGATTTGTGTCTCTGCTAGGGTCGTGGATGGAATTGAGGATAATGGTCATGGCTCATTTCAATTTAATGTAGAGCCGAGCGAGACAAAGACTAATGTAACAGGTAAAGTCTCTGCAAGCTGCACAATGGATGAAAAATGAACTATATTTGATTAGGACAGCAAAGATCTTGATTGAAAACGCTTTTCAGGAAAAAATTAACTCTAAACTATGCATGGTTGAATCAACACAGGAATGACACTTTATGATTATCATTTTGTTTCTCTATATTCAAGCAACACCTGCTCATTAGATGTCATAGTACATACTGCATGAAGAGGGTTATCTTAGATCAGCTGTATTGTACAGCTCTGTTTTTCATCCTTTTTCAGACCGGTTCCAGGTGAGTGCTAACCTACTTCTGGAGACAGAGGAAGTGAGACAGAACATCAGCAAACTGAACAAAGAGGTATGGTCATTATTAGACCCAACTCAGTAAGATAAAAATGGAAAATATAAATTAGATGGCTATATCAGTGCATTCTTTTCTGGGTTACATAATTTGGGTGACAGTGTTGATTTGATTTATATTTACTGCAAGTCCAATTTTTCCAATTTTAGTCCAATTTTAACTGCTTTTATCATTTTCCACCAAGTTGGTCACAGTTTTTTGTCATTTAGGAGTTATAATTATTAAAAGGCAGATATTCCATGGAGCCAACTTTTCTTTTTCTTCTTAGGTGAGCAACTTGAACCAAGAAGTATCCAACCTGGCCAAGGAGCTCCACGACTTAATGCATTTCCTGCAGTCTCATGTGGCCATGCTCCATGCCCTTCCAGACTCCTCAAACTCTTGTGGCATACAGATGGTTCCCAGTCCTAGTGTGACCCAGCCCCATGTCCCTTTAAATATTGCCACCGGTCTGCACCCCCATCATGAATCAATTAGCCACCCTACCAGAAATGTTTGGGGCTGTAGTGGCATGCCCTCCCAGGGCAGAAGTCCCACCTTGCTTCACTCTTCAATCCCTGTGCCATCCTGTTTACACCTTTGCTGCTCTGACAGAGAAGGGGCCACAGTCCATAGGTTACAGAGCCAGTGCCCCTTCCAAGCATCCATAACAACACCAAACTCTCCCTACATGACCCACCCGCATGCCCGGGGAGGTCCATCCCTCCTGGGCCTCAGTTCTGCCTTCAGTAGCTTCCCAGTGATTTGTCAGGCCCCCCAGGTGCCATACAACGCCTCTATTCCCACAATGAGCAACTCTCACCCTCTGTGTTCCCCAGTTAATTCTGGCTACTCCCATCCATCTCTGAGCATTCAAACTAACTCTGATCCCACACATAATCAGACCAACTCCCAGACACCCATCCATTCCTCCATCATTTACACAGGCCAGCCGCAGTATCACACTACCTTCAGCTCTCTCACCCCTTCAGCAGTCCATACTTCAACATGCATAGGGCACAACCAGAGCCATCAGGGCTTTATCAATGCCCCCAGGCAAAATGACCCAGTAGGATCCAGCCCTATCCACCTAACACAGGACCTTGCATCTTCTCTTCTGGGTCAGGTAACAGACAGAGACTGTAGAGCTTCACTGTATCAAGAGAGGACAGACAGTATTGAATCTCAAGATACGAGCATCAGTACTCCAAATGTAGACGTTCAGCCACCTCTCTTGGACGTGGAGGGAATACAAAGCCCACACTGATGACCAAGGTATTTTGTTGTGTTACTGTAGGATAAAGATTAAGTTTCCGCCAATTAAAATGTTCCCTGCCCAAATGCACAAACTACAGCTGAAACCCTACTGCCACAACTGAATAAAACATTTTGTAAATTATTTGTGTATTCATGTTTTGTATATGATAATAGCAAGACATGCACCACACACTCTCTTTTTAGCATTCAATACAGGGACATCTGGATATTTATAAAAGCAAGTTATCAGGTACACTGAAAAGCATTAGCACAAGGGAGATATGCTGTACATATTTTCACCGCTGTCATCACAGTGGCTTGAGATGCAAGTTATGAGCCACGGCCATGCAGCGCCACTCAGTGGTGACAGGTTACAACTACAAAAGGCTGACATTTCATCACACAGCACAGAGGAACAAACCTGAATATGATACTCATCTGATTGTTCACCTTGAAACTGAGATAAAAAGAAATGAGTAGAACTGTACAGTTGATGGAGAAAATCTTTGCATTGCACATTTGCAGTAGGGTGTTATTTTGATTATAAGTTTTCTACATTGTTATTTTAGGCCTCATAAAAACATATGTGACCACTCACCCGACCAGGGTCCCACATTTAATCATGCAACAATTATTTTTTCCCACACAGCATGTTTTTTACAGCACTCCAGAGAGTTGCCATGTGTTTCATGGCCAATGTTTCAAGCCTTGGCCTCATGATTCCTGGGCGAGTGACATTTCTGATACTTCTACATCTTTTTGCCCATGTTAATAATGATTAACAATTTACAAAAACTTTTGGACAAGATAAGAAACTCAATCACACTGAAACCCCTCCCCAGTGTGTCATACACTTATGGTCGACACAAGAGCATCAGGGTAACACACTGCATACAGACCTGCTATACCTAACCCTGTTAGCTGAATGGGCATGTTAGCTATCATTCTGATGTACACAGTAGCATTATAGTGCCATCTGTAAAAACGAACAAGCAAACAAACAATCAAACAGACAAACAAACAGAAAGGGCCGTTCTGTCAATGGTGATTTATTTGAGGGTCAAAAAAGAATATAGAAGTTTTGTGTTTTTTGGTTAAGTCTTTTTGTACAAGAAACAAATTATAGCTTTGAAGATCTAAACAGGATTTGAACCTTCCACAACCTCTTCTAATTGCTCTCACACAGCTATTGCATATTAATATCAGGCGAGAACATCGGCCGGATCATAATGTTTATCAGAAACATGATGAATAACATAACGTTTGACTCTCTATTATCACTTTATTATCTGCAGTTAAAATAAGGAGATTAGCTGACTGTGGCTTCTCACAACACTTGGGTTCTGGAAATCATCACCCACCACTGAAGTGGCGGGGTAACGGGTTGGTAGTAGCGCAGTCTGTAGGGAGTTGGGTTGGGAACCGGAGAGTCGCTGGTTAAATTCCCCATACGGACCAAAGTACAGTGGTAAACTAGCTGGAGAGGTGCCAGTTCACCTCCTGGCACACTCTTGGGCAAGGCACCAAACTCGCAACTGCTCGGGGCAACTGTCCATCAGCTGCAGCCCCCTCACTCTGACATCTCTCTATTTGTGCATGTATAGGTGTATCTGCATGTGCATGGTGTGAAAACATTGTCATTTCCGTTGTGGGATTAATACATTATTATTATTATTATTATTAAAATTCAGAAAAATCCATTATTCATTATACAAATTCCAGAGAACAGAATTTCCAGTCAAGAAATTGCTATTACAGAAGACTTGACCCATCACTTCAGTGGTGGGTGGTGATTTCTGGAACCCAAGTGTTGTGCAAAGCCACAGTCATCTTACAGTATCTCTTTGTTTTAGTAATATTTTAGGCAGCATGGTTCATTGTGTTCTTGCCAGAGTGATTGTCTTTCAGACTTAAATCATGATTAGAATGTCTGTCTAGTACAGTAAGGGATTAAATAAAGTGACTTATATTACTTCTTCAGTCTGATCTTTTTTCTCTGGTTGTACATGTTCATCACCACTATAGTCTAGCAGCAAAAAACAACCAGCAAGGCCACGTAACCATCAGCGACAAAGTAACTAAAACAAACCAAGGCATGACAAATAAAACGGAATTGAAGAAACTGGAAAGGGATCTGGGTAAAGATACTTTGTTACAAGTAAAAGTCCTGCACTCAAAATCTTGCTTAGGTGAAAGTTCATGAGTATTAGCATCAACACATACCTAAATCACCAAAAGAACAATAACTCAGTATGCAGAATGGTCCATTTCAAAATCATATGTTTTATTACTGGATTATAATTAGTGTTGCATTAATGTGTATTAATGTTGCAGCTGGTAAATGTGGAGCAAAGTTTATTTACTTTATATAGGCCTACTTATATGTATTACTTGATGGGTTGATTTATTTATTTTGTATTAATTATCTAAATCTGCAAAGTAACCAGTAGCTAATAAATAGCAGGGTAAAAAGTACAATATTTGCCTCCAAAATAGGAGTGCAGTACTTGGAAATGTGTAGGCCTACTCAGTTACATTCCACCACTGTATTCAAATTAAACTTTGAACTTAAAATTACATTAAACTTAAAATGGTGTAAGTTATAAGTAATTAGGCTATTTTAATTAGGCTAATTAGGCTATTTTAGATTTGGTGCAATATTTGTAAATCTGAAATGAAGATAGTCTGCACGCCTCCTCTGTACTGCAGAAAGTGGTGTCTTGTGTAGACTGCTGTCATTGGTCAGACAGCCGCTGACAAAAAGTGGGACGTTCCCGGAAAAATCGCTAACCGGAAGGAAAGGCCAGAGCCTCAGAAGAAGAAGACAGACGCCGCCGATTAGACCAGCGAAAGAAGAAAAAGTATTGTAAGTCAAACAACTTAAATTTATAGAATATGGGGGTAAAGAGGAACACTTAACGCATGTTAGACTTCTTCGTCGACTAGGTAGCTGTTCACCGTATTTAGACACGCTCTGTCACATTTTGGTCAACCGTTCAGCCAAGTCCGGGTTCAGTCGACATGTCCATCAGACAGGATCGAGAGAGAGGCTATGAGTTTCTAGCCCTTGGAGACCACATACCATGTCCATAAAGGCTTGGCAAGAACATTTGCTAAAAAGCATATGACGTATGTTTATGCCAGCAGCAGACACAATAACAAGTCAAATGTCAAACAGCTGACGACGTGGGACCGTGAACAAGAAAGTTGTCTAATGACGTTTTTCTACAGCTGGCTATAGCCGCTAACCTTGCTAACGCTTTTCAGAATGCAAGTTTTAATTTGCAGAGTTAAGCATTAGTTTTTTGGCGACAATTCAGGCTAGCAAGCTAGTGCTAAGCATGCAATAATGTTAATTTCTGATGTTAGCTAGCTAGTTGACCTTAGTAAGTTAGCAGTCTGTGTTATGCTACTGTTATTGAAGGCGGTCACATTATTTTGACCGGGGATCATAGCTAACGTTAACTAGCTAGCTCCATTTATTTCCATGACCTTACCATCCATCATAGCTACGGTGCACATTTTGGTTAGCTAGCTGCATTACAGTAGTTGATATATATATATATATATATATATATATATATATAATATATATATATATATATATTATATATATATAATATATATATATATATATATAATATATATATATATATTATATATATATATATATATATTATATATATATATATACACGACTTTTTTTTCTGCTAAGGCTAGTCGCAGATATCTAGATCTACCAAAAATACTGTAATACCAAAAAGGTGGTTTGATAGCTTTTAACTCTCTTTTAAAATGCTGTTAAATGCATTTTCAGTGTACATCAACAAAGCTTTAACTTAATGACTAATCTAAGGTAGTTAATAGGGTTCACAGTTTCTCTCACAGTTTGTACATTCACCCATTACGTGTCATAAAGATGTCATTACTGCTGACATCATTTGTGTTGCAGTTCTGCCAATTTACATAGCTGATGCTATTATCTGTGTGTCTGCATGTGTGTAGCTCCTGTTTATCGCTGAATAAGGGGAACAGAGCTTGGACCTTTGAGACAGAAAAGGGAATTGCAGTTACTTTCTTGAGCTCTTATTAGGTTTATGGCGTATGTACCTTGTCCTTCTAAAGTGGTGACACATCTTGACAAACCAGCCATAAAAGAATGACTGACTTTTCCCCCCACTCCCCATCATAATATTTGGGTTTATTTAGGACATGCCTGGCTTTAAACCAGGCTATGTTTCAGCACCTTCTAAAGTTGTAGGTCAGTACTGGTGAAGTAATGTATTTCAATTTCCTAAAGTGTATTATGGTAGGAGTATGTGTATTTAAGCTGGTGGTGGTCATCTGCCATCAACTAGGCCACAAGCTACATTTTTTTATATGTGCAGAAAGGAGCACATTTTTAAGCACCGTTTTTTTATGATTCACCAAAAACTACTGGGGGGGGCATGAAGGGGACAAAAGGCCATATCTTGGAATGCATGCATGGGTAAAGATGGGATTTTATTTGAATTAAAACTAGATTGCACTTAGATTGTAATGCATAAAGGGAGAATTTCCTTTTGTCTTTTTTAAATGCCATGTTTAGAAAAACTGTGCAAGATTAATGAATCCTATGGTGAGCAATTATGTAACATGGTACTTATTTTTGTTAGTGAGTAAATGTTTTTAAACGTATTAGTTTTTAATGTTTAACTGTGATTTCAGGGAGGTGCAGATTTTAGCTGGACCTATGGATAGCTATTTGTTTCTGCTTTGGTATGGAGCTTTTCACACATAAGTCACGGGAAAAGGAAGTGCCTGTGATTTCCTATTGGCCTCGCTAACGGCTAGTGATCAGTATCATGTTTGCTCTTCCTGTGTTATGTCCCCAGTTTCCCTGTCACTGTTTCCAAAGCCATTCTTTATTAGAAACCTGAACTCGCTTACTTAGAATACATGGCCTCCCTGTATGGAAATGTGCTACTTCCAGGCTAGAGTCTGACCAGTTGACATAGTAGACAAAAGGAGGATGGTGATGCAGCTCCTCATATCAGACACCACCAGTTCTTCCAGGACCCCACCCTTCAAATGAAGTGAGCAGCACAAGTCCCTGCTTGTGTTCTTGAAACTGGTACAGTGACGCCAGCCGCAAAGGTTGTTTGACTACTAGGTTAATTGTTGTGCCAATGAGTTCAGATGTTTTCATTACATGTTGGCACACGGTTACGTTTACTGCCAAGTAGGCCTATTTTGTTTATTTTCGGTAATCAATTGCTAAGTTCCTTGCATAAAATGTATCATGTAATAGATTTTAAATTGCATGGCCTGCAGTGGAAAAAATGTAACTAGATATTTTCCTTCCTCTTTAGCTATTGCAAAAAAATTAGGCCTTGTCTAATCTAGTGCTGTTGATTGAAAACTGCATATGAACTTCCATGTTCATGCTGAGGATGAAAAGAAGAATCCAAACGTCTTAATATTGGAAGCCCGCCAGTTTCACACTGACTATACAAATGCCATATAAAATGTTTCTTTTCTTCCAAACTGGAAGTCATAGAAACACTCTAGGAAACTGTTTGACATTACTTTATTACAAGTATGACATTACTTTATTGCTATCATTAATGATTAATACCACTGCCAGAATCATTTTGGTTGCACATGCTATAACACATCACAGAAAGGGAATCATTATTTGATTGTGGGAGGCCACAGTGTATGATTTCATAGAGAACAGCAATTATTTACAGTCGTTTTTACAGTCTTTAGTACAGGTTTTGCATTTGATTAACACTGCCATAACTTCTGTGTATCTATACAGGTCTTTAATTTGTGCACACAGGCTCATATTTAGGTGTTAAATGCACTGCATCCCTGCCAAGTGCTTGGGTATCATTCTGGCAGCAGAGCATACACAAAGCCACTATGAATATTTCACAGGCTGTCCCTCTAGTTTGCCCCTTTCTCCTGCATTTTCTCCTCCCCCTTTCGCTGACCCATGTGCCGCTGTCTCTCTCTTTGATCCACTTCCCCGTGGAAGTCTTCAGAGCCCATTAGGGATGCCATCAAAGCATCCGTCACAGGCAGCTTAAGATGTGTACAGGACTGTCTCAGTGCAACAAAGAGCCTCCGATTGCAAGCTAGACAGCCTCTTCTACCTTTGGCATTGATGCTACCGTTTTGGCAGTTAACAGTTACTACAACATCACTTAGTAGGAAGAAGACTGTGGGTATAGAATTAGTACACAATAATTGTTTATTTTCCTATAAATAGTTTCTGTTAGTAGCAATAACGCATCTTCAGCCCAGGACACACACAGGGCTGTTTTGCATTAGCTACTCTTTGTCTTTGAAACGTTCCTTCACTGCATTCCTCCTGTGAATGGCTGCAGCACAGTATTTTTACCAAAATGACTTGAATTCCATCTCATTGTTCCCAAAATGTTATTCTTCTGCACCTTCTCTGTTCAAGAATCTTAGGTGTGTTTATGTAGGTCTGTTTCCACAAAAACCCAGTCCATTACCCTCTCCTTCTCTTGTGTGTATTTTGCACAGGTGCAAGCTCATAGTCTCTACTGCTTGCAATCAAATGAGGACAGACTGCCTGTCTGACCCAGCGAACAGAGTGCCTTTATTCCTTCTCCAACTCTGCTGTCGCTGTGAAGGATTCCCTCTGCTCTTTCAGGCCTTCTGATACTGTGTGTGTCTGCTGTTAAAGGAGTTCAGTGAGACCTTAAAGGGGAACTATGCAGTTTTTTTTAGCTTAACTTACCTTAATTGTACTGAACAGCTTCGTAGTTATTGGAATGGTTATATGTAGGGCTGTCAATCGATTAAAAAAAATGTAATCAGATTAATTACAGACTCTGTGATTAATTCATCTGAATTAATCGCATACATCATTTTAGATTTTTTTTAAATTATTTTCACTGTTCAAATAATGACCACAACAATCAACAATATGACCTAATATGCTGAGGAAATAAATTCAAAAGTGCTTCAGGATTCCTGAATCAGGAATAGGGTTATTTCACTAGTAAATTGCTATTTAACGACAAAAACATTGAATGCACCACAAGGCTGTAGGCTACCAGTTTCATTGAACGCACCGTTTCGATCTGTGTTTTTCGGACAGCAGCTGCTGAAGTGTCGGAATCCTCTACAGTGAGTGAAATACAGTCAAACTTTACACCGTGTAGCGTTAGCTGTCAGCATTTTAACCGTGTTTAATTCAGCTGCTAGCTAGCGGAAGGCTAACATTACCTACTGTTGAGTGTAGTGTTAACTAGCGTCACGTGCAGCTATGTTTCTGTAGCCTGTGGCAACCGCATTTCTTGTCTCCCTCCATTTTACAGTTGAATGGTGGCTAGAACGGCTTCGGAAAGAAAGGTCAATATGGAATGGATTGATCTGCGTAATTTTTTTTTTACGTGCTATTTTTTCTCAGATTAAGTAATCGAAATTAACGAGTTATTTTGACAGCCCAAGTTATATGACTTTTTTTAGTTGAATGGTGGTCGTCCCGCTCCCCCCTAGCGCCTGTGAGCTGAAAAACCACCCTTGCAACTTCAGCGTCAGGAAGTATCGCATGATATCAGGTCTCGCGATGTAATGAATTGCTTCACGGCATGGATACCCGAACCGAGCCCGACGGTACCCGACGGGCCGGGCCAGGTTCGGACAGATATTTAGAAATTATGGTCGGGTTCGGACGGGCTCGGTCACATCAGTGCGATAAGGCATTTGTTGTAAAATGGTGCTGCGGCTCCTTTTTAAGAGAGCTCATGTTCGTGTGTGTGTCTGTGTGGAAGGTGGGCAGAAGAGAGAAAGAGAAAGAGGAAGCAGACGTGAAAATGCGACCGCAGCAGAGTTGTTCATTTTATAACGTCGGCCCTGGAGGTAACGAGTCTCCGCTGGTTTTCTGATCACGATCGGAAACGAAGCAAGCAGTGAAGGTTAACACATTGAACATTTTAACAGCTTATTAACGTGTGCTTGCGCTCATCTGTTGACATTTCCGAATGCCTTCCTACAGTTGCTTAACAAAAGCTTTGCACACAAACAAACGTACATGTGTCATTAGTATGAGAAAAGAAATGAGATTTTAACTGGGTCGGGCTCGGGTCGGGCTCGGATATAAATATCTTAATGCCTGTCGGGCTCGGGCCATGCAGCCTTCCTAAAATCTATATCAAAAGTAAACAGATTTGGTAATATGATCAAATTAGAGACTATTTCTTTAATCATAACACATGTAACTTATTCTTACATTTGAGTAAAAGGGAAACACGTTTTTTTTTTTTAATTATTTTTATATCCCATGATGCTCTGTGACAATGATTTCTGAAATTAAAGTAATGCTGCAAAACCTACTGGTAGATGTAGACCTGCACAGCAGAAATGTGTTCCTATAATAATGAGCCTATGTAGTATGGTTGGTACTCGGTTGTTGAATGAAGCATGCCAGTTGTGAATATTTTATGGACAGAGCCATGATCTCCTGTCACATGCTGAAGCTTAAGTCTGGCTCAGCAATGAGCTGAGAAAAAAAAAAAGCCTAGCACAACCGAACTGTAAAGACTATCAGCAGTGACGTTATTACGTTTGATGTTATCCTTATTCTCGTCATTTCCCTTCTAACTTAGGAATAATCTAACCACCTACTTGTCTTCAGTACGCATTGTGTTTCTGCATTAAGTTATCCCAGTGACAAAGCTGAGGCTATCCCAAGTGTTAATGTGCTCAGCAGTAAAATGTCTTCTGCAATCTTTACTTCCTGCTTTTGGCTGAGTTGTGTTTCCTGTCCTTAGACCAAGCAGAAGCTTGCTGACCTCATGGGTATCACCCAACTGAAAAAAAGGTTAGGCAGGGTTTCAAATATGCAAAGCAGGCCAAAGTCAAGACAATAAATCGTTGGTTCATTTTACTCTCTTCGTATGCTGTTTATCATGTGAAGTTGTGTGGCTTATTTGGGCCAAATTAGGCTGGATGAAATACTTTTAAAACTTTAAAGTCAACCTCTGTGTTATAGGTTCCTTGTAGTATGATTGTAAACTGTCTAAAATCTATAGACGGTATAGATAAAATTTTATTAATGCCACTTGCTTGCGAAACCAAATGTGCTCCCAGGAAGTTGCAGTGTTAAAATATTTTATTTTTGACTGCTGATTAATGTTAGTTTCATTATGTGGTTTTAGTATCGCTACATGGGAACAGCTACAAAGCTCTTAACATTTCATAGTCTTGGCTTCAAACTGTGGCCAGATATCTGTTAAGAGATGACTCTCAGAAACAAAAGGGTGAGCTGATCCTTGGGGGGGGCTTTTGGGCAAGACCTGTACTAATTTCTATGGTTTGTTTTTCATTTCTTCAATTTTTGTTTTACATAATCTACACCTACTTCTGTACATTTGCACCATCAATTCTCCTGATCCACTTTTTAATTTGCATATTAGTATTGTATGTATTATACATTATATATTTTATTTATTTTAAAATGTGTTTATTCACCCTGTGTATTCTTTTAAGCAGCTATGCTGCATTAGAACAAAAGTAAGAATTGTATTCCATGGTGTTAGTGCACCATGTACTGTAGATGTGGGAGCATGATGAGAAGACAGTTATAATAATAAGTGTTCTCCTCCAGCGCTTGTTTATACTAAGCATGGTTAAATAAAAAACTCTTTATCTGGAGGCCCAGCCCCAGGGTGATGCATGTTTCTGTGTCAACAACCTAAACTCTAAATTGCCTAATTGGTATTCTTGACCAAAACAAAAGATTTTAGTGCAGATATATTTTACAGTTGCTCTATATTTTACTTGATTCACTAGTCTTATTGGCAACTTAAATTAAAACGCTGGCTTTAATATTTAGCAGACGGCATGGTTGTTTTATTAGAAAGCCTGTTTCCTGTGTGGAGTAACTCTTCACATACTGAATGTTTTGTGTCTTCCAGCTCCCACTGGTGAGGACTTCTCTTCCCCTGGCTCATCTAGCTGCCTGAACTGAACTTACCCCCCCACCCCCATCCCCACCCCCACCCCCCGTATAGCTCAGCCTCACCAGCCCCTGCACCAAGCCTGAAGCCAACCAGACTTCCTCCCTCTTCT
This sequence comes from Gymnocephalus cernua, assembly GCA_023631565.1. NCBI lineage: Eukaryota > Metazoa > Chordata > Actinopteri > Perciformes > Percidae > Gymnocephalus > Gymnocephalus cernua. The sequence goes on from CM042441.1 coordinate 18,337,121, forward strand.
CCCGGCTTCTTCGTCTTTCTCCCGATTTTCAGCACAGCGCTATGGCAGGGCGAGGCGGACCGGCACGGACCAACGGCACTGCAGCAAGCAACAAGATCTGCCAGTTTAAGCTAGTGCTGTTGGGGGAATCGGCGGTGGGAAAGTCCAGCTTGGTGCTGCGCTTTGTTAAAGGCCAGTTCCACGAGTACCAGGAGAGCACCATCGGAGGTGAGGCTGTTGTGATTCCCAGAGTTGTTCCCGCTCTCCGTCAAGCTTTAACGACATCGCAGCCGTACATCTCTTCAGCTGTAGCTGCAGCTCAGAGGGATTGATGGATATAATCAATGAAATGCTTTCAAACATATTACAGAACGTGCATATTAATTTTTTTTCTAATCTATCATCGTCATAAATGCAACATGTGGCTGTATAGAATCTCCACACACAAAAAAAAAAAAAACATGTTCCTGCCAGTGCAGAGGAACTGCTCGCTCACTTGTTGGTCTTGGTCTTTTCTGTTGCCTGTGCAGGAGGAGGAGTGGCAGAACCAGTTATGTGCAGCTGATTACCTCTCTCCCATGAGCCACCAAGCTCCTCATACGTGGCAGACAGCGGTGTTGATTTTGCAGAAACGCATTTAATGTTTTTGGACATGAGCTGAAAATGGACTCCTCTGTTCCAAGTAATTTTACTCAGAGGAGTCGAGTTATTTGAAACAGGAAGGAATTGAGACAACAATGGGGATTTCCTGGACCTCCTGCACATCAGCGAAGCTGGTGAAACAGTATGGTTACATTATCGAGCAATACTATTGTAATATGTCTGTAAATTTGACATTTTGCAAAGTGGTGGGGGTTAACTGGCCATTCAGACCAGAGAAAGCGATCCGGGGGGGGTTTTCTCAATCCAATGTAGCACAAGTAGACTTTCACAATTCTGTCAGATCTCAACATTTCTGACCGCACTTGAAGGCAGCTGCATTTCACGGAGAAAGAGAGAAAGTAAAGAGACAGAGGGACTGAAGCTTGTTGCAGCTGTTAAACAAACTCCTGGGCAATTCAGTGCATGTGTTTTGTTTTTGTTTTACCCTCAAACTTTCTTGTGGCAGCAATAGAGGCAGTGATGTTTACGGTTTACTGTACGGGACTCTCACACCGCCTCACAATGCACTGACAGGTCTGATCGGCCGTTGCATGATTGGCCACGGCAGGGTGACGGCGGGTTGTGTTTCTCCAAAAGTAAAATCTGTCTCACATTTTCGCCACAGGCCGCTGCAGTTTTTTCCGGCTCACCCTTGCATCCCCCAGTCGCCACAGTCTAAACACAGTACCCCCATTCAAAATGAATGGGAAGAGTTCCGTTATCACTGGAGCACCTGACGACCGCATACACGTGTGTGAATGCAGTCTAAATGTGTTGGTTGTTTCTGCATAGTAGTGGTTATAGAGCTTGAGGGCTACGCAGAAGTAAACTTTTAACTGGTATGTAAAGTGCAAATCCTCCATCCAGCTGGAAAAACCAACTGTGACAGGTTTCCACTGGAGCTTCTTCCCCTTCCCAGACTGGGCTTGTAGTTCATTTTTTCATTACTCATATCGTTCCCACTGGCCTCTCACAGCCTCAACACTCTGAAGAGTCTCAGTTTTTATGTCTTTTCTTTTTCGTTTTACATCGAAACCAACATTTCTCCATATTTCCTACAACTTATGAGTAATGTGGTCGTAGGATGTGGGCACAGGATGCTCAGTGCTTACACCAACTAAAGACTCGCAACGAGTCAGCGTGTTTTCTATTCTACGGAATCTTGTGGTCAGCTGCATTCCTGGTCAAAGATTACAAAGCTTTAAAGTACATTCAAGTGAGTGCTCATATGACATATGACAGTCGGCTGAGTAAGTGAGTTGTGCCTGCAAGTGCTCGGTATGTGCTACAGTATGTTTTTACTTGTACACACATGATACTTTTTTTCTCTTTCGTGTATTTCCATGGCACTGTATTATTTCTCCTTCCTGCCATGTTTTCTTAATCATGCTGTGATTTGTAGTTGCAGTCAGTTCTGAAGGGGTTAAGTTGTTTCTGTTCCAGCCAAACTAATAATGCTGCTGAACAATCTTGCCCATTTGTCGATGGTTGATATAGCACCATAACTCCCTGAATTCAGTTTACATTTTTTTTTGTCTTTCGAATTTCAGTGAGTAGCGTTCCTCCTTGTTTCATCGCGATCTTAATCACTGCACGTTGATGTTGAAATATTACACTTTAGCCCTGTAAATTGTGATTTTTCTGCTCTGGAATTCTTTCTTATACGTTACATTTTATAAATATATATTATATATTCTTTCTAGCTGCCTTCCTCACACAGACGGTATGTTTGGATGATACAACGGTCAAGTTTGAGATCTGGGACACTGCAGGACAGGAACGGTATCACAGCCTGGCACCCATGTACTACAGGGGAGCCCAGGCCGCCATCGTGGTCTACGATATCACCAACACAGTAAGTAACGTGGATGGTAACAGGACCGGGTCAGCCGAGACAGTCTTGTGTCATTTGTTTGCCGACCCTTGTCTTCCAGTTTGGGTTGATGATTGTTAATTCAAGAGAAAGCTCCAGACCTTTGCTCTTTTAACTCTTACATTCATATGTAACATTTAATACTTGCATCGGGGATTTAAAGTTTAAAAGCACAGTGTCTCATGTTACTGACTGCATGTTTTTTTTTTTTTTTTAAAGGATACATTCACACGTGCAAAGAACTGGGTGAAGGAGCTCCAGCGACAAGCCAGCCCCAATATTGTTATTGCACTGGCAGGAAACAAAGCAGACCTGGCCAACAAGAGAGCCATAGATTTCCAGGTAAAGAGGGAGTTATATTGAAGTTTACAATTCTTTAATAATTAAAACTTGAAGAAATAATATAAGCTGTCAATTTGTTGGTTGCTGTGTTGTATTTCTTTCTTTAGGAAGCACAAGCATATGCAGATGACAACAGTTTGCTCTTCATGGAGACTTCAGCCAAGACTGCTATGAATGTCAATGAGATTTTTATGGCTATAGGTAAGCGCTCGACACATTTTACTCTCCTGTAATCCTGCAACAATTGGTCTGTTAGGCCATCAATTGAAAATAGATCTGCAGCTATCTTGATAATCACTTAATTTTTGCACACAAAAAAACTCTAGGGCTGCAACTGACGATTATTTTCATCGTTGATTAATCTGCCGATTATTTTCTTGATTAATTTATTAATCCTATTGTTTATAAATATCACAAATGTCATTTCCCAGAGCTTAAGGTGGCATCTTTAAATACTTTTATATTTTCTGATCATCAGTCCAAAACCCAAAGAAATTCACTTAACTGTAATGCAAGACCAGAAAAAACAACATATCCTCACATTTCAGATGCTAGAACCAGAGTGTGTGCTTAAAAAAATTACTAAAATGATTTATCTAGTATCAAAATGGTTACCGATTAATTTTCGGTTTCTATTTCAGCTCTGTTTAAATAATTTCTCAAGTAAAAATGACAGTTTAATGGTTCCAGATTGTCAAATGTGCGAATTTGCTGCTTGTACTGCAATACAGTAGACTTAATCTATTTGTGTTTTGGACTTGGGGGCAAATAAAACAAGACGTGTAATGAATTTTTCTTTCAGTGTTTTCTCACGTTTTACAGGCAAAAATATTGACAATATAATTGGCAGAATAATCAATAAGGAAAGGAGTCTTTTGTTGTTGTTGTTGTTGTTGTTGCCGCCATGTTGCTCGTAGTTCAGAAATGAATTCATCATGCTTTTGACCCCAAACAGCCAAAAAGCTTCCCAAGAACGAGCCTCAGGGTGGAGCGGCCGCTGGTGGACGAACCAGAGGCGGCGTGGACCTGCAGGAAGCGGCACCGCAGGGCAGGAGTGGCCAGTGCTGCGGGGGCGGGAACTAGCCAACACAACCAGACGGCTGATCCGACCAATCTACAGCGTCGATCAACCAGACCAGATATTAGCCAGCTGTCAAACAATGCCCCATTGGTCAAACCGAACCATGGTCGGACCAACCACCCTATGAGCAACACTCCACCAATTACCTGTTTGGCAAGCGAGTCCACTGGCCAGTAAACTGCCAGACCCCTCTGACGGTTGAACCAACCAACAGACCAAGAAATCTACCCACAGGCTTATTTACAGAATCATGTTTTAAACCCAGGACTTGCCAATCCATGACCTCTCTATTGATGATGGACACTTGACGTCACCTTAGTGGGGGGGGGGGAGGGGGGGACTCCTATTCGTGGAAGAAGGAAAAAAAAAAAAATCTGTCATTACCAATGGCACTTAATAAGGCCTTCTTGCTCACCTTTCCTTTCTGTATTTGTGTAGATGAAATCAAATGAAAGCAACAGGAAGGAATATAAACAGGCTCATTGTCCTTTCATCTTCCGACCCCAGCTCTCCCGTGCACCATTCATTTCCGACGTATTTCCATCACTGTTAAAACTCCAGGTGCATGCAGCAGTCCTTCACTTCTCTGTCTTGTTCCCGGAAAAAAAAAATGAAGAGACAAGGTTTGTAACAGGAGAACGGGAATGCAGAGCTATTTCCTTCTTGATAGAGCTGTGTAGATTGAATTATTACTTTATGTTATCACTATTATTATTATTACTTCAACTTCTTTTGACAGGCTGTTTGGTGTGATTTTAAAGCCTTTAGGTTTTACAATCATCCTTCTATGTTATCAAACCATATACAGTAAACAGTACTTTATTAAAATTGTCACCCATAAGTAATTTTAGCATTAATGTATTGTTTTTGAATCATCAGTGTACAATGACAAATACATAAAGCAAGATTTTGTTTGCTTGCCCAAAACCACAGCTGTGTATTGACAAATTGCTGTATTTGTGTCAGACTTTTCAAGTTTATAATCAATCAGTAGTTGTTGTCAAAACAATATCTTCCCAATCTCTACATAATGTTTTGTCAACCTTAATTATTTTGTGATGGATTTTTTTTATGTCTTAATTTTTTTTTTTTTTTATGAAGATCTATGGTATTAAATGCACTGGTTCTGTCTCATCATCTTTGTGAATTAAGGTGTTATTGTCAGCTTCCGTTTCTCTCCGTTTGTTTCTACTCTTCATATCAGGGAGGGATTGTTTTCAACTGTAGTGTCATCCTGTTATGGCATCTACAACTAGCACAACAGTAACGCCCCTGCTGATAGGTGGTGGGTTCATGGGTAGAGAAAGATGAAGAAGAAAAAAAATGATTTTACCAATAAACAAGGGGAAGGTATCTTGTATGTATGCCTGTTTAATCATTTCATCATATTCCAAAATTGATGACTGGATCGTTTCTTTTTCTTTATTACAGCTAGTAACACCCACGTTTGCTTTGATTTTTTTTTTTTTTTTTTTTAAACCATCTTAGATCTGAGTTCAGAAAATGTAAAATATATTCTACATCTTAAATTAATATAATTAAATTGAATCACGTTTATTTAAATGTAGGCTTAACCAGAGTGAAAAACACTGTCAACAGACTACATTACTGATAATCACCACAGGCGAGGCGTGTTGCTTTCAAGTGCACTTGAATATTCAATTACAACAGTTCTGTGTACAACCCGCCATAGGTAGCCTACAACCGAAGATATATTCAAGCCATACTGACACTCAAACAACAAAGAGCGAGAGTGACTGCGTGTGTTTCTAATATTCTGTCTACTGGTAAGTCATATTTCATGCAAGTCATATTTATTGCATTTTTTATGGCTGTTTATTGAAATCCATCACCGTAACGTACTAACCGTAACGTTGGTGCTTCATATTGTTCGATAGCTAAATGAACATGACATGACATAACATGCTTATTGTTACTGTACATCTAAATAATATCAATCAGAATGAATATGTATATCATTTCTACATAAAATTATATAGCTGTAATCTGTGACGGTAAGGTTCCGCAAAAGAAATAGCACGATCATTTTAGTTTGTTTTCCGATTGCTTAGAATGGTCACCTTATTTTGAAAACACAAACCGGAAGTGGTGCATGGCATTATGCCTGCATAGACGCTAACTTTACGAATGTAATATGTTGCAGTTTGTGACTTTGACCACTGGAGGGCAGTGAACGCTCATGATTGTAAATAGCCTCGAGTCAACGAGCAGGGTTTGGCACTTCTTTGGCGGGGTAAATTTGATGCAATATCTTAATTATTTTACCTTATTATTAATACAATATTTGTCAAGAATAGTACATGCATTTTCCCTCTCACAATAAAGACTAAAATAGCATAAAAAAAAGATGGCATAATCTGTGTAGGTGTAATTTAAATCTTGGATTTGTATACTAGTGTCCAGGCTAAAGGGCCAGCTTGTGAAAGTTAGCTAATTTAATCAGGATTTTGTCAACAGAATAATTACATTTTAAAAAAAAATTTATGCCACCAATAGATTTAAACAAGTATGCAGGAAAAGCATTATATATATATATATATATATATATATATATATATATATATATATATATATATATATATATATATAACCTCCAGACCTCCTTGTTTTTTACTGCCTTTAATAACGTCTTTCCTTAGATAATGGGGCTTTTCACTCCAGATAAAATCATAGTTTATCTAAGACAAGCATCTACTAAACGTACACATGGGAATCAAAGCAAAAAATAATAGCATAGAGAAACTTCCGGTGAAGATATTCAAAATAAAACTTAGACATTAGGCAGAGGTGTCAGACTGCAGTGATTAGGTGAATATGGAGCTATATGGATGATTACCCTCTATGTAGATGTACATAACGACGCCTCTTTCGTTGTGGTCACGTCATTTGGGGATGTTTATGCCAAAACATCTTGGAGTTATTTGTATATTGAAAGATTGATTGAAACTGTGTCGAAAAGTCAGTTTCAAGCGTAAAATCACTTGTGCGCAGTCTTTGTATACTTTATGTATATGTTCTTAAGACCTCTGTTTTAATGGGAAAATCTCACAATAGTATTTCCATTTCTAAACATTGCTGCGTGCGGTCCTTTTAAATCCTTTTTTTGCCGACAGCACTTGAAGGCAGCATATGAGGTAAACGGGAGCAGAGGAAGAGCAGTTAAACAGCGTGGACATGTCGGACCCGCCGGCGCAGGCCTTGCAACCCCGGCTTCTCCAAGTCCAGTCTACTGGGTCAGCTGGTTCCAGTACTGCTGCGACAGGCTCCGGATCAGCGAACAGTGACCCGGCTAGACCAGGACTTAGCCAGCAACAACGTGCAAGCCAGAAGAAAGCCCAAGTCCGAGCTTTCCCACGGGCGAAAAAGCTTGAGAAACTTGGCGTATTCTCCGCATGCAAGGTAGCTAGCTTAGCTAGCCAAAGTTGACCACAACAAAGCACTCCTCGGGTAGTATTAGCATTAGTGTATGTGGGGTAGGAAACGGTAGCACGGCCAAGGCACCGCAAACAAAAACATAAACAAATGACCTAACGTAATTGTTAACTTTTGTAGCTAGCTAGCTAGCTAGCCTCCCGGACACTTGCATCAATCACATTAAGTCTTTGATGAAAGCATTCATGCTAGCAGTTAACTGTTTAGTCATTCACTGGCGTACAACAAAACAGCAGTCGACTTACTGTTTAAGTCGCTTTATTTGGTGTTGAGCGTATTGTGCTTATTCTCAGGCTAGTGACACATGCAAGTGCAATGGATGGAAAAACCCAAATCCACCCTCAGCCACACGTATGGACCTGCAACAGCAAGCAGCCAGCCTGAGCGAGCCGTGCCGCAGCTGTGGACATGCTCTGGGTACAAACTAACCAACCTCCACAACACGTTTAACACCCCAGCCTTAGTTTCTCCCAATATAAAATACAGCTATATTCCAGGGACTTTTGATTCGCAATGTTGTTTGACACCTTGTATGTATGACGTTTGTTTTTATTTAATGCTTTGCTTACAGCTGATCATGTGTCCCACTTGGAGAATGTGTCTGAGGATGAGATAAACCGGTTGTTGGGGATGGTGGTGGACGTGGAGAACCTGTTCATGTCCGTACACAAAGAGGAGGACACTGACACCAAACAGGTGTACTTCTACCTATTCAAGGTAAGCCAAAGTGGATCTGACGTAAAACAGACTAGGGCTGCACGGTATGAGGAAAACGTGCGATGTTCGATAACGTCGTTGAATATTGCGATAACGATATATCTTGTGATGAATAAACGGATATTAAAGTGTTCCCAGTTCTGCTGCTTTCAGTATTCTGCTAAAGTACAACAAATTGCTTGCTGATTTTAAAACAATTACAAGGAAATAATTTCCGACTTTCTTTTGCTAAACAATTTGAGCCTTTGAATTGGAACATAAAAAGCAGCACTAAGAAAAAGATGTTTATAAAAAGTTACGGTATAAAGTGCAGTATTCTGCTGATGTTTTCTTTCAACCAACACAAAAAACCTCTTGAGTGTCTTTCGCGATATGTTGCAGCCTTTGGCGATGTGTATATTGCGGCAGTTAATATTGCGATGACGATAAAAAGATTTATATTGTGCAGCCCTAAAACCGACCTACCAATAAATGTGAGTCCATGTGCATGATGTATTATTTTTCCCAGTTTTAACATTAAACAATCCACGCTGTTCTTCTTTTCTACCCCATTTCCCTTAGCTGCTGAGGAAATGCATCCTGCAGATGAGCCAGCCAGTCGTAGAGGGATCCCTCGGAAGTCCACCCTTTGAAAAGCCCAACATCGAGCAGGTGAACTAAACTAAAACCATCTTCAGGTCAGTTCCTGTATAGTATAGTAGCTGCAAAAGCCACAGGATTATACTGCCGGCCTCTAAAGATAGGCATGCTTGTTTCTTGTGCTTTCTGTCCTTGTGTATCCTGTAGTATTGTCATGATTTTTGACAGTAGGTGGTGTCTTGTGTGCACAACCTGTTCATCTAAATTCATCTTACTCTGCCTCTTTTTCTTGATGTGTTGTTTCCTTTTCCTCCAAAGGGGGTTTTGAATTTTGTTCAGTATAAATTCAGCCACCTGGCACCAAAGGAAAGGCAGACCATGTTTGAGCTGTCAAAGATGTTCCTCTTGTGCCTAAATTACTGGAAGCTGGAGACACCGACGCAGTATCGCCAGCGCACTCAGAAAGACGATGGGACAGCATACAAAGTGGACTACACCAGGTGTGTGGGTGTGTTGTTGTTGTTAGAGAAAGCAGGTAAATGATTTTACTTGTTAGATCTCTGTGTGTGTGATGCGGATATCAGTCTGTACAACAGCAGTGTTTTCCTTATGGCTCCCAGGTGGCTGTGCTATTGCCATGTGCCCCAGAGTAACGACAGCCTGCCGCGCTACGAGACCACTCATGTGTTCGGCCGCAGTTTGCTCAAATCCATCTTCACCGTGACCCGACGCCAGCTCCTGGAGAAGTTCAGAGTGGAGAAGGACAAACTGCTACCAGAAAAACGCACACTCATCCTCACGCACTTTCCCAAGTAAGCAGACTCTTGAAATAGTCTTTCAAAGAGCTTCAATGGAAGCTGAAAAATATTTTGATTCAATGAAGTGTCCCTTCTCACCAGATATTTTTATATTGGCTTAAAAAAAAAAATCACTGTCACTGCACTGCTGGACAAGGTTATTGTGAATTTGCATTTGGGCACCTGAGCACAATAAGCATTAACCAAGCAGCGTAAATCCTTACATAAAAGGTCATGCTCTGTAATTTAATTATATCAAAGCGCACAGACTTATTTTGTGACAAAATAGTAAAAATGTAGCCTGGTTGACACCAGACCCTTCTCAGTTGTAACAGAGTGGGTCTGGGCAAGGCTCATTCACAGCGCATTTCTAAAGGGACGTCACCAACGCACGCCGCTCAAATGCCTCCGGGCGCAATTGGATAGTCCTTCAACCAATCAGACCAACGATCCGGGTGACGGAGCAGCATGTCGTCAAGAAGCTGCTTGCTGTCGCTGCGCTATCGTCATCGTGTAAAGCCCGCCTCAACGGTTGAGATCGGTCAACGGTTCCTCGATTTAGACAAACTGGAAATGGGCTTGAATGGGCTCTTGGCCAGACTCACTTGCTGAGCAAATCTCAATTTGCCAGAAGTTCGTCAGGGTTTACCCAGGCTAGTAAAAATGCTTACTAATCATTTTGAAAGATGGGGAATAACATGTCCTAAAAAACTGCAGTTGGATTCCATAGCACACAATAATAATAATACCCACAATGAAGTCTTATATCAACCAGTCTATAGAGATTAAAGTTATTTGGTGAACTTTACATGCAGTCATGCAAAAAAAAAAAAAAGATTTATTCATTACTGTAGCTCTGCTCTCATGGCCACGGTGCTTCAGCTTTGTTTTGCTTCCCCTGCAGCTATCGGCTCCTGTTAATATTTGCATTTGAACTAACTTTTTTTTAAATGCTGAATGACATCAGGTTCTTGTCCATGCTGGAGGAGGAAATCTACGGTGAGAATTCACCAATCTGGGAGTCCGACTTCACCATGCCTGCCTCTGACGGCACACAGCTGGGACATCAGACCGGTGAGGCTAGTTTATATCCAATGCAAAATCATCCCATTACAAAAAATCTTCAGTTTTAGGGTAAAAGGATAACACTTTATTCACCCCAAGAGGAGAATCACAATCCAGCATATGAAGAAACTGTGTAAATAAATGGCATTTATAAACTATAAACTGGACAATATCATTGGTTATATACATGATTTGTGCATAGTGCAAATAAAAATGTGCAGAAATGAGTCTGGTCGTGCAACTCAAAAATCCTAATTGAGGTGGTATAATAAGTTAAAGAGTCATTCAAAAGTATAGATAGGTACATAATATAAGTATACTTAATATGAGCTACTTGACTGTTGATAATGGTTTAGCTTTATTGCTTTTTTTACTTATTTATTATACAAATTGCAAACATAAACTCATTGTAAAATGACTATTCTATTGTAGGTGTGATAGTAAATATATGTCGCTGCGGTCACAGTTCCTGTTGTAGGGTTTGTAATGAATTACCTGTACGTGGGCATCTCTCCGTTGCAGTGATCAGTCCTGCTGCAGTGTCCGGCTCCCCCGCTCTGCCCAAAGGTCTGAGCAGCATCTCCTCTCTGGGCAGCATGGACGCTGGAGGCGCAGAGCCCATCACAGGTCTGTCAGCTCTGCTTCTTTGGTTTTCCATTACCTCGCTAGCAGACTCTCGGGAGCCGCGGTGATACCTCACAAACACCTCACGCAGTTAAAAGACTTAACGGAGTATTGTGTGCCATTGAAAGCCATTGCAACGCACCCAACACACTTCTATGACGTGCATCCGTTACTGGTTGATGATAGTTATAACAAACAGAGGAAGGTTTTAACCCTGCATGGTGTTATGGTTAACTAAACCCCCTGGTGGCTCAAAGATCATTGTTGGCCGTCTCCTCTCATTGCTTTGAGCTGAGTAATGTCGTCTGTTCAGGAGAGAAGCGCAAACTTCCGGAAGCACTGACCCTGGAGGATGCCAAGCGGATCCGTGTGATGGGAGATATTCCTATGGAGCTGGTCAATGAAGTCATGATGACAATCACTGACCCTGCTGCTATGCTTGGACCAGAGGTAAGTCGGGCAAAGGTCTTATTTTGATGCACATTTTGACTGTAGTTCACGGTTTATATCTTTACGTTGCCAGACTAATCTGCTGACGCCAAACGCTGCCCGTGATGAGACTGCCAGGCTGGAGGAGAGGCGGGGAATCATAGAGTTCCACGTCATTGGAAACTCACTTTCCCAGAAGTCTAACAAGAAGATCCTGATGTGGCTGGTGGGCCTGCAGAATGTCTTCTCTCATCAATTACCTCGCATGCCCAAAGAGTACATCACACGACTGGTGTTTGACCCGTAAGTAAATGTTCTCATACCACACCTCACCATCTGATGCCTGTGCGCTGTTCTGACGTCTCCGACATTCACAGGAAGCACAAGACCCTAGCCCTCATCAAAGATGGCCGCGTCATTGGAGGCATCTGTTTTAGGATGTTTCCCACTCAGGGCTTCACGGAGATCGTCTTCTGTGCCGTCACATCCAACGAGCAAGTTAAGGTACATAATAACTATTCACTCTCTTGAGTTGTGGTGGTCCAAATAGACTAACGAGGTGCCTGTCAACACTGTTTAATTTGTAGTAGCTTTTTTTTGCTTCAGGTATGAAATTGTCAGAGATACCTAAAACACATTCTCAAAAGTAGCCATACTGCTAGTCTGGCCATCACCAGACCAAGCTCAGTCTTTTAAGATTGAACGTTAGTCTGGGGAGTCTGCTCTGTATTTTCTCTGCACAAGAAACGCGATCAACGGGCATAGATCAAATGACTCTGTACGCAGTTGGATAGTGCTTCAACCAATCAGACCAAAGATCCGGGTGACGTAGCAGCGACAGCAGCATCAGGGTTGCTGCACTTCGGTGGCCGGCTTGAATGTAAACAAAAAACTGCTTGGTCACTTCTCTATCGTCATCGTGTTAAACCCGGCAATATCGCGGCAGGTGGATAAGCCAGTTTGTGATTGGTTCCCGCAAAATTGTAACAGAAGCAGGATAGATGTACAGGTTTCCAGCCTGAGCTGCAGGGAGAAATCAAATCACTGGCAGATCGGGCGGGGTTCACCCAGTCTACCATACTGACTATTTGTAACAATAATGACAATCACCAACTTTTCCTTTAGTGCTTTTTTTTAGCATCATGATTTCTGCCTTAATAAACAGTTTTCATACTATGAAACCTCACCTTTTCTGCATTTAGATTGCCTGGCTCATAAATACTATATCCTAATGTGTGTGTGTGTTTTTTTTTTTATAGTAGAAGTGTTGAGATGCCTTTTGTAAAAAAAAACAAAAAAAAAAAACATTTTTGACATTCTTTTCTCGTCTTTTTTAATGTAAGGGCTACGGTACCCACCTAATGAACCACCTGAAGGAGTACCACATCAAACACAACATCCTCTATTTCCTCACTTACGCTGACGAGTACGCCATTGGCTACTTCAAGAAGCAGGTACTGCAGGCACGACCTGTGCATTAGCTCTGCCCCAGTCCTCTCGCTCCACCTCGTCCTTTGAGTAATTTCTTATTTCCTCGCAGGGCTTTTCCAAAGACATCAAAGTGCCGAAGAGTCGATACCTTGGATACATCAAAGACTACGAGGGAGCGACCCTCATGGAGTGTGAGCTGAACCCCAGAATCCCCTACACGGAGCTCTCGCATATCATTAAAAGACAGAAGGAGGTATGCGAGGCTGTGGTCATTTAAGCCAAAACATGTTTTCGGCTGTGAATCTATGTGTTTTTAATAATCACATGATCTTAAATGTCATAACAGATTATTAAGAAGCTGATTGAGAGGAAACAGAGCCAGATCAGGAAGGTTTACCCAGGTCTCACCTGCTTTAAAGAGGGAGTACGACAGATCCCGGTGGAGAGCATTCCAGGCATAAGTGAGTGTTTGATTTGTGTACAATGAATTTATTTTTATTTATTAATTTGTTTTATCAGTATTTACGTCTTTTTTTTATTTATTTATTTATTTTTTTCTTCTAGGAGAGACGGGCTGGAAACCCAGTAACAAGGACAAAGGGTAAGCTTTTAGCATATATTGTTTATTTGTTGTCGTGTTGGGATGCGTGTGTTCTTGCTGATGTAATAATCCGGTGCTGTGGAAGGCAACCTGTGCGCTGTTGCAGTCTGCCACAGTGTGTATTTTGATACTACCACTGGGGAGCGCCAAAAAAGACATTTACAAATTCTTCACATAATGGCTTGAATATTTGTGTCTGTGTCACAGTGACAAGTTGCAGTTAACAGGTTAAGGTTAAAAGTCCACAGTTTTCCCTGATTACAGTGCACTCCCCTCGTTAAGACACCCAAGCGATTTTTTTCTTCTACAGTCAATATTTTACATATTTATCATTCTGCGTTTTGCAGGAAAGAGGTGAAGGATCCTGACGTGTTATACAACATGTTGAAGAACCTGCTGGCCCAGATAAAGGTCAGGGTCACCTGTTGACACCAGACAGAAACACACACACACACACACACACACACACACACACACACACACACGATGTAAACAAACCAGGACTTTATCTCTTCAACAGACTCATCCTGATGCGTGGCCCTTCATGGAACCAGTGAAAAAATCGGAGGCTCCAGATTACTACGAGATCATCCGCTTTCCCATCGGTGAGCGAGCGAGCATCTCTTTGATTAGACAGCAGTGTTTCTGCTTCCTGATTACATTTAGTTCCTGTTTGTCACACCAGATATTCATTCAATTGTTGTTATTAAACACCGATTGTTCTCTCCTCTTGTTTTGTCCCCGCAGACCTTAAGACCATGACAGAGAGACTGAAGAATAGATACTATGTGACCAAGAAGCTTTTCATTGCCGACCTGCAGCGAATCATCACCAACTGTCGCGAGTACAACCCTCCAGACAGCGAGTACTGCAAGAGTGCCAACACCTTGGAGAAGTTCTTCTACTTCAAATTAAAAGATGGAGGCCTGATCGAGAAATGAATTTGGCAACAGAAATTATCTACAGATTTCTTAACAGACGAAGTGCGACTTTCACACACCAAGATGGGACAACATTGCTAGCTATTGTCATATCCGAGTTAATGAATGGTATGTACATGGCATTTTACAAGGGAATTGACGGACAGAGCGTTGTTTTGGAAATATTTGATCAAGTTGAGCATTACAAAGTGTCAAAATGGCATTACTTTTCCCCTTTATGTTGTCATTTTCTCTTTCCCAGTACTCACAATGGGTTAATACTCTGCATATACATGTCTCATTAAGTGTACCAAAGTTATAGGTCCAAGTTATAACAATGCCACACTTTCCACCATTATTTATAGTACGATTGACCTGGTTTTGTCGCATTTAATGACATTCTTTCATTCCAATTTGCTTATAACTCGTCACTCGAATCATTTATGTAGTGTAGAGTTCTTTTACAACAAACTGGACCTTGGGACCTAAAGCCACATTGCCTTCCATTACTGACAGACACTTGAACATCCCATCCATCTTCATGGGTGTAAAGATAAAACTTCTTTGAGGGGTGAAGTTCTTAAAACACTTGGCGCTGAAAGATGGCCATTACTCTTGAGTAGTCTTGAAATTATTTGATCAGTCGATTGGTGAAAAATGTAATTCAATTGTTACAAGTCGTTAATGGAGTGCAAATACCTAACATTGCTGGTTTTTAGCTCCAGTGTATATTGAATATCTGAATATTTTTTTTTGACTATCAGTCAGAAAAGAGCAAATTATCATACAGGCAATAGCAACATTATTTTCAACATTCTTCCTTATTCTAAACAATTGATCGAAAACATTGCAGATGAACCGATAATAAAAAATGTTTGTTGCAGCGCTACTCTTGAGTAGTTTGAGACACTGCTAGTGATGGACTGGGCAGCAAATATTGTTTTTAGCACTAAACAAAAATTTCCCCAATCGTTGCCTTCAAGAAAACGCTTGTTTTCATGTTGACAACATAGTAGATGCTTATTTATACAGTAAATGTGATATGCTGTTTGTACATTTTCCACTGGCAGGGTTTTATTCCAAACCATTCAGGATGAGGTCGCACATTAGTATAGCTTTTACCATGTCTGCAGGTGATACTGTCGTTGTTAGCATTGTTTGTTCTGTTGCTAGACTCTGCAGTCCAGTCACTTCCACACACATATGCTAAGTAGTCTATTTAGTGTACAGCCACATTTCTTTGTTGTGGTCCAGGTTTACTGGATAGTTGATACAATCTAAACATGGTGGTGGGGGGAGCTAACCAGCAGTCTTCATAGTGATTTTCGGGAGAAGATAACTATTTATCACACTGTACACAAGCTGTAGTGGGTGTCAATGCATGGTGGACTGTTTACAATTTCCATTCATAAAAAAACATCTAACTCTTAGCCACTGTTATGGCAGGTTCATTTTTTTTTTTTTTTTTTTTTTTTTTTTTTTACAAACGTTTTAATGTTTGTTCAGCGGTCAACGGAGTGCTTCCTAAGGGTGGGTGTGTGTGTGTGTGTTTTGTACTTGAATCATGACTAGCTTTGAATTACTGAAGTGATGTCAGTGTTGCATTATTCAGGGTTGTCTATTGCGTACTTCTCCCTCAATCTACCTATGCTGCATTTCAGATTTCCTTAAAAACTTCGGTCTGAGTGAACTTAAGGATGGCTACTGTCTCTAGTCATGGTGTAAATGCCATGTACTGTAATATTGTTCATGATATAACTAAGGGTGTGAACTTGAGTCACTTGACTTGGACTGCAGTCAGAACTGAATCAAGTCGGGGATTTCAGAAATGACGAAATAAAAGACCTGCAAGACAACTTTACACTTATGACTTCACATGATACTTCCACAATATCCAGTAACATTATGGCTGTCACAGTGTAGACAAAAATAAGTAAAACAATAAAGACAAAATATTGAATTTAATATCTAACCGTTCTTTCTTACATCTGTTGCATGCCAAAGTGTATCTGTCCAGGGTAATTTTTATTTATATATATATATATATATATAAAAAAAAAAAACTAGATGCTACATTTGTTGGACATTTTGAAACTACTTAATTTGGGGAAGAAAACAGAGTAACTAGCTTTTAGTTTAATTGCAAATGTGTCCCTTATCTGCCTTTTAGTAAGTAGTTGCCCTTGGATTAAGGCCTAATTGGTACAACTTTGTCCCTTAAACTGTCAGGAAATATTGTGTACCTTATTTTTTTTTTTTTAAAAGTGGATCAGAAAGTTGTCCTAGCCAAATAAGTGCCTATTATGGTGCATCTGTGTAAAATGTTTAGTACTTCTCCTGTACCTCTGAGGTCGTAGCAGTAGGCTTTAGGTTTCATTTTCCTGACGCAACAAAAAAGCAACAGCCAGGGCCCAGTGAGGGTGTATTTTATGCAAAACCTGACTTTGTTTGTGGTGGCCTCTAACTTTTTACTTTCAGTAAAACCAACTGTAAGCCACACATACAGTTTAAGATTACACATGGCTAGACTTATTGCCAGTGTAGTTCAGGCTTCCCTCCCCTGTCACTGCAGTGGAGAGCAGCTGTTTCTCCAGAGCCTCCCTCCGTAGGGCCATTCTGTGGAGAGCAGAACGATTTTACTTTTGTTTCTCTGTATCTCACAGCTGATCATAACAGGAAATAAAACCATATAGTCAATGTTAAGACATGCTGAATAATGTAAATCACAACAGGAAGCTAATGGGGATCCTTACAAATAAATAAATACTGTACACGTACACATGGTGAATTTTTCTATAGGTCCTGTAATTTGCCATGAGTAGTGATAACCCCAGAATGTATTATATGTATTGTTTTGAATGTAGTATACGTATCCCTCTTTTTCCTAATTATACTGTTATTTTCACCCATATGTTTATATACAGGCAGATTTGTGCGATATGACATTGTGCTTATTTTCTATTTATACTTTTCCATTGATCCTGTGATTCTCCTGGTTTAGCGGTCATTGTGCCCAGAATGTATTGTAACTTAGTATGTCTTCTTCTATAAGGATAGGAATATTTGAATATTACATATTTGTTATGTATTAATATGTAACTTTTGAACTTGTATTCAGGTTATTGATATTTCAGATTTGTGTGCATCTGGTTGCTCCAGAAGTTATTTGCACAATATTATTCTTCATTACTTATTATTGCCAAAGTGTCAGCTAATTGGATAAAGTTAATGCTGCATAATCTGTACATTTACACAGCTTCACTCAAATTCCAAATGTTTAGCTTGACTTAAGATTTACTCTACCCAAACAACAATGACTTGCAACTGAATTCAAAAAGTTGCGAAAAGGGTCCAGTTATGCAAGTTAAAACAGCAACAGGGATTTCCAAGCAACTAGGTTTTGTTTTCCTACTGGTATAAAGAACAAGTGGGGCCCAGTTAAGGCGCGTGCAAAGCTCAGGACGTTTTCAGCGCCCTCTACAAAAAACCCACAGCTGTAAGTAAGCCACTAATAGAGTAAATATATTTATAGATAATATTTAAATATAGGCTTAGACATGGCTTCATAAAATGGGTTGTGATAGACCTATCGTATGTCAGTGTATTTCAGGCTTCCCCTGTATAATGGAAGCTATCATCTGTACCTCCGGAGTCCCCCTCAGTAGGGCCATTTGTCTAAGTTCAGAGGGCTTTTACTTTCGTTTTCCCGTCTCCGAGTCATACAGCTGATCAACAGAATTTAAAACCCCAGCACCCGCACTGTGTACCGGTAGTGGACAAGGAGACGCTGAACACACCACACAGCCGACTGGTGAGTGGGCTGACTTTTTAACAGCTTTATCATACGATGATTCAACATGCATGTCTGTCAGAATGCTCGTTCGTTCTGATCTAGTCAGCCTTTATGGTGTTAATGATCACAGTTCTGATGTACTGCTATGATCTAGACTAGTGTCCCTTTATTTCTTCATCTTTCTACTAATATAATATATATTACTAGAATATTAGATTCATATTTATAATTCCATGTAATTCTAATGTGTTGTCAAACAGGAGCAAAGGGTAGGATGGCAGACTTTCAACTGCGTGCATACCAGCAGGAAGTGGTTGAAAGGGCTCTTCGGAGAGAGAACGTAATCATTTGGCTGCCGACGGGAGGTGGAAAGACCCGTGCTGCTGTGTATGTGGCCAAAAAACACCTGGAGACCACGCCACGGGCTAAGGTGGTGGTCCTGGTAAACAAGGTACATAGAATGCAATTAAGGACATAATCATTTTCATAATACCAATAATTAAAAAGACGGGTTCATTTTACTACCAGTGTGGCATAATACAATGTGTTTTTAATGTATTTTATACTGCAGGTTCACCTTGTAGACCAACATTACAACAAAGAGTTCATGCCTCACCTGGGCCATGACTACGCCCTGATGGCAGTCAGTGGAGAGAGTGATGAGAAGGACTTCTTTGGGCGAGTGGTACAGGAAAAAGACGTGGTCATCTGCACAGCACAGATCTTGTACAATGCTCTGACTAACACGGAGGAAAACAAACATGTTGAGCTCTCAGGTCAGTGAAAGTGAGCTTATACATCCATGATTATAATGCGATGGCAAGGTGAATTCACGTGAGATGGGTTTTCTAATTGAGTCACATGTAGAGAGTGTACACATGATGCATCCATGGTTGCTTACAGATATTACTCTACTGATAATCGATGAGTGTCACCACACCCACAAGGACTCCGTCTACAACCAGGTGATGGCGTGCTACGTGGAGAAAAAGTTGAAAGGAGAACAACCATTGCCACAGATCCTCGGTCTCACTGCATCCCCGGGGACGGGGGGCGGGAAGACCCTGGAAAAGGCTGTGGGGCATGTCCTGCAGGTCAGAGTTTACTTCATTCACTCTGGGTTTTTACTGAATTTGTCACTAAAATGAGCTGGTTTGTCGGATCTCCCACAAGTAATTTCCTCATCTTTATCTCACACTCAGATTTGTTCCAATCTGGACTCAGCCATAGTTTCAACAAAAAACTACGTCTCCGAGCTGAAGGAGAAAGTACCCAGACCACTCAAGACGTTTGACATTGTGGAGAAAAGGCTTCAGGTTAGCAAAAAAAAAATCAAAATAAATCTCACTGTTAAAAATATGAAAACCAGTATTTGTAGAATTTTGAAGAATGTCCAAATAATAACAGATGCTGTGGTGGACAGTAATGCATCCTGATAATTACTGTTAAACCCCAACTGACTTGACCTGGGGACATTGAGATAAATGGGCTGAAAGCAAAAAAATATAACCTGCACTGATTTTGATCAAAATTTTAACAAACAACTTTAAATCACATAAAAAAATCTACATATAGTCATACAATCACAAAAAAACATTCTTTTAGGATCCATTCGGGGATCATCTGAAGGGCATGATGCAGATGATCCATGAGTACATGGACCTTCCTCCAGACGTCAGACTGAGAGAGTGTGGCACACAAGAGTATGAGGCCGATGTGGTGGTACTAGAGCAGCGTGGTAAGAACCCATTTTATTTTTTGATCCTGTAATGGCATGTAGTGTTCACTAATGTCTAGAGAAAGCAATGCTTCCGTTGATGTACGTACATCATTTGTGTATATTTGGATCAGGAGTAAGACAGGACAACAGACTGCTAGCACAATGTGCACTCCACCTCAGACAGTACAATGATGCCCTGCTCATCAACGACACCCTGCGAATGATGGATGCGTATCGCTCCCTAGAGGAGTTCTACATCAACAAGTTCATCACAGCAATTGATGGAACAGACTTCTTCCTGGTGGGACTTTTCCAAGGTAGGAATCCAAAATGTTAAGTTACTTGTCTATTTGTATGCACATGATTTGTTTATTTATGTTAAGCTTAAAATTCCCCACCGTGCAAGATATAATTAATATCTTTTTACACAGAGAATCAGGTGGAGCTGCAGAAACTGGCAAGAGATTCTCGCTATGAGAACCCGAAGATGGGCAAACTTGAGAGCACTCTGCTACAACAGTTTAGTCCAAATGTGAAATCAAAGGGCATCCTCTTCAGCAAAACCCGTAAAAGCATCCACTGCCTAAAGGACTGGGTCCTCAACAATAAAACCTTACAGGAAGCTGGCATCAAGGCAGACTTCCTCACTGGGTCTGGCAATGGTAGCACTTACATGACGCAGGTGTGTTTATATACAATCTATGATCTTACAATCATCCCATTCAGTAACAACTTCTCTGTAGACACGTTTCTGTTTTTATGACCTTGCCTTTTTCTTGCAGAATGAGCAGGCGAACACAATCCACAATTTCCGCGAAGGTACTCTCAACCTCCTGATCTCCACCAGTGTGGCTGAAGAAGGCCTTGACATCCCTGAATGCAACCTGGTGGTACGCTATGGGCTGCTTACAAATGAGATTGCCCAGCAGCAGGCCAGCGGACGTGCCCGAGCGAAAGACAGCAAGTATTCTGTGGTCGCCCAGAAAGGGGGGCGGGAAGTGCAGAGGGAGCTCACCAATGAATATCTGGAAGAGCTGACAGGAAAAGCCATTGCTAAGGTCCAGGAAATGAGCCACAGAGAGTTTCGCGCAAAGGTGAGGAGGGTGCGGCACTCGGTCCATCTTCATCCCTTACTCTCACTGCTTACTGTTTCTGCCATCACCTTTTGTCTTTCTTTGTCTCCAGATAACTGAGCTACAAACGGAGGCAGTTATTTGCAGGAAAATTGCAGAGAGCCGCAAAGTAGAGAAAAAGAGTCGCAACACTGCTGACAGTGTTCAGCTCTTGTGTCGAGACTGTTTCAAGTATGTGGCCTCTGGCAGTGACATTAAACTTCTTGACAATCAGCACTTTGTCAACGTCAATCCTGACTTTAAGTGAGTTGAAGTCTTTGTCATATAAGAGTAAATGCAAAAGTATATTAGGGTTGAAGTCTTTACAAAAGGTCTTTACCGGCCTAATCGTGGCTTATGTTTGCTCTCAGGAGACACTACAAAGTCGGTGCGAAGGTGGTGCTAGAAAGGAGCTTTGAGGACTGGGAGCCCGGGTGTACAATCAGTTGCAGCAACTGCAACAAGGTACAGTGGACCCTCTGCCAAATATAATTAAAAAAAAGACTGACCTGCTCAAGGCAGCTCGTCAACAGGGCTGATGTTGGTGCTCATGTTGGGGCGTAAGTTTTATTCCTTTTTTAAATTCACAGGACTGGGGATATGAGATGAAGTACAAGAAGGTTGCCCTGCTACCCAATCTTAAGATTAAGAACTTGGCCCTGGAAACTCCTCAAGGCAGGACGACTGTAAAGAAGTGGAAGGATGTCCCATTCACTGTTGAGGACTTCAGCTTGACAGAATACTACGAGGACAACTTCCCCGACCTCTTCGATTGAGACGCCAACAAGAGAGCTCTGTGTGAGGTTTCCCCCAACTTCACATGTATATTTTTATCTGGTTTTTTTTTCTTTCCATTTCAGTCTATTGGTGATTAGGTAGATTATCTGTGCTCATTTAAAGTGAACATCATTGTATTGTTAAAAGGTGTTTAAATAGGAACACAAGGTTTTAAACTATTCATTCCTTACATGCTTGCATTAATTTGTGCTGCCGGGCCAGTGAGGCAGAGGTGTGGCAAAATCCCTTACACATTGATCATGCTTGAAATTAGCATGACAGCGTTGTTTATGCCCAAGGTCCTAACTCCCTTTGCATGGTTTTTGTGTGCATTTTCTCTGCTGCTTCTCAAATCCAGCACAGAAACAAGGCATGCAATGAACTCTGCTGCAACATGAACCTTAACCATCATGAACACCTGAACATGTCATCATGATTTCTCATGAACTCTCTTTTAGCTATTTTAAAATGTTTTATACTACTGTGTCTGCAGTTATTGTGTAAGTACTAATCTCAAATAATGTATGAAATTATTTAAGCACTTTACAGGATATAGCCACTTTTGTTTTTTTGTTGCTGTATGCTATTTTATGACAAATAATTATGGCCAATATAAATAAACTAAATGGAAATACACTTTTAAAAAAATACTTCTCTTGACAATGCCTAACAGATCTTTTGTAATTATATTTGCATTTTTTAACCACTAGGTGTCAGTGTTGGTTAGCCAATCAGGTCAGACACAACTTCTCTACCTCAGACTTGCTGTATAATAATAAGGTTGAGGAAGAGAAATGTGTAACTCTCTTCTGACACTCACCAAACTTAGATGATTTACCCTTGAGCAAGGCACGGTGTCCCCAAACTACTTTACTACTTCGCCAGTAGAAGATGGTTGGTTACAGCCTCCAGATATCTGTATGTGACATCTGAAAAAGAAACATTGTAGGCCTACTCAGTTGACAGTAAAGGGAACAAAGCATTGGCATACATTAGTTCTGATGCAAATGGTGGTTAACAGTTTATGCATGTTTAGGTAGAAGCATTGTACGCACTGAAAAAGATCCCTGAAGCCGAAATGTCTGCAAGAGCCTTTTAAAATGTTATGTTGTGAAATATTTTGACTGCTGCAGCTCACTATGCTGCTTCTGCATGACTGGATCAATAAAGGGTTATGTATTTCATCTTGGATCATTTAACATCATCTACACAGTCTACATAGGAGGTACAGATGCATTAGACTTGCAAATGATCATTTAACACACTGGCTTCAAAGATACATGTTATTGCTTAATAACTTTAGTTTCTCAGAACCTTCACTGCTTGATTTTAGCAATCCTCCAAAAGACAGAATTAGCCAGCTAATCGCAGTAAACTGTCTCTGCAGAAACTATTTAGAGCTTCATTTTGCTGCAGTGTTTACATACACAAACCAAGCTCGCTATACAGCAGAACAGCTTTAGCTATAATCAGCGGTTTCCAAAACAAACCCAGATTATGAAATTAAAGCAACTGGCCAGGAAACCATTAATTCCAGGCTGGCAGCTGTATTGGGTAGATTTACTTTTGACCCACATCACATCTTTATGTCTATCTCTCGGCAATAAATGATTAGGTCACCCTCACTGTGTTGCATGTGCCTTAATCCTTTCAAATCTGGCAGAGCTGGAGTCAGTAGTGCTGTCATGGACGTAATCACACTAAAACAGGCTCTGTTCCGGTGTCATGCCTGATTCAGGCAGGCGGAGAGGAGTCGTACGGTGTATGATTTACTCCGATCAGACTCAGGGTCTATAATCAACACTGATTACTTCCTTTTACTTCACAGCTCAACACCCCATGCATCTTAATTGCAATTAGCTCTCTTCTGAAATTGAAGCAGCTTGGAGTAGTTGAGCAAAGGATGATAACATGGCGCGTGTGTGTGCGTGTAAATTTAGGTGATGCTACTCACATTTAGGGTTCTTGTCATTGGTATCTAGGACATTACACATCTGTATGTCTACTGAACATGTCCCATTTAATATGGAAGCCTACTATATGAGTCTGTTTCTAAATTCCTAGGTTTGGTGAGGGGAAGCACGTCTTACAGCTTGAGACTGGCGTAATTTAGGAGTTTATTCATCTACGGACACAAAGTCTGAAAATTCCAATGTACAGGCAACTTACCCAGTTTGCTAAATCATAACACGGCTTTGTCCAATTCCTATTGCATTTAAAGTGTGAAAGCACTTCATGTTTTAACAGAAGCATACGGATTCCCTACCTTTTGGGGCATGTTTAAACTAAATTAAAGCTACGGAAACTCAGACGTTAACTGTGCTGGTGCTAACATGGTTAATCAGAACTGAAATGATTAGTCAAATAATTAACTAGTTGATCAACAGAAAATAACTATTTTTTATAAAGGATTGTCATTTTTCAAGCAAAACTTCCAAATCCTTGCTTGTTCCAGCTTCTTCAAGGAGCACTTGGTAGGCTACTTTTTCATATACTATGAGCACATTGAATATCTTTGGGTTTTAGACATAAACATGAACATAACAAGCAATGTGAATATATGATTTTCATTATCGCTATTTTCAAACATTTTATTATTAAGTGAGTATCTAGTAATCGAGAAAATAATCAGCAGATTCGTTGATAATGAAAATAATGATACGTTAATACTTTTTTACTTAAATGTTTTTATTTTTTATTCATCACAAACAGGAAAGCTACAATATGAATCCGGGTGCCTTTAATGAGTGACTGACAGGCCATTAGCCTAATTAGCTACGTGTTGGCTAATGGAGACTAGACCTGACCTGAGGACCTGTGTATGTGTGTTTGGTAGATATTTTATCAACCTATGGCTCAACTATGCAAGAATTCAAGACAGAAAAGACCTATAACCCAGAGACCTATCCAGTTGGCTGGATTTTTCACAACACAACAGAACAGGATGTAGGCTACATATTCAGTGGGAATTTAAACTCAACATAAAACAAACTGAGCTAAACTATTTAGTTCATGATGCGTCGCCGCGTGGCAGAGCCATTGAGGACGTTTGGTTGCACGAGGTGAGTGTTTCCAAATGAACTGCAACACTTACTTTTATAGCGGTAGGGTTTTTTTGTCTTCCTTAATATTTAAAATCCTCAAATAGGCTACACACACGTAAGAGAGAAATATAGGCCTACTGACGTGTTTTTTTTTCCATTCATGGCGAGTGTTGAATCAGTGACGCATGAACACACCTGGTAGACCTACCAGGTGTGTTCATGACAGTCTGTCAAACTGAGGTTTCCTGTTGGATTGAACATGGCGAAGCGGCGTTGTAGTGTTGTTTTGATCTCAGATTGTTAAACGCTCATAGCTATAGCCTACTCATCTGCCTAAAACACAAAGTTTCTCAGGCCAGAGAATAATCCACCAAATATATATATATATATATATATATATATATATATATATATATATATATATATATATATATATATATATATATATATATATATATATACAACTTGATGGATTTTACATTGGATAGATAGTGGCGTTATTATGACAACGGAGCCAGCAATAAAGTCAAAGTTCAAAGTAAATGAACTCTTCCTACCAATCAGACTCATGACAGCTAGGTCGCAACACTATTCTTTATCGGTCACTCAAGGTAACAGATTAAGTGGCCTAATCAAATAAATAAATGAATATATAAATGAATCGTTACATAGGCCTACATAAATGAGCAAATAAGCACTCTATATAAATAATTCTAGTGTTCGCGGCCATTGGCAATTTATTCACAATCAGTTGTGGTAAAATGGCAGAAATATTACTGTATACCACTTAGGAATTATGTTTATGATGTAGGCTTTTGTTTAGGCTATTTACTTAGTTTTGTTCTCCTTAAATTGACAGCTGTAGCCAACACGCTTCAAAACGGCCAACTTTTAATTTAAAGGTGAGCTATCTGTTTCCTGTCGACTTCCATGTTCAATTTTCGTTGTACAATTTGGATAATGGAACAAGGTGACGCTTTTGCGCACTGAATTGCATAAAAACTTTATTCAATGTGAAAATAGTGTATAGTCAGCTTTGGCTATAAAAGAACAAACTCACAGGCATCGATAGAGCTGGGCGATATGGAAAAAAAATCAAATATCACGATATTTTTGACCAAATACATCAATGCCGATATTGTGTTGTATATTGGGTTGACTATTGGTGCTTTCACAAAACATTAACACAATGAGAGTTTTGATGAATAATCACGAATAGTGTGGATACAAAGACTAAGTGGGTAAAGACAAATTTATAAAACTAGTTTTACAGCTAGTAACCAGGAAATGAAAACACTTGTGTCATATCACGATATTACAATATCCAAAATGTAAGACGATATTCAGCCTCATTTAACGATGTCGATATCATATTGATATATTGCCCAGCCCTAAGCGTCGACATACATTTGTATTAATACAAGTGAACAATGAAATTAGGCAATACCCCCTAAACCGGCATTCTTCATTATACAACGTGAACAAATGCAGATGAAATACACTTTGTACACAAACCACCTTTATTCAAAACATCTAATGTCCTTTGCCTTTTTAAATAAGGAAATAATGTAAGCATTCTGTGCATAAAATTAGTATGGTGATACAATATTTTATTAGGAGTGGCCCTACAAAGCCCATCACTAGGTCAATTTTCTGTCTGCAGACAGAAGTCACACCTGTTAGGCCAGTGTCACACATGAAGCAACACACTCATATCGTCAACCACTTTTTAAGACACATAACAGTTGCTTCCTGATTGTGTAGTCGACGCACTTGTCGGGGATTGTCTTTGGTGCTGTTTTCAAGGTTACCGAGATGGTGCGCTGTGATATTTTATTCAAACTATAAAGATCTGAGCTAATTCTGCAGAGTCAACTGGAAGTTATTACAGCGTGTCTGAGTCCAGGACACAGAAAGAGACAATGACAGACACAAAAATATCATGCAGTACAGTGAGCCGGTCCTCGGATTTCCTGTGGGACCGGTCTGCTTGTCAGCCAGCTGCTCGTGTTGTCTGAGAGCTTGCTGTGTTGCTTGTCGGCCCTCTTGTTCGAGGCGATAGGACTTCACAGTCTCTATTCTCATGGCGACAGCAGTGGATCATGTTACTTTTAGTGACAAGATAGGTGATGGCATTTGCATTGTCCTACTGTATGTTGTTATGTCATCTGTGCCTTATTTGTAGTTCAAAGTGTCATCAAGCTGCCGCCCAGCCTGTGTGGTTTGGAGGGAGGGTGGGTATCTTTGACGTCTCTGTTTTGTAATGTTATTTGTCTTATTTTGGGGCACTTGTTTGTCCTCTTTTGGGGCAGTTGTGTCTTGGCTGCCATCAAAAAGCTACCGCATTAATTCAAGATGCAAAGTATTTTAGATTTTACACAGAACATTCCTTTCTACATTTTAATTTCATGGTGCGTTTCTTTTTATCGCCCAGATGCTTGAAAACATGTTTGTGTGTATTTTAGGGCAACATGAAAGCAATTATAGTACGCAAAGGGTACATCTTTGTGATCGCACGCTTCCTTTGATTGAGGATGTCCCTCTCTGAAGTAGACGGGATCTTTGGTGTTGGTGCCGGGGCGAGAGTTACCCCAGCCTATTTCATGCTTTATTATAGAGCAGACAAAAGAGGCGCTGGTCTTTGCTGTCTGCCACTTTGTGGCTGGGCTTTAGTCTGCTCCTCACTATCTTGTCCCTTTCTTCCTTTTGACAGAACTCCCTGCTAGATTATTAGAGCCTAAACTCAAGGGTGAACTCCCAATACATTCTTCATCAGGATCTTTGACTCCCCTGGACATTATACATTATTCAGCTGTTTCACTGGCAAAATAATTCACTGTTAAAACCCCAAACAAGTGCAGCTCTCTGTTTTATTCCATTAAACATTATGACACATCAGCAGTATAAATATAATCACTCTCATCAAAATACCTGGGAGAAGTAGACACTGTTGACAGTTATGTTCTTTAGTAATCATAGTGCTTCAGTTATTTATTGTAAGTGTGTGTCTGTGTGCATAGTTGTGTGTGTAGGTTGGTTTGGTTTGGACTAAAATAAATGTGTATTTCTTCTCTGTCTCTGCCATTGACTGCAGTTACTCTAATCCCTGTTATTAATCCATGTTGAGTCATTCAGGCTGGTGGGGATTATTGTGGACTTGTATGACAGCCCACAATTTTTTATTTAACCTTCTCTCCGCTGACCACTGGAGGATGATGATAGAGTGCGGCCTTGTTTGCATGTACTGTATGTGACGGATGTGAGGTTAACAGAATTAATTAAAAATCAACTGAAAAGTCTTTTACTTTGACCAAGAGAAAGTGGTGGTGGTGAATAAAACAAGAGTAATAATAAATTGATCAAAACAAATGTAATATTGAGCAGAAACAATCAGGTGATCGGCAGATATTTATAAATCGTTATTTAATCAACTACGCTGAAACCTATCTTTGGGCTTTGGACTCCTGGTCGCACAAAACAAGTCATTTTCAGTCATGGCCTTGGGCTCTGGGGAATTGTGACTAATATTTTCACTATTTTCTGATAACGATTAGCCTAACTGATTTAATCAAGAAAATCGTTAGGCAGTTTAAACGATAATAAAAAGACCTGCTAGTTGCAGCCCTACTTAACACCATTAAAGGAATACTTCCCTCAAAATTACCGCATAATTAATTGGAGCGTTTCCTTGAATTTTTGAAGGAAACTTTTGTTTTTGTCGTATTCCTCAACGGTGAACGGAGAATCAAAAACCCTGGAATGTTTTGATGCATTGAAGTAAGAGGGGGCTGTGTTTAACAGCAAAACGTAATCAGAACTTCAGTTTACAAACTCTTACACAAATCGTGCAGTATTATCCAAGTCTCGTTTATCCAGTCATATGCTCAGTACTTTCCAAACACATGCATTCACTTATAACTCCTGCTTCTCGTCCAGACTTGCATGAACAAGTAGTGCGCCTGCGCTAGCTTCTCAGATGAGTAGTGGAAGTGATGAAAATATGATTTTGTTTTTTTAGGGAAAATGCATGTATTTGGGAAGTACTGAGCATACGACCGGATAAACAAGACTTGGATTATACTGCACGAGTTGTTTGTGAACAAAGGTTTTGCTGTTAAATTCGGTCCCATATTACTTGCATGCATTAAGACTCCGCTCACCGTGGAGGCATGGGATAAAAACGTTTCTTCACAAATTGAGGGCAACATTTTGTGAGTAATTGATATACAAACAATCATTTTGAGGGAGAAGTATTCCTTTAAGTAATTTATCAAGGTAATCATGATTTGTATCTATTGTGAATTGAATATATTTCTGAGTTGATATTGTTGGACAAAACTATTATAATTTAAAGACCATACTTCTATAAACATTTGATGGTTTACTATTTTCTGTTCACTATTTTACTTTTTACAGACTTATTAGAATTATTGTTAGATTAACCAGTTAAAGGAAATAATTGTTAGTTGCAGACAAGACACTGTATCCAAACCATGTCCGCTTGCTGTAACTGTGGATGAGTGCATAAGATGTAAATGTGTATATAGTTGTTTGTCTGAGAAAGGCAGTGTGTGACAGCTGGGAGAGTCCTTATTCTCAAGGCAAGGCCAGGGGAGCTTTTCATTTGCTGAAGCAATTGCACACGCAAGAGGAGCCCAAAAGCATTTGACTAATACAGGCTATCCCCGAGGTCGGTGCTGAGGGTATCGGTTCTGCCATGAAAACCTCACTAGTATGAAGCAGTTAAGGCTTAGACATGCAAAGTCTGTTATTTCCAGTACCAAATTTAGAAAAAAAAAAAAAAAAATGAGTAGACTTTAAAACATGACTATGAAATGAGAAATTATGAAAATACGAGGGGGGGGGGGGGCACTAAAAGCAAAAAATGTTGATTTATAGAAGGGAGAATAAGGAGAGCTATGAATACCTTCATAGAGGGTAGAAAGTGGGAGGTTAAATTAGAGAGGAGGAACAGCAGCATATGTCCTGAAGGGGGAATATGTCTGTGCAAAAGTGAAGCCGTTCATCATCCGTAACCTTGCCAGGACACAAGACAGACTCCCAGAATTGGAAGAACCCGTTGATAAACACTGTTACAATCACCAAGCAGCACAGTCAAACCTGGAAAAAAGCCTTGTTTCTGTGTTGCAGTTGGAGCCAGAGATAAGTAGAGGGCTCATATAGCATAAAAAGATTTCTGCAGATTTATGAGGCTCTGGCACAGTGAGGTATTGATCCCCTTCCCCCATCTGAGCCAGTCAAAGGAGAATGGAGGCTACTGCAAACCTGGTATGGTACTTATATTTTGGGTATATAGGTTGTTGTGTTCATTTCCCGAGTGACTTACTGTAATTGGAGAATAAGAGCTTACCCGAATTACTGTTAGAAAGGGCAGCAATACTGGGTCAAGTCAGAAAATGAATACAAAATACTGGAGGTGTTCGCAGCAATGTCTGTAGATTATTCTGAATAACCGTACGTTGCATCTGGAAAGAGATGTCGCTGTTTTTTTTTTTAGTCATTTAAGCAACACAAACTTCACCTTTATTGTATCTGAGTGGCAACAAAAGTCTCAGTTACAGACATCACTGGGTGTGAGTGTAAAATGTTTGTTTTAAATTTTGGTTCATGTGATGAGAGTTAGCTAAAGGCTAAACCCCTCCCCAGACAGCGGTTGTCAAATCATAGCGTAGCAACCGTAACAAGGCACAGCAGGCCTGTGGAGCTTTGGATTTCTTCACATACATGGCATCTAAAGGATTTGGAGGGTGGTGTTTTTTTTTAGTTTTTTTTTAGTATTTCCAAAAACAAAAGTGTAAGAAATGCATTAAATGGTGTTTATCTGCTCCAACTTAAGCTGCAAATGTTAGCATGTCCAGTTAACTAGCTTACTGCAGCAACCTAGCCATGCATAACATCCAAGGCCAAGGAGCATTTCATTAGCTTACTCGACAGTGTAGCGTCCCTCCGCTGTGTAGGGGGTGAGGATTGTACTAAGAAGCAGAATTTGGTGTTAGCGAGGTAACTTCAGGTTTACTACTGGGTTTACAGGGTTACCATGGTGTTTCACTTCTTACAGGGGGGGGGGGTACATTGCCAGTATAGCTGCACACCTGACCTGCTCCAGAGCAGGTTATGTTTGAGATAACAGAATAAAGCAACACATAATAAAGCACCGCCTGCTGACCAATATAATTATGAGAGATATAGATTCTCATTGAAGGGAGTCCCGCAGACTGTATGCATGTCAAAGCCATTTAATTGTGCTTTTGTATACAGATATCATCCTACGACAGAGACTGTTTTAAGCACTAAAGCGTTGTACTTGTTATACTTGTACTTACTATATTTTTTTATTTTCTCCAGGTCTGTTTCACACCTCTGGGGTTGCAGTGGAAAGAACACGGGTTATATGTAAGGATAACATTCTCTGTATTGCTGTATTGGATTTGGACAAGTTTACACTCTGGCAACCCCAGCCAAACTCGTAATGTGCTATAGTGTTTGTGTTTCATATGCACTAGTTAATCACTTTACAGGAGTCAACTAAAAAACTGGAAAAAATGTAAAAGTCAGCCAGGGTTTTAACGTTAGCTTAATATTCGAGTAAGCTAACTTAGAAATTGTAAAATGTGCTAGCCATAGTGTTTCAATCTAGCCAGCAAAATGTTTTTGTCTACTGCCAAATTAAATTTTAAACCAATTGTTTCAAAACATTTCTATCGCGGTTATCATAACCAACAACAAAAACAACAGCAGCAAAATAACAAATGGAGCCATCGATCAAACTGTGAAAGCTGCAGGTCATGGACTGCAGCTTTGCTTAATAGAGGCACTACATTAACGGGTGGTGAGTTTTGACAGATCCAATTAGAATGAGCTCCATGGCTCTGCCACTGCCCTGCCCTCCAAGCTACCCTCACACAAGCAACGGTATGGTAGCATGGCATCCACGCTGCTCCTGCTCATCCACAGTCTCACTTGTCTCTTTGCTCTTCCTTTGGTGCATCATGAGTAGATACAATAGCATTTAGCAACATTGTTCAAGCCTTCATCTTTGTTTATGTCGTTTTTCTTGGCTTTGGATATTCTCATGAAACTAATCATACACTGAATATACAGTACATTATGCAAAAAGCGTGTTTCCACGCTGAATATTTTTCATGCTGCCACCATACCTCCCCTTTTCCGCATCCCTCAAAATGTCTATTCCTGTCTTTGGTAAAGCTGCTTCTCTCTCGTTTATCCACGAATGTCCAAATGATAGGTTTTGTGTCTAAGGAGAAAAGGGAGTCATGCTTCACAAGATGGAGTGCAGCAAAACATCTGACTCCTGCCAAGAAAGGGAAACAAAGCAGGCTAATTTTTTGCTAAAAAATCTATTCTTTTGTCCTCATCAGAGGCCTGCTTTCTTTGTGTACCCCTCACTCTCCCTCCAGCCACAGTCCTCCCTCTCAATTATTCCTGAGAAACAACGTACTTGTCAATCTTTGCCGTTTCAATAGCTAATGGTCTATCTATCCTCCTCTGCCCAACAGTCAAGCCAATTAATTCGATCAAGCTGTTGAAAGTCATTTTCAGTCGCAGCGGGAGTGCACTGCCAGACTGACAGCGTTGACTCACTATATCCATTGTTAAGAGAGGAACAACACTGAGTAAACCAAGGTAAATTAGCCTGAATGGATGTATGGAAGTAATTTTATATCTGGACCATTCAATTATGTTTTGTGTGCATCATTTCCCTGTTATTTCTTCTCTATCACACAATGTCTGCGTGCACACGTATGTGTATTTTTGCAGTCACATTCAGCGCAAACCCGTGGTTAGGCTGTGGCATGAATCAATATGTCTTGTCAGTGTGAGGAAAATATACAAGACCATGAGAAATGATATTTTCAGACTATAGCGTGTCCTTGACACTTGTGATGTGATATGTGTGGAGGGCAGTTTGTCCATTATTTTAAGGTGTCATACCGTACCTGTATACCTTACAGTTAGTTGCCTGAAGAAATGGACCAATCCCTTTTTAAAACTGCTTTCCGCTCTTCAGTCTCGAGCCTTTCTTTTACTTTTTCAAAAGGAAATCTCAAAGTAAATATAACCTCTGTCGCAAGTGCAATGAAGGATTATGAGTTGTCGAAATACTGTTGAACGAGAATTGTGTATGAATTGTGATGTATTGTGATTCTTCTTTCTTTTTTTGCTGATGTAAGCTATCAAACCCCTCATGTAGGCCTTTGATGTAGCTCTCCATTGTCTTGCAGAGCTGCAGGAAATTGAAAGGGAAGATCAGGGGAGTGTTAGTGAAGGGGAGAAGAGGTGGAGGACGGGAGCGATGCGCAGCACGACAGGGTTTTCTGGGACATGACACACGGAAATGAACAAGCCTTGCATGACCTGCAGGAGGTTGCTTTTTTTTTTTTTTTTTTGCCTTTCCAAGCCCATGCTGCCTCTCACCACTGCATCTAAAGCTCTTCTATTCTAATTTAGAGAAAACATTAAACCTTTAAAAAAATTACACAAAACACACTCGCTCAGCTGTAAAAGAGCATTTGTCCCTCGAGTGTTGAGAATAAAGTGTTAATGGAAGCAAAATTTGATTTAAATCTCTCGGTGACTTGAAGAAGGGTGAAAAGCTTCCTTTCTCTGCCATTCTCCTCAACACTGTAAGTGCTTTCGCCGTGTCTGTCAATGAACACACACTTTCCCATTTTTCTTCCTGTGCTGATAAATTATGATGACAGTACGGAAAAGCTGTTTCAGGACGGGGGTACAAAGTGGTTTTAGGCTAGGTTAATACGTCCATTTCTGCTCTTTTGTGAGTCCTGGAAAATGGAATTAGCATTTTATTTCAACATGGCTGGTGCATATTTTTGTGAATAAATTTGAATATTTTCAACCATGTTCCATGATGTGATTAATAGAAGTTTAGTTGTCCATCAGAGGCTGTAAATACTAAAGGTTCCTTGTGTTGTCCGGAACTATAGGTAGTATATTGTATTAGCCTATTTTACAACTGGATGAGATGTAGTTTCTGTCCTAATTAATATTTTTCTGAAAACAAGGTTTTAATCACAACATATATGGGTATTTCTAGTGAGATGGCTAATCAATGCAGGAATGGGATCAGTTTATTTTGAATTTATGTGGCTGAGCTTCTTCCTCGTGAGTCTAGGTTGTTTTAAACAGAGAAGAGGGTGATGAATACAGAGAACGATGGAACTTGCAGTCCGTTATACAAAAATGACAGATAAGCAATGAAGGCGCGCGATTCATTTTCCCCTCACTATTTCGCTCAGGTAGAGTAGAGAAAGAGGTGGGAAGTGTGATGTGCAACATGGCAGGTCAGACCTGGGAAAGTGGGTTTGCTCTGGCGGGAAATGGCTATTTACGTAGCTGAAAATGGAGTGGGCCTTTCTGACATTTTCATAGCCCTGCAGGCAAGAGTAACCTTCAGTAGAAAACAGAACGATTAAAGGAATGGGAGGGGGAGAGGCAGAGTGAGAGGTGGGGCAGAAAGCAGGTGAAGTGATTGGAGACTGAATTTGGGGAAAGAGATGGGGAGAAGGAAATAAAGATGGACAGAAATAGATAGAAATTCTATGGAGGTCATGCAGAGATGTTAGAGGAAAATCACTGCCTTACACAGAATGACAGGTAGAAAAATCAAGAAAGGGAATAAGGGAGGGTAATGCTGTGCAGGGTTAACAAAACACTTGCATCTAATCTACAAGAGTAAAGTTCAATAAACAACATATTTCCACCTTTTCCTAACAGCTTTACACCTTGTTGCACCTCTTAAGCACTGCTATCAAACCAAATCACTCATCCCTAAAGTGTCTGTGCTGATGTGGCATGACAGAGAAATTATGCATGCTTAAACCATAATAGCCACGCACAGCAGCGCTAGTTAATATTTTAGTCTTCAATAGATTTGACATGATAATGTGCATCATAAAGTGTCCTCTTCCCTATTATTGTTTTGTGTGAGTGAACAACTGAATACAACCAGGTATCTCCATCAATTACTTGTGTCACACTGCGTTACCTTGATTTTCAGTCACAAGGGCAGTCAAGGGTTGTAGATTTCTGTGGAACAAACTAAAATGAAGAAAGAAAACAAAAATAAAACCATATATATGGGATTTTTAGACCTGCAACACATTCCAAAAAAGGTTGGGACAGGAGCAATTTAGGGCTAGTAATCAGGTAAATTGGTTAAATAATGATGTGATTTGAAACAGGTGATGGTCAGTCTGAAGTCTGTCAATATGTGATTGTAATTATGATTTGGTACAAAAGCAGCATCCAAGAAAGGTCTAGTCCTTTAGGAGCAAAGATGGGCCGAGGATTGCCAGTTTGCCAACAAATACGTGAGAAAATTATTGAAATGTTTAAAAATAATGTTCCTCAAAGAAAGATAGGAAGACATTTGCTTATTTCACCTTCAACAGTGCATAACCTAATTAAAAGATTGAAGGAATGTGGAGGAATTTCAGTGCGTAAAGGACAAGGGCGCAAGCCTAAGCTGAACAACCGTGATCTCCGATCCCTCAAGCGGCACTGCATCAAGAATCGTCATTCATCTATAAGCGATATCACCACATGGGCTCAGGACTACTTTGGCAAACCTTTGTCAAGTACCACAATACGTAGTTACAGCCACAAATGCCAGTTAAAACTGTACTGTGCCGAAAGGAAGCCCTATGTTAACAGTGTCCAGAAGCGTCGTCTTCTTCTCTGGGCTCGGAGGCATCTGGGATGGATGATCACACAGTGGAAACATGTACTGTGGTCAGATGAATCAGTATTTCAGGTATTTTTGGGGAGAAATGGACGCTGTGTGCTCCGGACCAAAGAAGAAAAGGATCATCCAGACTGTTACCAGCAACAAGTCCAAAAGCCAGGGTCTGTCATGGTATAGGGTTGTGTCAGTGCCCTTGGCAAAGGTAACTTGCACTTCTGTGATGGCACCATTAATGCTGAAAAGTACATAGAGATTTTGGAGCACAATATGCTGCCTTCAAGAAGACATCTTTTCCAGGGACGTCCATGCATATTTCAACAAGATAATGCAAAACCACATTCTGCACACATTACAAAGTCCTGGCTGTGGAGGAAGAGGATACGGGTACTTGACTGGCCTGCCTGCAGTCCCAACCTGTCTCCAATAGAGAATGTGTGGCGCATTTTGCGCTTCAAAATGCGACAACGAAGACCCCGTACTGTTGCCCACCTTAAGACTTGTTTGCAGCAAGAATGGGACAAAATTACACCTGAAACACTTCATCACTTGGTGTCTTCAGTCCCTAAATGTCTTTTAAGTGTTGTGAAAAGGAATGGCAACATTACAAAGTGGTAAATGCTTTACTGTTCCAACTTTTTTTGAAATGTGTTGCAAGAACCAAAATACAATACAAAAAAAACCCAATACAAATCATGAGGAACACATTAAATTATGTGCTGTTGTATTGTCTGCAATGAAATACAAGTCAAACTACATTTAGAAATCACTACTTTCTTTTTTTATTTGTGTTTTCCATACTGTCCCAACTTTTTCTGATTTGGGGTTGTAGTTTAGCTTGTTAGCTTGCTAACGTTTGCTAATTAGCACAGAGTACACAAGTACAGGCTGATGGGGATGTTATTAGTGTATAAGTATTTGCTCATACACCATTGAAATGTAGATGGTGCTAGATGGGAAGTCAGAGGATTACCAAAATCAGTAGGATTCATCCTCTGGGGAGCATACATGTCTGGAATAAAAAATTCTAGGTAATCCATATAACAGTTGTCTCAGTCTGTACCAAAGCAGTGGATTGAGCGTCCAACAGACAGACCGACATTGCCATCTATAGAAAAAGCAAGGCACCTTGGGCAGGTTGCTTGTCCATCACAGGACCACCACATTGACAAACCATTTCACACTCGCAACCTACAGGCAGTTAACATGTTTTGAATTAAGCCTGTAGGGGGCTCTTTGCTGTTCCATAGGCTGTCTATCTCCCACACCTTTCCTCTCCTGATATAATTCTGAAAATCACATTTTTCTGATAAGAAATGTTACATTGCCAGTAGAACTTATCAGATGATCATCAGACAGAATTCAAGAGAAACTGTGGAAGAAAATAAATGATTTCTATGTGCCTGTGTAGCCAAATGAGGACAGATTATATCAGTAGATGTAGCTTTTAGACCATGATTATGACTAGCCTCATTTCCTACAAATGACTCCTTTCCTGAGCCAGGAGTGCTAGAATATTATTATTTTTCTTGTATGTCTTTCTTTCATAGCATAGCAATGTCACCATAATGAGAAACTTGGTAAAGAGACGCAAATGTATTCAACTTATCTATGCAATTTCTTTCCTGTAAATCGGTCTCTCTGTCTCTGCCGTGTAATTAAGTGAGACTGCGGGTTCATGAGCTATGACTGTTTCATTACTTTTGAATAGGCCAAGATGCGCTGATATGGGTGAGAATGAGATATCAATATGCCCACTACTCGAGTCTTTATTAATTTCATTCTACCATTCACTGCATACTTCTCATTCAGTAGCCTTCCAAGGCTATACAGGGATAGATATAATTCATTTGGTGTTTCACTCACGTCCTTTGAAGCCAAGCTTTGGTTTATTTAAAGCCCTATAACAATGAGTTTAGGCGAAAATATGAAATATCAAGAATGACCATTTACTCTCTTATTGAAATAAATGTGTATCATTTTGTTGAAATCAATAGACAGGTATCTAACCATAGACTTTAAGATGGAGCAAAAAGACATACATTTTATTATATATTGTTTTTCAGGAAAGGCTAAGACTTCTGAATTTGTCTTCCCCTCAGTATAGATGGCTCCCGTGCGTCACTTTGACGATTAATCCTGTTGAGACCTGGTAGGCTACCAGCTATAATGTAGGTTCAAGAGTAAAAAATCCCCCGCCTGTACTGAGTAAAGTGCTTATCTGGGCTCTCATGCAGGGTCATTGTGAAGACCCAGAAGATAAGAGCTGCATTTAAACAGTTTAATTGGCTTTGTACAATAAACTATTTTTAGAAGTTGCACGTAGAAATATGCTCACATGCTTTACACGCCAGACGGTGAGCTTCCTGGTAAACTGAGAGTGGCTTAACTGAGCAGCAGGCTCCTTTTGTGTAAAAGGTGTTGATATGCATTTCTGTGTATTAATATGTATAGCTTTTGCTTCCTTGTCCTCCCTGTGGAATAGAAATCTGATAGCGTGTAGTGATAGTGTGAGAGGCGGGAGGCTTTGTTCCTCTGCGGGTGCTGTGTCTCCCTCACTAGGAAAAATGCCATGAAAGTCACCAGCAGCACTGGGTGGTTAACTGCCAATGTTATAAATCACACAAGACAGTTAGGCTAAGGGTGCTGTTAGCATATGGCTGCAGTTACTCTACTGCAGTACCTTGAGATTGTCATTTAATACCCTAATATTTGTAATATGCCAGGTGAATAAAACCTAATCAAGAAACAAATAGGCTACTAAAGAGTAGAAATACTTTCACAATGGGACCCTCGTGTGATGTGTAAAGGTGTGTGTGTGCATATTAATCCAAAGTCTTCCAACTTCTTCAGTTGTTCTCATTGCAAAACATGAAGGAGTTTGAGAAAGGTGCTTATCACAAATTCATCACGTGGCATTTCAGAAAAATCTCCCATCGACTGTCAATCTTTTTTCTTCATGAAAATACCTTGAGATTAATATTTTCACATATTTTCAAGAAAAGGTGAAGCTCTTTGTATTGAAACCACCACTAGACCAAAATTTGATGACAATGTCAAGATCGGTCCAATATATCTTATGTCATTATAACTAACAGTATGTAGATGTATCCATCTTTGTTTTGCTGCGCTTTTCTCACATCAAAGCAACGGCCTACCCCTCTGCATCTTTAGCAGTGATTCTCTATTTGGTAACTGTCAGTCACATATCAATCTGTCCCACTGCAGGCATCTAGAACATTGATTAAACCTAGATGGACAGCCGAAGTCTGGCTGACAGTGTCTGTGGTGCAGATTATTAAGCATTTTCTCCTCCAGGAAGCCAATAACTGTCCGAGGAGACTAACACAGTGTCTTCTCCGCTGAAATTTGTTTGTTTTATGATGTGTCTTTGCCTTTTATCCTCTTACCTAAGTCAGTGTGCTGCGACCTCATTTGTACTAGCCTTTTTTGCCATTAGTGCCTCAATGGTCAGCCAACATAATTAGCTCCATGCTAATCCCACTGGACTCTTCTAATTAAAACCAACGCCAAGGGCAAGTGACCATAAACGGGGCAGCAGCGTGCCCTTACTCTGGAGAAAGAGCCCAAGTAAACCGTAAATGATGTTGCAGTGGGTCATGGGATTTTAAGTGGCCTTCCATTTCTTTTTAGACACATTAAATTCATGACTTATTTCTCAGGGAGCTCAGTGTCTTTTCAATGCAGAAGCCTGGTATGCAACAGCCACATTAAAGTGAGAAATGCTTTTTATTTAGAAGATACAGGATTGAATGTGTAAAAAAATAAAATAAATAAAACGCTCTTTAGAGTGGAGTGTTACCAGTCTGTGAAAGCAAGGACTTCATTATGAAGAGGAAATATCCACCTTTTGACACTATCAAAAGACAGCACACAACACAGCGTGAAATGATTCCAGAGTGGACTTAAGCTTTAATACGCATGTATAAATAAAATAACTGGAGGTTGTTTATAGTCCTTTAATACCTAAAAAATCACATCTTCCCCTTTTTAAAGACAATGCAGTATAAATCTACACATTTTATATGCATTATGTGTTTTACATAATCACACATAAATGTACAGCCTTTTTAGAGCTACATACTGTGTTGGAGACAGACGGATGTTATGGATGGTGAACATCCAGAGGAAATCTTAAATCTAAATGAAATAACCCACCAAGTAGTATTGAAACTTCTCCAGTCAAAGGATCGCAGTCACTGCAATTCGATTTAATGTCACGTGTGATTAGCCCACTACCACAGCAGCTACAACCCATACAGTGTGGGTGTGGGGAAGTTGAGCGTGGTGTATTTGCGGTGCACCCACATTTTAGAATTTGTAGCTTCTTTGCAGCAACATCCATATTTGAAGCATTGTCTACTGCCATGTCTACAACTTTGCGCTCTATCACAAGATTGGCCAAGCACAGCGTGTTGTAGAGAGGGTGAGAAGGTTTATCCAAGATGGCTTTGATTTGGTCCCTTGTCCTTCTCTCTGCACTGCCTCCACACTGTCTAGTTCCAACCTGATCACCTACCCCCCCATTGTTGAGACTACTGACCTCTAAGCCTTGATGCCACCACCCCAGTCCGGGAGAACAGTCTGTCCCTTCCTGCAGCGGGCTTTGGTGTTGAGTCCAGTCCAGTTTTTTATTTTTTATTTGGACCCCCAAGGTACGAGTCCACCTCTTCGCTTCCTCTCCCTGGATGACAACCAGGACGGGGCCTACGGTTCCTCTGGTAGTCCAGCACATCTCATTGGATATTGAGCTTCAGGTGTGACGAAGCTCTCTATCAGTCCTCTTTACTCCTCTGTAAAATAGTCTTCAAGTGAAGCCTGCATGCTGCAAGTGAAAACACATCACTATGTTGACACATACATGTCAACATAGTGATGACTTCCATTTTGCCAAAAAATATGCTTTTATTTGTTAAATTGTCTTCGCTACATATATTACGAGTATGGACAGACATGGATGTAAATTTCCACTTGACTGGTTGGCAGAGGCATACAACCATAAGGTGGTAATTCTAGTTTTAACCTAACATTTTCATATTCCATTATCTTTCTTCATACATGCCACTTTGGCTGCACTCATGCTGACGTTAATCAACTGCCTGAAGTGCCATTGTGCCTTCACCCGCTCTCCTTTTTGTTTTGCTTGTTTCAGACTGCACTCACTCAGTCCATCAAAGGCTCCATTTAAAGATGGGTTTTTAAAGTTCACTTTGGATGGACACAGCTTACCACTTTGGTTGCTGTGGAAACCAGGTTGATACATGGACAGGTTTTGAGAACAGTGGGAGTTTAAGAGGCCTGTCAAGATTTATGGATTTACTGTACAATTCTTCAGACCTAGTGGCGATTTATTCAATAGGAGGGGAGAGAATAATTGTTTGCCTGCAGATACAGAAACCAGAAGCAGAAGTCCAATGCATTTAATAAGAATAAATCAGTTTTCTTAGCTTATAGAATAGAGTTCATTTTTTGCTCTGATATAAAAATAAATTACAGAACTTTATAATGTACATAATTTAAGTTATATTGTAATATGGAACTTTAAAACAATAATTTATCATTGTTGTAAATATGCTTATTAACAGTAGAGACTCCAGGAAGTTACTGGTCCCATCCAAGAAATAGTCTGGTACATTACCTGGTAAATTGTCGTTTTTGTATGAATTGAACAAACAATTAATTAGTGAGCTTTGGAGGTGCTGGTAGGCACGTTTTGTTACCTTTGCGGCGCAAAGCCCTGTTTGTGGTTTCCCTGTTTATAGTCTACCAGTATATGCTTCGCGCTCCACTTCCACGATTGCTCCGGTGCTGCAGGAAATTCCGCTGGATGCATGTATTTTCCGTTTCCTTCCGCATTCTTTGTGTTGGAATTATAAATTCAGTGGATTTATGAGGACTATTATTGACTGCTTCTCCGATCTCTACATGGTAAATTGAGACAGCTAGCTAGACTATCTGTCCAATCTGAGTTTTCTCTCGTAAGACTTTTTTGCAGAGGCTCTGTGCAGAGTTTAGCACCGCCCATGACGATTCTGATTGGTTTATAGAAATGCCATTAAACCAGAGCACGTTTTCCTCCCATCCCCGAATGCTATGTGGAGTAACCAGACTACTTCAGTGTGCTTTGGAGCAGGTTCTGGCAAAACGGGACTACCCCAGTTCCAGTCTTTGTGCTAAGCTAACTTAGCTGGCTGTGCACAATACAGACACAAGAGTCTTCTCATCTAGCAAGAAAGGAAATAAATGTATTTCCTAGGGATGGGCATGATTAATCGACGATCGATAATTGATCATTAAGAATTTCGTCGATCACGTTAATTTGTCATTGATTAAACTAATGCAGGTTGCGTTGCGTAGTGGGAGTCTTGAAGCAATTCAATTAATTTCAATGTGGCAGCAATTAAACATTTTACCACCCGGGGGCACCATAGGCTACTCAGTTACCTGCGAGTTTCTGTTTTGATTTCAAAAGTAAACATGAAGAGGTCATGGTGAAGTGTGGCGTGGGACCATTTTGATTTAAAAAACGACTTAGTTCACTGCAGACACTGCAACGCCGTGTATAAGTACAACACAGCCATGACTCAAGGAGCTGCGATGCACAACGAGCAGAGAAAATTACCCGAGGGATCTGCAAGTTCATTGAGATGGATATTGGAACCAGCATGTCACATTCCGTCACGACGCACCATCACCAGACTGGTAGAAACTCACTACGAAGAACGGAATAAGGTTCCCCGGCCAGGGCTGGCCAAGTTAGGTACCTGTGCATTCCAGCCGGCGGGTGTTTTCGGCGGCTGGACTCATGGTCACCAGGTAACGGTCGCGTCTGACCCCAGATCATGTCAACATGCTTATTTTTCTCAACAAAAA
Source organism: Gymnocephalus cernua (assembly GCA_023631565.1). Classification (NCBI taxonomy): domain Eukaryota; kingdom Metazoa; phylum Chordata; class Actinopteri; order Perciformes; family Percidae; genus Gymnocephalus; species Gymnocephalus cernua. The sequence goes on from CM042441.1 coordinate 18,379,738, forward strand.
TCGGTAGACTGGTGGAGAGTTGTATGTGAGTTACTGGTTATTTTTTATTAGGCTTTGTCCGTGCCTTGGATAGTTTTGAGTTACATTTTGACAAAACCTGTCAGATATAAGTATTATTATGTTTTTGGTTAAGTTATTATTTAACATGATTCTTTTTATTTATTATTTTGGAACAAACGAGGGTCTCTGTTTAAGAACGCGCTCGCAGCAGCAGGTTCCGCTGCTTCAGAGCACCGTAGCACGTATATCTTTAAGTTTAGCCTAACCTCCAGTTTAACTGCCACAAGTTATTCTTCTTGTAATTAAGATCTCATCGAGGAACAACACGCCACATTTTTGTATTTTCATTGTGTTTTTAATTTATAAAAAGTTAAATAAATAATGAATTTTAATATAAAAATATTAATGATTAATCGATAGTCAATCGTTAATTCTCCCGACGATTGACTAAGAAAATTTAATTGAATGCCCATCCCTAGTATTTCACAAAATGTTGAACTTTTCCTTAAGTGAAAACGGGCATAATTTAATGCTTCTGTTTTAGGACTTCTATTTAAATTAGAGGTTGTTCCTTTATGAAGACCATTGGACAAAGGTCACAGTTTACCCTCCTCCTTTATTTACCACTATAAGCAGTCTATAATCAGCACTGTCAGCACTGAAAGGGCAAGTTGCACAAACAGTGTGGTCTGAAACACTGTGAGGCAGGTGCTTGCTGGTTTGGTGGCGTGCATGGTTTTGACAGTGAGCAATCAGATACCTCATAGGGCTCTGAATCTGGCTTCCATCCTGCCCTTTAGCCAGTACCAGGGGCTCAGTGTTCAGGGAAACTAAATGGATTAGGAAAAAGACAAGATACTTCTGGTTGGTTTCATTCTTTAAAAGCTGAACACCACCATGCAAATGATAAAAATCTACGTTAATGGATTGAAGACTTTTAAGGCATCTTAGTCAGAGGTGCATGGCTGGTGTTGGAAGAGACAATCGGGTTGTGTTTCATTCACTGTCGTCCCCATGTTCTTGACTGTGGGTTATTTTTATGATCACTGCTTGTTTGAGTGCCAGCATATTTGCATAAAGAAGGACATATCTAGAGCTCATAAAGAGGAGAGCCAAGAGTATCCATCATCTCACTGGGGACAACCTGTTCTTTGACACACCACTGTAAAGGGCACACTATAATCAGAGCAGTTGGCCTTTCTGTTAATCATGTATATAAATTAAATAGAATTTAATGGAACACATTAAGTATAAGAAGGTCCTAAAACTGGCTCAGGCCTCAGCAAACTCTGCATACTAAACCATGTTTTTCTTGGATGACGAGAACAAGGCTGGCACTGTGGGATGTTTATTGTTTCTGCTTTAACTATTTTGGAGTTTCAAACTGTTCAAATCCGCCAGCACAACCCCATCACTTACACATTGTCTGTCACATTACATTTTACCAATAGTATTCACTTACAAGGCACATCAACATGCCACTACAGTACGGGGTCAACTGTTGTGCTGCTAATAATTGTTAACTGTGAGGTGCAGTCATCCATATGACTGCACCTCACAGTCCACTATAAAACACATTTAATTAGTGGATTGATTTTGTATTCTTATATAATAAAATTAAATGAATTAACACTCACTAAATGCCCATGGCACAGTTTGTTCAGTCTCTTATTATTTATGGAAAATATTAGTGAAGTCATATTACATTAAAGTGAGTGGTATGACACACAAAAAACAATAAATCCACATTAAACATGTTTGGGTAGAGAAGAGGGGGCGGGGGGGCTTGTGAAATAAAATGAACCAGTTTTGCCACGTTGTATATCCTTTTTACTGTAGATAAGGTTATGATATAAATATTGGTAATCAGCCCACAGTCAGTAAAGTGTAAAGAACAATTTATATTTGATGTGCTGCTGGACTGGAGTCACACCAGCGGGTCAGTGTGAACACTCATAAAAAGAGCAAAGACATCCGGTCATGTATTTCAAAATAAAACTAATTTGGATATATGACTCTTGTGTTATAAACTCGACAATACAAATGAAATAGGCCTATACACCACTTAAGTGTTGAGCTATTTTGTAAATTGTCTTTTAACACGTTTGTTCTTCTTTAAGACGATTAAATAGGGTGTGTTGCCCAATGCTAAATATACACTAAGCTTAACCTCGACTGAAACATGCAAGAGAAACTCAACCCGTTTCAAGGCATTTCTTCATCTCAAAAAGTCCATTGAAATTAACAGCTGTAGTATGACAGTAGTCTGACGGACACATTTATGCCTTTTGTTGTTAAAGGCACTTCCTGCCTCAGTCTGCACAACGGTGTCCGACTTGACAAAACCGCTGCCCTGGACAGCTCTGGGATTCTTTGCGTTGGCAGCCAGTCTGTACCAATCTGTTTCCACTGTTGCTGGGCACGGACGAGCACCGGGAAAGTCGGAAACGGAACGGGACCGGTAAGACAATGCGCTCTCCTGTCTTCTTGTATTGTCACACGTGAGGAAGAGTGCTGTCTCTGCAAAAGTTTTAATTTGGCTGAAATGGATCTCGACGCGATAGTTTCAGGTGCATAGTTTTGCGGAGTTCTGAAAGAGAGGAGTAAATTGAACATGTGGTGTGGCAAAGTTTTATTTCGCTCATCGATTTTGCTGGAATAACTGCGTGTATGTTTTGGATAAAGACCATGGGTTTTAGACGTTATGCGTAATTGCGCATCAGCAGCAACATGCGTCTAATCGCCTATCTCCACACTTGTCCCGTAGGAAAAATACTTTTTTTTTGTGAGTGATAAAGTAAGCTGTTACTCAACTAATATAACTCATAAATAAATCAATTAAAATCAAACCATAAAATATGCGACAGTGGGAGAAAATACAAAGATCACCATTATGCCTTTCAGTGGGGATGCTATGTCAGTGTAACATGATTTTTTTGGGTCCCTCATTTGTAGCCTTCTAACCAAAACTAAGGTAGATATCCTAAAACAACTATTCGTATTTATAGTCGGCTGTGGGTCGATATTGGCAACATTTGCTTCACTCATGTACTCCATCCTCCTCTGTACCCAACATTATGCCCCCATCCAGATTTATGATCTTACTTAATAGTATTTTCCACAGAAAATTGTCAATGAGTTCCCCTTCTCATGCACTTTCTGCTCTGTACTGCAGCCTATTGATGTTACATTTTGGGTAATTATAGCAAATCCAATATTCACTTTCCTTTTAAAGGGATATCACTGTAATAGCCTACCGTTTTCTCATACAAACTTAAACATATTCAATGTATTAATAAAATGGTGGTGGTTTTATCCAACTTTGTAGTGATTTTGTTACCATTTGATCGTGTTCAGGAGATAATATCACTTTGAAACATAATGTATAGTTTATAGCTTTGCATTGCTGTCCTATTGCATCTTCATGTCTGGCTGATTGACACAAAGCTACATATTATTACTCACTGGACATTGCCTTTTTAAAGTGGCACAAATTTTGACTGCATGCAAGATCCTGAGACATAAACCGTAGAATGTGTTTTCACATTGAACATCAATTCTACACACACACACACACACACACACACACACACACACACACACACACACACACACACACACACACACACACACACACACACACACACACTGTATTTGAGTCTACTGGGGTCAATAATAACATGATTTAACAGCTTTCTGCTTGGAGGAATTCTTTAAGTTTGACATGTCTATTTCATCAGCGCTGGCAGTGCTCTGATAGCAAAAGTGCATTCTATAATCACCACTGTACAGAGAGAGAGAAGGTTATGTTGGTGTACAGATGTTGGAATCAGTCCATCCTAAAGTGAGCCAGGTCAAAATGGGGCGTGAAACTGTCACTTGAATTAAAATTGGATTTTCTACTGAACACCTAATTTGCTGCAATCTTTGTGCTCAGTAGTTGTTGTAACAAGTAAGAGGTCTGATAAATCAAGTGAAATATCACAGTGTAGATTTAGAGAAATTGACGGTGTGCTCTGTGTAGACTTTATTTATGGACAGCACCTTTTTTAGAGCTGGCTTCTCCTGCTGAATGGCCCTAGTTGATAAATGCTGCAATGTGTCTTGCTGGTATGATAAAGTGTGCAATATATTTTTTTAATCTTTAGATAGAGCGAGTTTGGCATTTGAGAGTTTTTACAGTGAATAAACGAGGTAGAGCAAGAAGAGATGGTGTTTTATGGCACTGTATTTGTCATGAACTGTTTGGTCGAGGACGTTTGGTTTCAGGAAGAGAGTACAGTAATAACAGCCTGTGTGGATATGCGTAGTGTAAATTTTAAAGGGAAAATTCCATTTAGAAAACCTTGGCAATATGTCAGTTGTTGGCTGTTACCTAAAACCATACTAGTTAGGTTAAGCCAGCTACATCGTTATGGTGAACACAAATGAGAAGGCAAAATAATCCCTTTTCATATAGATCCCCAGTTTGCGATAACACTCCCTGTGCAGTAATTCAGATGATAACAACATTTTGAAATTCTATGAAGTGCTTGAGTCTCCCTCTGTTACCTCACATGTGCACAGCATGAAGTTACTGATACTAACACACTGTACACATTTCCTTTTGTTACTGAGCATATTCCGATGAAGTGCCCTATTTTAGATGCAAAACACTTGGAACAAGCCCACAAACACGTTTCACAAAACTGTTTGTAAGACTACAGATTCTTCACAATGGGGAGTTCTTAGTGTAGCTGTCAGGTATTTTTTCTTTGGAGTTATCATTGGCATAAACAAATTGAAAACAGCCAGATAGTTGTAATGTTTGCCAGTTACTAATTGGATGTACTGTAAACAAAAAGCCTAACCTTGTTTTGCCATCACTGGGGAAAACAAGTACTTGTGACTACAAAAAGTGATCAAGTGTACAAGTGTCTCGCTGCTTCCTGACTGGAGAAGTAGAACTTAAAGGACAATTCCGGCTCAAAATGAACCTAGGGGTTAATAACACAGAGTCAACCTTTCTCTGGGATATGTTTTCATGGTAATCAAATGTGTATGTAGCTTGAAACAAGCTAGCGCGAACCTCTGATTAGCTTAACGCTAGGCATTCGGGGCACTGGTAGAGTAAAAATAAATGCCTAGAATTAAGCTAATCAGAGGTTCGCGCTAGCTTGTTTCAAGCTACATACACATTTGATTACCATGAAAACATATCCCAGAGAAAGGTTGACTCGGTACACATGTGTTATTAACCCCTAGGTTCATTTTGCGCCGGAATTGTCCTTTAAGTTCACACTATAACTTGAAATTGGGTCTGGTCTAGTCTGGATCAACAGAAGTAGAAGACATTCCACGCATGGCTTACGCACCGGATGTCCCTTACCTTCCACTCTTTGTGTGTTGCCGTTCTCAAACTCTGATTGCAAGCTACACGCTGTAAATGGCAAGTTTTGAAGAAAATGTGGATCATGCAACAAGGCAGGCTTGCCTGCTTGGTACTTCTTGCTTTTACTATGTAACTGGGAAGTTTTGGGACTGATTGGTTGGGATTGCTATGGACAAAGTACACATGGCAATACACTGGTAGAACAAATTATGTTTAACCATGTATCCAGCTAATTTAAGTATCTTGCGCTACTGTATTGTGTGAACAGTTAACTTCATTTAAAATGTTACTGCCATTTTATTTTGAGTGGTGCAAATGTTCCACCTAAACAAGTTCTTTCCTGAGACCATTTTGCAGAGGCACCGCCGCTGCATCCGGTCCTTAGCGCCGCCCAAGACGATTGCAATTGGTTTAATGAAATGCAAACAACCCAGAGTTTCTTTCTCCTATCCCAGAATGTATCTGTGGTGAAGCCAGACTTTACTCCACAGCATTGTGGAGGTCTGGCAATGCAAGACAAGCTGTGGTCAAATAGTTTCATTATGCATTTACTCTGCTTTACATATTCACTTTAATGCTGTTTCTCAATAATATTGGACATATGTATAATATTAATTGCGTTTGAGTTGACTGTTTGACTGAAGGAACCATTTCAATTCCTTTAGGGATTCCGTTAGTGTGTGAAAGAAAATGAAGTGTTGGCACTGATGGAGAGTGGGTTAAAGGGATTATCATGTAAACTGAAACATTTAACCAATATATGTACCCTCATTATAGCTACAATTCTTCATTTCAGCCACCCAATATTCAACAAAATACCGCCCACACCCTTATCCTCCTGCTAGTTTGTGGAGATGACATGGAGATGAAAATACATAAGTTCTATTCATTTCACAGTTCATTCAACCTAAAATGTTTTCATTTTCAGACCCATTTCAAAACTGATGAGTTGAATTGGTCCAGGTAAAAGTGTATTTGTGATCAGCATATTAGCACACTTCTCAGCATGCATTGCTTGATTGTCAAAGGAGGTTTCTCTCCACAGAACTTACTTATTGTAGTTTGAGGAAAATATACATAACGTAACGTACATATACGCTACATTTTTGGTTTCTTTTGTCCATTTGTTTTTTTATTTGTGCATCAGCAGGATTACGGAAAAACTACTGGCACGATTTTCATGAGACTTAGTGGAAGGGTGTAACATTGGCCAAGGAAGAACCCATTACATTTTGGAGTGGATACATAAATAATTTTTTTCTTTCGTTAACATTGCAAGATAGGGCTGCACTCATGGGGTCTCGGAATAGTTGGAACAATGAGTTCCTGACTGGTAAAGTTTACATTGCATTAACATAGATAGGGCATGCCCAGGCGGAGGTCTGCGTTCTCCGAGTGCCATTGTTGTTACTCAACTAAGTTCAGTTAACTAACTGTACAGAAAACATATGTAACTAAAAACCACAGTATGAACTTTTAGTTTTGCATGCCTTTACACCCTGAGGAGATATAAGTGGTATGTGTGTTTGTTTTAGGAGTATTGCTGAATTTTTAATTGTTGTTGGCAGCGCTGAATCGAGTGGCAAGAGACAAACAGCATGTCTGTCTCTATGTGTTGTTAGAGGTGGATACCGTGTTTACTTCCACCTCAGGAAGCTGGTGGTGAAACATGCCCCAGCTAAATGCATTAAAGTGGCGTCATGCTCCTTGTAGTGCTCAATGCTAAAGACACTTATTCATTTCACAGGGTCATTGGACAGAAAGCATTAATATTAGATGTTAAAGGGGTCACTCTGAGGCCACTTGCCACGTCCTCTTGGGGAATTCCTAGGATTGGTTCTTTTTCTGGAGATGGTTATCTGAGATTGTTAGTTACTTTGTGGAATAGCTGGTGTTGGAGTGCACCTCACATGAAGAGGGAAATGTAAACATTAAACCCATCCTTGCGTGAAGAGAAAAGAGTTGAGAAAGAAAGGTGAGATAAGAACAAAGAGAGAATGAGAGGGCATAATTTGGGAACTTGGAGAGAGAAGCATCCACACATATCCTCATATGTTGATGGAGGTAAGTGTAAACTGTTTCTGACAGGCGGAGTGTAAGAGTCTTCACAGACGTAACGCTGAGTGGTTTACCGTGACACCCTCATGACCACAATGCGGGGTGAAGCAGAACATCTCCCTCTTGGTGTCTTGACAATAACTCTTTTTCTTCATCACAGGGCCTCCAGTCTTTTTCTCATCTCCAACAGATCAGGGTGAGGTTGCTTGGCTACTAGGCTGGCCCTACACACACAACATCATGTATACCCACAAATGAATATGTATCTGTATTCTAAGCATGCTTTAGTGCTTACTGCCACTCTTGGTCAAGACTTTGTTGGTAAATATATGCATGTGCAAGGCATCATATGCAAACACATTTAACAATGTATGTTTGCAGAATCCTTTTTGTCTTTTTTTCATAATTTTGCATTTTTTTTCTGTCAGCCACTTGCTCTGCTATTGCTGTTCACCGTATCATTTTCTCTCTGATTTTGCTCGTCTGATGTTCAAGTGGCCTCTCGCTATTTTGCTTTGACCTCTTTTTGATCCTCCTCCTTACTGCTGTTTTCTATTGTATCATCACCCACTGAGCCAAGGTGACCAGCGAGCTCACACTGTGCAACACACACAGCTGGAGCCCGCAAGGCCCAAGAGTGAATTGGTACACTTTTTGGACATTTGTTGACCTATCTTGTTCTCTCTCTCACTCTGTGTGTGACTGACATCATTGATTCAATCCTATGCTGGAAATGGTCAGAGTAGCACACTGACCTTCAGTTAGAATTTTTGTGCTAAACCTGTGACGCACATTCTGGTCGCATTTCCAATTGCCAATACAAACACAGTTAATTCCCAATTAGCTGGGGGAAGCTTGGCACTGGAGGACATCACTGTCCTGTCAGGGCCAGGCAGAGCAGCACTGTACACCAGAAATTATTTTTTAAATGAAACAAAAACATTCAGATTCTCATGCGTTTAACATTTGTATGTGGGTTGTGCTCTCTAAAATGACAGGTTCACAATGATTTCTTAAAATATTGTGCAATGTACTTTATCAAAAGCTACACCTAATTTTTTAAGTCACTGCTTAAGCATTAAGTTATCTATGCAGCATTTTTGTTAAACATCCTCTAGGGGAGGCTCAGGATGAATCAAAAGTGCCAACAAATTCCCACATTTGCTATTAATTAAGATGTTGTAACACAAATAACTTTAAAAGCAAGCTTGATTAATTACACATTCCTTTTCCACTCTCCAGCGGCTGGGTGAGGAGTGACAGGGCAAGTAACAAGCTGTGCAGGTAAAATAAAAAGCCATGAGCACTGGCTCTTCTAGCCATGCTGTCTCTTTATCGCTGAAGGAGCGACAGAGCGGTGGTACCCTTCAACCCCTGAATCGCTCCGCTGGCCTGGGTTGGTGCCCTGTGGGAAGCTTGAGGTGGGAGAGATAGAGTGGGGGTTGGACTGGGTGGGGTGCACCAATTCTGACAACTGCACGAAGCCTGCCTCGGGGCATGCAGGTTGCCCTTTTTCCCGATGCGAGCGCCCTCCACCCTCTAGCCCCCTGCCTGGCAGACTGGCATGGCCGACCGGAGGTGCACATCCCGGGGATAGACTCAGAGGCTGCCTGCTCCTTACTGGGGAGCTGGAGAAGTGACTCTGCTGACGCTGGGGATGCTGGGTTGTGTCTATCATTTTTAGAAACTACTTGAGATGAAACCACGGTCACTTCCGTATGACGAAAGCCTTGATGGCTGCATTCCCATGGAAACCCGTTCATGCGGGTCCCAAATATTATGACAGCTGTAACTTGAAAATAGAGATATGAGGAACTGAATTAGTTGAATTCATGGTTTATACGTCCAAGAATTAGCTAGCTATTTCTTCATGATAATAATAACTATATCATAGACTGTAAAAATAGTGGATGTAGCATCTGTGAAGTCACCCATTGGTTTGTGCCAATGCCAAAATAATTCATAACAAAACATATTAAGAATTGCATTGATTCCACAGACAGGAAACATCCTCATTAGGCAAACACCAATGGCAGCAGTTTGACAATAGCGCAGTAAGCATTAAAAAAAATCCTCTAAAAGCACTGCATGTTCCATATTGGCTGTAGTACGCCACAGGACAATTATGGGCTTAATGAATGAACAGATTAATATACTAGCCTATCATTATTTACATCTTTTAACAGCAGAACATTCTCTAAGACACACTGCAAACACACACTAAGGGCGCCGGTACTATTGGTCATCTGCTTACGGCAGTACAGAAATCGGCAAACTTTCCCTTAAGTAGCCAGCTAACTCTAGCGGTAACTAGCTAGCTTGGTTGGTATAACCAAGGGGGCAGGCTTCTCTCCTCAGAGCGAAGTCGCGATGGCGCCATTTTGCTAGCCCTGTTCCCATCACCCCCGTTAGCATCCCATTGACTGCCATTCATTTTGGCGTCACTTTGACAGACAATAACTTTACATCTGAAGCGTTTCAAGACTTGATTTTTCTGTTGTTTATTTCTTAAGAAACACGACAATATACACAAGGCTACATTACCTTGTACCTCACGTTATGGCTCCGTAGCAGACGTTTTTATAAAAATAGGCTAACGATTGTGTCATAACCACTTGACTTACTGTCGCATTGTAGAGGAATTACCGTATAGTACAGGAGAATCTCGCAGGCAGTTTCGACGTACATTAGCTGTTTAGTTTAATTACTAATGTTAACAAGCATTTTAGTTAGCAATAATTAGCCTGTGCCTATGTTATCTCCTTACATTTACCTACACTCTCCGTCTCTGATAGATTGGGAATGATTGAGATTTCTCTTGGCACAGCTACCAGAAGACTTACAACGTTCAGACACGTTGTTCACGTCACATCGGCGGCGGGAAGCTAAGTTTGCAGCTGCGCAGTAACGCTCAGTAACACTTTCCCATCACCGGAAAAGTGCTGGTAAGAGGCTTCACTTGTCTCCGTCAAAAACAGCGGGATCGCTGTGTCCATTTTATATACTGTCTATGGGTATAACGCCTAACAAGACATTTGAGAGGGTCAAAGTTCAAGACGAAAATTTGGACAACACTCAAAAACAAGTTCACAGCTATTTTAATGTACACAGGGCCATGGTTAGCATTGCTAAGCCTCTATTGTGATTGACAGGTCAGTGTGTAGCCACGCCTCCTAAAGCAGATCCATGCTATAGAGCTTAAAGCGACAGGAATTTTTCTCCTTTCTTAGCTTATTAGAATACAGTCAGTTCAAAGGCCTTTAGTAATGTTAATGTGCTGGCATGACAGCAACTGAAGGGACGTAATTTAGTATTTGTCAGTTTTACAACTCATGATGTAGGAGGGCCATAGTCCTAAAAATAACGTTCCCATTACTCAACACCAGACACCCACTGAACATACAGTAAGGAAATAGCATGCTAGCTAGCTAATTCCTGTCTCATTTGTAGTCTGATAAATAATAAATACATCCAATCCAGTGCCCTATAGGCCTATAGCTATTTTCCAAGACACTGTAGCTGTAACGGGTACCGCACCAGACTAGGCATATGGAAGTGGGCTTGGTTTTATTTAAAGTAGGTTGGAAAAATGATAGACGTGGCCTCACGTCCTCTCATGATGCCTTTTACACCTTGACCTGCCCTTTGAGCCCTGTGCCCAAACAGGAGGTGATATAACAGTCAGAAGCAGAGGAGAAAAATGGAGTGGCGGTTGGAAGGGAGTATCAGGTTTTTCACCTAGAGTAGAAGCAGAGGGCTGCTCGTCTTCAGTGGCACACTTACATACTGTATTATGCTTCATTTGATCTCATTTTGATTTGTTGTTATGAAATCATTATCCTTATAAGCAGAGAGCACCAGAAGTCTGCCTCATTGCCATGAGCCTTAGATATATACACACTCACACGTGTAATGACTCACACTGACAGTGGCCCCAGTGTTGAAGCCGCGCATTCATTTATACAAACACATGCACACACACAGTGGTGCATTTATGCTGCTTGTGAATGACTGCGCTCTGGGGTTGAACACTGGCTCAGTGTGTTCGGCCAGGTAAACCTCCTCAAATACTCCGCACAACAACAACAAGTGCTAAATAGACCGCTTGTTCGGGTCCAACGGCGCTCAGCAAGAAGGGTGGCGGCTAAAATCATTTGATCAGAAACATGCAGTTGTAGATTGCTTTCATGAATATGCAGATGTTGCGTGCAGTACTGTGTGTGTGGTATCTGGTATCGACTTTTACATTTATTTATGGAGGTTTTTTATGCATGGCTTTTTTCAACAACGCCCTGCTTCACATACACTCAGTCATTCAGTAACACAAATTCACACATGGTAGCTGCCCAACACAACCACAGTCTTTCAGTGGAGCTCTGCTGTTGTGGGTTAATTGCCTTGCTCAAGGGCATGATAGTCATCAATATTGACAGAAGGGAGAGTTTACTCATTTGCTTTCTCTGTGTCAAGATTATTTATAGCTGAGAAGACTAGTTTCTCAGTCTTAGACGGTGTGTGTGTTGAGTTCTTGTCCTCATCAGTTTCCAGGCTTTCCACTGCTAGGATTATGATAGCAAAAGTCATGAAGGCAATTCATTAGGAGGTATATTTTAAGTGAAAGTGAAAGTGAAAGAGGACATTGTTCAGTGTGAAATGCCAGGCAGTGCTGTAACTGTTTGCTAAATCTGCGGAAATGCATTAGTTTAAGTAAAATATATTTTGCTGCCAGGGATTATTCTGAGGCTAAATTTAAGAATCACCCTGCACTCTCAAAGCTTTTGAATGATATTGTACATTTTAGCACAATTTGTCCTTACTTTAGCTTTGGCCTAAACATCTGGTATTTTTCCTGTAGTGAAGTGCTACAGGAAAAATACCAGATGTTGGTTTTGATTAAAAACTATCAGAGGTTATTGCTTCCAAGGATTCTTGTTGAAATCTAGATGTACTACTATGTTGTATTACTGTTTCTGCCCTCTGAAATAGGACTTTCTCACTGGAAGTACAAAGATAAAGCTTGGAATAGAAATAAACGTTGTGGCCTAATGTAGCATAAATGTGTGAGTGGTGAAGATGGTTTTGATTTCAACTGCTGGCCGAAGACATTTTGCTGTCACAGCTGTTGCCTAAATGTAAAATAATAGCAAATTATGACTATGTAACGCAATCAGCCAGCAGATAAGACAGGCACCCCACAGATATTCGGATCAACTGTGCCATCTATTTTACATTCTGCTATCAGACTTACTACTTTGTACCTGTCTGTACCTGTGAGTCTCATCTTTCTATCACAGTAACAACTGTGGTTCCAATGTGTATTATTGATGAAATACTGTTGAAGAGTCCCTAATTTATTTTCTCCCTCCAAGTTCAAAATATTAACAGCTCCTTATCTCAAGTATTTTGCCTAGAACTACATAATTGACAAGCGTGAAGAGCTCGTTGTTTCGCAGAAATGCTTCGTACCTGTCAGTAAAGCCGATGTGTGATTTTCTCACACTTATATTGCACTTGACCCTTATCTTCATATTAAAACACAGTGAGGCCAGGGGAGGGTAATGCTCAACAAATATGTTACATAATTAATTTGACCAGGCAAAATAAATTCAAAAATAATCTTTTTAACTCAAGCGTGACATCTCCATACCTTGTGTGTGTGTGTGGGTGTGTGTGTGTGTATGTGAGAGAGAGAGAGCTTCTGTGGTTTTCAGCGTACACTCATGCAGCCGTCATTTGGGATCAGCATCTGTTTTATCTCCTCTTCTCCTCTTCTGCCTCCTGCAGCTCCAGATATCAGCAATCGGTGTCATTACAGCCCGCAGGAGGTGGTTCCAAAGCTTCCTCCACCAAACCCAGCCACCAACCCCCCACCCCCCCCCCCCCACCCCCACCCCCACCCCACCTCCATCTCTTATTGATCAGGCTGGAAAGACATCTAATCCATGCTGATCACAGTAACCTCCACCGTCTGGACGGCTGGATCTGAGGCACACAATGTTGTTTCACTGTGTCTCTTATTGAACTATGCCGGCTGTGAGGAGAGGAGGCTGGATATTGTTGGGGGTGGCTCAGGTCAGCCCAGATAGCCTGATAGAGTTGGTGATGCTGAAGATAGGCATGTGATGCCACTATTGACGTAGCGGCTGACTCAGAATTGCTGATATCATTCAGCTGCCCTCATTAATTCAGCTCTGCCACCTCCTCACACTGAACTGGGGCTTAGCAAACCTATCAGTGGTGGCCTGGCCTTTGATTAAAAGTCAGATTATCACCCTCTTACCATATGACTGTTAAGCAACTCTAGAAAACTGACCTTGTTTATTCTTTCCACAGTCTCAGTATTTTTTCACGGCTTTCAGTTAGTGGCATCTATGTGTGTGCTTTTTTTCATGCGGTATCTTCCTCCTCTCATTTATAGCTGATGTGTTTTTCATTTCTGTGTTGCATGAGTGTGTGTGTGGGTTATGTGCCTTTGCACTCTGCTTGGGGCCTCTTATCAGTGTCAAACTGGTGGGCAGAGAGTGGGTGAAGTAAGCAAGGCCAGCTCTCTACTCCTCAAGATCCCACATTAACTTCACTTCCTCCAGTTTAAAATCCCTCTTAGCCCTGCAGCAGCCGAGACATCAGCTCTTAACTCACACATCGATTCACTGATCCAGTAAATCACTTCTGTTAACTGCATTGATTCACTGTGTCTCTCTCTCCATTTTCTTACCTGTTTAGTGAGTCAGTGCTTCTGCAGTACATCCGGCATATCCTGAGTTGACTGGCAAAGTTGAATAAGACTGCTTCTACCACTGATTCAGTGCACACTTTTCAGTCAAATTTGAATTGTGTCAATTTCTCTTTGTGTTTGCCAATCTGAGTTTTAAACAAAGCTGTGTTGTGTGAATGACGCAGCAAAAGCCGAACCCGCAAAAAGCTTCACTACATTAGTTGACTTTATCTCCCCTCAGCTCAGTTCAGGCCATCACAAACTCATACTGGCCCGACAGCCCCTATAATTGAACCATATATTTTTTCCCTCTCTGTAAATAGAAGAAGGGACATCTTTCAGTGCTCTGCTCCTGGGAGCGTTTTTGCTGACAAAACAGGAGCTGCTTGGGTTGGGTTAACAATTGTAACGACACTGCTGTCAGAGAGGGGGCACAGCAAAAGATAAAGAGGGGAGGAATGGATATACCTGCTCTCTAGAAGAGCTACACACAGTTTGTTCAGCCAAAGCTTGGGGAGAGAGAGAGAGGACAGAGAGTAAATTATAGATACTGACTTTAACAGCTCCCTGAAACAACAATACTGTATTAGAAAATGCTTTCAGATAGACCACATCTGCTTTGCACCAATACCTGTCTGCTACACCTTTGGACACTCTATTTAAAAAGATGTGTTTCTTTACAATAATGGACATAATTTGGAAACCTTGAACCAGTCTGGCTTTGAACAGAAATGTCTCACTCAAGCAATGCTTTTTGTTGTCAGTGTATTAGAGATGTTTCACACGAACCATCTTAGCAAATGTGAATTGCATAATTATGTTTTGTATGCTTTATGTAACATCTGTGTAATATCTTTACACAAACATTATTTTCAAAGACTTTATGTACTCATGTACAAGTTTTTTTCTTCTTTTTTTAGTTGTTACAGTTGGAGGACGGACATACAGAATACCGAACAATCTAAGGGGAGCTTATTGTGTCTTAATTCTCCCAATAGTATGACCTGGGTGGTACAGGATCTGCAGCCCAGTGATGCCTCAGTGACTCTGTTCTAACAAACAAGGCAAGAATCAGAATAAGGCACTCTTCTTCTTCAAAGCCAAATTGAACAACAAAAATCTGTAGGAAATCAATAACTAGATTGCTGTACTAAAAGAGAACACACTCGCTCTGGGCTCTGCTAATGTTTTTTTTTTATGGCAAACTTCGAGAGAAAAGACAGGGAACATCTGAACAAGAGAACCTGAGGGCTGCTGATCACCTCTCGTGGTCTTACTTTCTCTTTTACCCTCATATATACAGTAAACATATTTGTATACTTATGGGCTTGTGTATGGCATGAATGTAGCTTGGTTTTCATACATTGCACACACTGATGTAAGGTATTTAAAATCTTTGTCCAACTTCATTGAGGTGGTAAAAATGTCAATCTCAATCTTCTATTCATAGCTGGTTATGCGACATTGGTAAATTACAGGGTTTTATTTAAACCCTCCTCGGGGTTATTTGAGTGAGCACATGCCCGACATGTAATCAGGGCTGATTACTCACAGGTTTGACAAATCCATAAATTCCTCACACAAATATAGTGCTTTCAATATTTTAAGTAACTTGATCGAAGAAAATATACAAATATAAAAAAATGTTTTATGCCAAAAGTATTTAATGCAACTTATTATAATGCTACTTTATATTTATTTATTCATATATTCCAATACCTGCATTTAAGTGCATTAACCACACACTCCACAATGATTAGTTTGACATTTTTGGAGATACATTTATTTTCTCTCTGGTGAAGAGCTATAGAAACCAGTTGCAATATGACTGGGAACAAGCAAAACCGCTAGCCTGGCTCTTCCCTCCTGCAATAATCCGGCACATAACGCCCATAAAAAAGGTGACTTTTTGTTTTTACACTTTACACTTTTTTGCACAGATTAAACAAACAAGATACAACGTGTTAATTCATGAACTTTAGAGCTACTATTTAGAGTATTTTGTTACCTTAGTGTGGAGCTAGGCTAGCTGTTTTCCCTTGTTTCCAGTCTTTGTGCTGGCTGCCAGAAGTAGCTTATTATTACCGGTATCTTCTCATCTAATTCTCTGCCAGGAAGGGAATAAAGTATATTTCCCAAAATGTCTAGCTTTTGCTTTGACAACCTGGTGTTTGTTTGTTCATGTAGTTTTTGGTGTATTTTCTTGTATTTGTTTTGGTAATATTAATAATATTTGCATACATACTGTACATTCATAAACATGAATCCAGCTGAGACCCTTGTTGCATGTCATTCCCCCTCTTTATATGCCTCCTGTTGCTGCCTTTTGGCCAGGTCCTCATTGTAATTGGTTCTCAATTGACTTATCTGGTAGTCTGGCTATCACCAGACCAAGTTCAATCTTTTAAGATTGAACATTAGTCTGGGGAGTCTTCTCTGTATTTTCTCTGCACAAGAGGCGTGATCAACGGGCATAGATCAAATGACTCTGTACGCAATTGGATAGTCCTTCAACCAATCAGACCAAAGATCCGGGTGACATAGCTACTTTGCAGAGCGAGGCAGAGCATAAGCTGGTCGGTAGTAAAAAAAAAAAGCTGGTCGGTAGAAAGGCAAACACATCCTTCTTTTGTAGGAATTGTTCCAGGGCAAGTTTCTGTTCTGTTTTCAGAGAAAACTTGCCTTTGAAATCTTTTAAAACAGCAGCGACAGCAGCATCAACGGGTTGCTGCACTTCGGTGGCCGTCATATTGAATGTAAACAAAAAGCTGCTTGCTTTCGCTTCTCTATCGTCATCGTGTTAAACCCGCCAATAGCGCTCCAGGTGGATAAGCCAGTTTGTGATTGGTTCCTGCAAATTTGTAACTGAAGCAGGATAGATAAACTTACAGGTTTCCAGCCTGAGCAGCAGGGCGAAATCAAATCGCTGGCAGATCTGGCTGGGTTTACCCAGTCTACTTATCTGATTAAAAATAGTAAAATTAAATAAGTTAGGAGCAGAGAAAAATTGGTGTGTGTGGCCAGAGGTGATATTCATCCATTTAAATGAAATACAGTAAATGCCATCTGAGGTGGAAAGCAGGATTGAAATGCCATGTCGCAGAGTTACAGGTGCTCGCTTAATTATGTAGTCTTGTTACATCCTCTTGAGTACATTTGCATTACTCCAGCTGATGTAAACAAACAGTGCTTCACATTTTATTTAGCCAATTTTTTAGAAATACATTTGGATGAAAGCCCATGACTGGTGGCATAATTTGACTATCAATTCCAGTATATTGCCACTTTTTGTTACTACGAAAGGACAATATCAGCTTGCTGATCAGTTCTCCTCAGACGCTATTCATTTTTTTTTCTCCCTGAATTTTAGCAAAACAGCCATTTAACACTGCGCTCAGTCATTGCCTCTGCTGGATCTCGCTAGCCTGCCCACTTCACAGCCTATATCAAGGTACTCCTCCTTTACTGTAAACTTTTCTGTGGCACATGAACACACAGGCCTCCTCTGGCCTGGGCTCACATCTAACCCCAAAAGCACACAGTGCAAGCTGACAGCAGGGAGACTGACCCCTCGCAAGGTACGGAAAACACAGAGAGGAGCCCTGTTCCCCCTCTGGCCCTGGACACGGGCACACTGGAGCCTTCAGAGGGATGAAGGATTGGTGGGAAGGACACACATTGGAGCTCTGTATTTCTGTGTTCAGCTTCCTCCTCCACCTCCCTCTGGCACAGCCCTCTCTCTACACCGTCGCGTTTCCCTCCTGTCCACACACATGCCTTTGAGACACCTAGCCACAGAGTTGCGTCTGATTTTGACGGGTGCTATACCTCCTGCTTTCTAGCCAGTTGTTCTTGTCTGCTCTGTGATCTCCCAAGCCCAAAAGCTCTAGCCAAGTTGATCCAGCTTCCTCTCTACCTGTGAGCCGAAGTCTTCCTCACAGCTTGGACCTACAGAGCTTTATATCGGAGAGAGAGAGTGAGCAAGAAGTGAGAGGAAGCCTATCCTCAAAAGAGATGAGTAATGGGCCCTGAGGGCACTTCTCAGCTCCCCTGGAAGCCTGCTAGCCCTTAGTTTTCTACATGGCTAGAGAGGTGTTACATAAATGACGGAACATCCTTGATGGCCACTTTTTGTATGCTAAAAGCATTCTCCCAGGTTGGTGTTTATGTTAATGACTATAGTTAGGGTTTTGAAGTGCCTGGATGATGAGCAGCTAGCCTAGAAATGGAGGAGTGGCTCTGACCTTGGCCCACTTCAGGGAAACGCTCTGGTTTCTGACTAATAGAGTATGCCCTATTCTTTCTCCCACAACATGCACTCAAAATAGCTCTGGCATGCCCCATTAAGCAGCATTTTAATTGTTAACACGGCATACTCTGTCCTTGGCACACATTAACTACTTCATTTAAATGTCAATCCAAATTAAAGAAGGGCCGAGGAGACGGTCGTTTTAAACGGGAACAAGCGTTGTGCTGCAATCGCAATTGCCATTATCAGCTTTTAAGGGAGTTGGAGTGCAACTAGTAGTTTTTTTGGTTCTCACCTGACACACAACTCAAGGGTACCATTTGTGATATAGACTAGTAAAGGGGAAAAGAAAATCACTCTGTCAGAAAGGGATTGAATGCATTCTAACGGAAAGCCTACAGGTATTTTACAAACTGGGGGTAAGGAGTTTAAACGGGCATTTACCAGGTAAAGAGGATCTAAGGGCCAGGTTCTGCCCGAAAATAACTAGTTATAGAATGCGTTGGCGAAGTACAATACCAAATTGCTGGAGTACTCCGTAACAGGGATCTATAGGGTGAATGAGGATTTCAGTTTTCAGTCCTAGGCTGCTGCAGTGCTTAGCTATTGGAAAGAAGATGCTTGCATTTCTCGTAATGCAGTGACAAAGCAGACGCCTGTGACGGATGTTTGTTTCCTTGTGTGTACAGTTCCTCCCTTCCTTCCTCTAACTTTCACCCTAGGCCTCACCCTCAGTGAAAACTTCCATAGTTGGCAACTGCTTTTTTCAACCTCCCCCAGCCTGCAGCCTGTAGCCTGCTCAGCTGTGCTGGGACACAAACCCCATTTCCCTTGGAGAGCAATAATGCTAGCATTAGGTTCTGCACAGAGTGGTGCCAGCCCAGGGGCCTGGCATGCAATCGTCCACTGTTGCAAACAGAAACACACATACACTGAATCCATTCCCAGCTCTGCAGTACCAGATGGATGGCAAACAGGGATGCTCCAGGTCCAAATCACCTTCTGCAGCTGTGTGATAGTCCCACAGCATTAGAGAAGGCACGCAGGGATTGGGAGCTATTGCGTCCATTTTTGCTGTTTTATTGTCTCACTACCATTAGCTTCCATGTGGGTCTTTATATTTTGAATTGTAAACACACTCTTCTCTTTGTCTCAGAATGTGCTTGTATTGCTTTGGCGTTTTTTGTGCATATTTTTCTGTGAGAGTCTAGCTGCTTGTTATGCACCATTTTATAATGGGTATTGGTGGCGGCCTGCCTAATGACTTACTGATAGGTAGAGGTGCTCATATAGTCAAGCAGGTGTAGTGTTGTCATGGGGATGATGTGTAGGCCTCTCCTCTACTGGAGTGAACCAGTGAGCAGTGCTTGACTGCCCACCACCAAAAGGCGGCAAAACCACGACCACACATGCCTGCACAAGTACACATGTAGAAGTACCAACATTGCAGTACTAGCAGAATGGATGAATCAGTGAGCTCTAGCATCTGGAGGAGGAGGAGGAGGAGGAGGTGTTGTCCAGATCGATCAACTCACATGTGAGCAACAATGAATCACAGTGGATTTAATCAACACACTTAGGTCACAAATGGCTCACTCGTGGAAAAGTGCATCATTTGCATTTCTGGTTGTTTGCTATTTTAATGCTAATGTGTTCTCCAGTGCCCACCAGCCTACTTGAACACACTTCATCATTCAGTCCTTTTTTTATGTAGCATCTCTCTTTCTCCATCTGTCTATCTCTTGCTCAGTCAACCCCTCCACCCACCCACCTATTCGTCCCCTGTCCCACAGCCCCCACTTCTGTCTGCTGCCATGCTCCCATGTCTCCCATTAGGAAAGGAAATGAGGCGAGGTACCGATGCAAATATCTTGGACCCCTCGCTGCTCCCTGACTCATCACCCAGAGACAGAAACAAGGACGGCATAAGGAAGAGAGGAGGGAGGGCAGGGAGAAAGAGGTGATGGGGCACAGCGGTTAGGCAGAATACAGACCTACACAAAACATACAGTTGATTGGAACACAATGAAAAAACGGGGAAAAGCGGGTGCCGCTATGTGAAGGCAGAGTTTATTATCATGCAGAAAGCTTTCTCCGGCGAAATAGAACAACAAAGAGAGCATAAACCATTCAACACTGCATTATTTCTCGTTTTCACTCTACATCCTTCTTTTTTTTTCATGGTGTGGCTGTCTTATCATTCAGCCTGCAGTGCTATTTCAGCAGTTCTGAGGGGTCATTCCTTTTCTCTGCCTAGTGCCTAGTCTATGTCTAGCGCACTTGCTTGTTTTGCTGTGTGTGTGTGTGTGTTTTCTTTTCAATTCCTATGTTAAAGACAGACAGGGTGTGATGGAGGAAAAACTGTAATGAATTAGACAAAAGATGTATACAAATGTATTTAATGCTACAAAGCTGGCAGCATACACATGCTCAGTCAAGTGCTGTCAGCCTCTGCTCCACCAACCAGCTGTAAGTGGAACACCATTCAGCGCGTTCATTGTGTGATTATCAGAAGCTGCTTTTGCTACCGTATTCAGTCAGGATGTAAAAACGTTCATGTTCTTGTGGATGTTACCAGCCACCTCCCTTATCGGCAGTATTATGGAAATGAGGGATGGTGTTGTCATATTCACATCCTGAATGGTAATGTAAAGACAACTAAGAGATTCCAGTTGGCCCCAAATACTCTTTATGTCTGCATTGTATTGCAAATGACTAAAACATCTCTAAAGTGGCAGCTACAATTAAGGGATTTGTCTAGATGCAGAGACAAAAACATGTTCAACCAATTTCATGAAAATTCTTGGCAAGCAACATGAGCAGCTAGACAGGCAGGCAGTTTGTAAACAAATCCTCAATCCCCCCTGAAACATTATCTAAAGCATTTTTTAACTGAAAGCAAAAGCTAATGTTAAAAATGATTCACTAACAAATGTGTATATCAAAAACCACATACACGTTTTGCAGAGCTACTTCGTGGTTTAACTTTGACCTTCACACTTACGGCATTTTCGCCTCGACTCTACTCGCCTTTTTTGGTTTTCCATTATGAAAAAAAAGTCCCTGGCACCTGCCAACAGGTACTTTTTATTTTTTAGTCAAGGTTCCAAGTGAGCTGAGGCGATACCAAAAGGTGACGTGAAAACCTGCAGACTACTGATTGGTCGGAGAGAATCATCACTGATCACTGCGTCATCATTGCTAGCTACAGATGGAGGTGTCCTGAACAAACCCGCCATTTTCAAACAAAATGTGTCTTCTGGCTGTGGCAATAGCCACATGCCGAGAATCTAAAACAACACACCTTCGACGCTCTGTGTGTGTGTCACGTTACGTCACAGCAGTTTTCTGCGGCGCTCGCCTCACTCATGAGGCGGTACTAAATCTGCAATGGACAAAGGAGGGCGGGGCACCGCGGTCGAGCTGCGTAGAGCTGGTACTAGCAGTGGGTGTTGCACACACAGATGGGTTTTAAACTAGACTAGACTATTGGGTCCGTTCACCAAGTTTCAAGTCATTTGATTAAAATAAAGAATAATAATAACAACAAATAAATGTATTAAATCATGTTACTTGTTGAATCCCCAAACTTAAAGTCAATGAGTAAAATGTGTTCATTAAAACTGCTTTAAACTGACATTTTGACCAGGTGGTGGTGATAGATTAAACGTTAAGGGATCACCATAGTTATAACAGTTATTCCTGAGGGGAGATGAATGTGGTGTACCAGATTGAATGGCAATCTATCCAATAGTTTTTTAGCCATTTTTTCACCCAAAGCCACATATGTCAACCTTATGGTGGCGCAAGAGGTAGTCAAGTCAAGGGATTGCCAAAGTCAGTAGGATTCTTCTTCTGGGAACCATGAATGTGTATTGATACTGTATATTTCACAAAATAAGTGAAATCTTTGACCTGCTAGTGGTTCTAGATGAGATGTCAGGAGATCACCAAAGGCATGAGGCTTCATCCATTAACGTCCACACAAAACTTCATCCAACAGTTAAGATATACCAGTCTGGACAAAAGTAGGGGACTGACCAATATAATTATATTGCTATCCCTAGAGCTATGCCACGAGCATGACTAAAAACAAGACAGGTTGTAAATAAAACTGGAATCTTTCTTCAAGTTTTGTGGTTCTGTAAAAAGAAGATGCACGGCCATTTGAAGTCATTTGTCCCAGCTGGGTCGCTGGCCCACAAAGCTTGCCCATGCCTCCTGCATGACAGTTTCGCTCTAATGGCATGGGGTGCTCAATGATTTGAAAGCGGCACAGTGGAATCCTAATGAGTGTAATGATTATCTCTGTGGCCAGCTGAGCCATTTACCCGGCTGGACTCGGGCTTTGGTGGATCTCATGCACGCTTCATGCTGTTTGACAAGCTATATACTATGAACAGAGAGGGGGACATTGTTTTTTGTCCTTAAAGGGAAATATGTCTCATCAAGATGAGAGCTGAAACCTCTTTTCACTACAGTGCCTCCTGGGAGCCAAACCTAAGTGTGTTTGTCTGCCTGTGTACATTTGCGTGGCTACCCATGCTGCACACTGCAATACGCTTCATCTCAAGTGTCAACTCCAGCCATGTTGCTACCTAGTACATTTCCTGTGAATTCTCTTTCAGTCTCTGTAGCTCTCTTTCTCTGTTTAGCACTTCTAATATTAGTCAGGTCTAATTGCTGTGTTGAGTGCTAACTAAAAAGCTAATTAGGCCAGTGATTTCTGGTTAAAGAGGAGGCGGAAAGTGAACAGAGGGTTTCTATTACAGTAACTGTCCCAGACCCTGACAGTGTTGTATTTGACCTCCGCTTTAGTCTTTTACCAAAAGATCCCAGGACAAGACCTTTGTTTTCGCAACAGTCTGTTGGAGTAGTTGTTCTATTTTCGCTCCCACACTTGTGAAATGTTGTCTCCGAAGGTGCAAGATTTGATTGATGTTTGACTTATTAAAATGCAGTTTGATAATTCCCAGAGGAAAGGTTTGCTAGTTCCAGAGAGATATTTGTGGAGGATTATGTTCCACCACAATGCATACCATAAAAGCAGTCGAATTTCAAACTTCTCTCTGAAATAGATTTTTTTTCTATTGTTGAGTGATCCCTGCCTCCATTTCAAACATGTACCCTGAATCTGCAGGGGTAGTGTGCACAGTGTACAGTAGTGTGTGTCCAGGTAAATGACACAGAGGTGGATAAGTAATAAGACATGCATAAGATTATTCACTCAAACCCTCACAGTGATAATGCAATACAAGATTTTTACACCAATCGACTGACTTTTGTGAAGGAATCTTGTTAAAATCTGTTCTGTCTTAAGGTTTCACACACTCACCTTTATCCTTTCGTTGGTGATTGAATGTTCCCCCTGCTTCCTCTGCCTTTTTGAATGTGGGCCGTATGAACAAATTAAGACCTAGCTTATTAAACAAGTGAGCCTTTAAATTACACAGACTGGCCTTGCATGCATGGGTGACTGTCAGAGCCCTCTCCCCGCCACCTCCAGCAAAAAACAAACACATTAGGGAGGGGCTGCGCTTCACTGTCCCTTATGTTATGTGCCCTGATTTAACACCAGTGTGTTTTAGAGTGCTGTAAGGGTGAATATGATTTTGATGTACTGAGTATTGTGTGCGTGCCTCTTGTATTTTTGTGTGTTTCATTAGGCAGAGGATAATGAAGGCGCATGTTGATGCTATTTCAAAGCCTTTTTTCATGCAGGGGAGAGTTGTTTTTGTTGGGCTTGATTGGGTTTGAATCTTGACAAATGTAGCCGCCTAGTGTTGTCTTTCCTAAGTTGCTGATTGCTGTTGATCTGCACTTATTGTGTCTTGGAATCATTTTTATCTTGAACAGCAGGCTCAGAGGATGTAGCTGTAGCTGCAGTTTTGTTTGTTCTGAGTACTAGATAGATAGATATTGATCCCAAAAATGTGAATGTATGTGTATGAAAGTGTGAATGGGAAAATGCACACTGTTAAACCACAGTGTAATTAAACACCTTCATTGTGTTTTAATAATTAAAAAAAAAGCAGTTCATTGTTTGAAGAAAAACCAATTAAGCTACAGTTGAAAGTAATTTTGAGCATTATTTGAAGACCTTTATCACATAATTAGAACCATTAAATATGTTGTTAGTAAAAAATAAGTTGGAACAAGTTTTCTTTTGAGGTTAAGAACCGAACAAATGTGTATTCTTCACTGGTGACTTGGAATATTTTAAATTTTTCATGAACATAAACCCTCCAAATACATAATTTGCAAGAATACATCATGGAAATAAATTCAGGAGAGTAAACACACTGCATCAATCCCAACATTATGTTCATAAAAGTATGAAGACATGAAAATCTACGACTTTTGACATATGAGTATAATGTCAAAAGCTGCCTTGCCTATGAGAAGTGTGTTTGTGTGTGTGTGTGTGTGTGTGTGTGTGTGGGGGGGGGGGTTATACAGAAAGGTGTGACCCCATTAATCACACCATCTGTGTGATCTCAGTAGTATTTGTTGTAAAAGTTCCCAGCTACTTCACAACTTCTCACTCCATATCTTTCAATTTGTTAAATCCTTCCAGCAGAATTGCACCACATCTTTGGGGCACCATACAGCAGTGGGTATAGTGTCTGGTTTAATCGGTTTGAATCTGTAGCTGCTCTCCCAAAACACATGCGTTATATTTCAAAATTGCAGTATTTATGCTAAGTAGTAAGGCTTTTTCCAAACTCCTCTGGGAAAAATTTCAAGATTTATGAAAGCGTTCTGACTCCCTTGAGGTGGATAACAACGTGGGGTACTAGGTGGGTTTTAGAGCATTTTCTTTTGTCATTCAAGTGTGGGTTGATTCGGTGGAGTGTTTCTGTCTAATTTGAAGAAGGAGCAGGAGACTTTTGGAGGAGAATTAGTGTGGGAGAACAAGCTCCCAGATCTGCCCTGAGTTCTCCCAGGGGGTTGGGACCAGCAGTGGGTGGCTCTGACACAGTGACCTCTATTCACTTCCATGTTCTGCCCACCACAAAAGGCTGGGGCTCCCGCTCTCAATAAATAAGATACCGTTTATTTTTACACCTACTAAAGTGAATTATGCACTAAATTGCAGTAGTTGCTGTTAATTACCAGGTGAAAGTATGTCTAGGAGTCAGAGTTAAAATTGTTGTAAATGTGAAATGAAAAGATGTCTAGTTTACATATAACTGTTGTTTTAATAGCATTCTAATGGGTAGCACTCAGTATTGAGACATTGTCATTGCAAGAAATTAAGATTAGTTTCAAACTACACACTAGTTTGCAAATTAACAAATCCATGCCCACAAGGAGTCTTTTCTGCCACCCCCCCCAGGTCAGATGGATCCATCTTATGTTTTAAGATAGAATAATTTGATAATCATTTTTTCATCCTACTGTCCCAAATCGTTGCCTCCCACATTTTACTGTGATTCTGCGAGCTGTAACTTATAACCCTGTGACCCTTCACCCATCAGACTGACTCATTTGCATGTGACATCACTATTATGTATTAATTATGGACAAGAAATATCCAACACCCCAGCCAGCACCACACTTCAAGACTTTTTCTCTGCCTTCTCTGCACAAAGCCAATCTTCAGTCACATCAGCTCTTAAGCCTGCCAGTGTGTGTGTGACGCAGCGAGCTGCTCTCATCACTGTTGGGGGAAGGACAATATAATGTGAGAGCTCTGAATGTGCCAGCAAACTGTCCACAACATAAGGTTGTGTGTCTGACCCATGCATGACTCAGATGTGTTATCAGTGGTAGAGACCTTGCTAGTCTATATGTAGAAATGCTTGTTTTGTCAGGCTGTATATTTAAATGCTTCAGGCCATACTCTGTTCTGCAGAGGCTCCACGCAGAGCTTTCGCCGTAGCCTACGTAAGTTTAAACTTGTGCGTTGGTGTGTGCATCGAGCCGGCATGTGCGTGTGTGTGGGGAGAGAAACAAAGTGTCTCCCCTGTGCTTTCTGACCATGATGGGAAATCTATTGCAGGAAAAGTTAACCCTCTCCTTGATTTCATGTTGTTTATGGAGGAGAACCAGGAAATGAGTAGGGGGAAATGCAACGCTGCCAAGACACAACGTGCGTCGCCGCAACGTGTTGTTAAAGTTTTTGAGAGGAGGTCCGGTGTAGTTTTTACAGGGGGGGGGGGGGGGATTTTGGATATCCCATTTTATAACTCCATAATTCAAAAAAATCTATTTTCTAGTTCAAATCTAATCTAGTGTTTAGGTACATCTCACAAGGTCCCTAGTTCTGAAGGTACTTTACCGAAAGTGCTTGATGAAAATGCAGCTTAAGTGCTACTGAAGTGTTACATTAGATTGTTTATTGCAGAAGAAATGCCGACCATAAATAAAAAAACTGGTTTAATTTCATGAAAAGGATTAAAACTTTAATGTATCATTGAACAGGGGTCATGATGCTGTGTTTGAATAGAGGTCCCATGCTGGTTACCTGGCTGTTGCAGAGTTTTAAAATGTTGATATGTATCATGCTAATGCAACACAATTCAGAAAACAACTTTTAAGGGAAAACTGAGCATATTTAACAATATTGGAGCAATGGGTTCTGCTGGGTTCAAAAACACCCATACTGATGTTGGATAAAAACCCACAGCGGACAAACCTTAAAGCGAAATAATAACACTAACTTGACATTTGTTTTTATTGAAACAGAAGTTCTCTTTATTAAGTATTCATTGTTATTTTCTACACCACATTTTTCAGACACATTCATGTCTAAATGCTATTGTCTGTCGTGCTTGTCATGTTGTTACAGCTAGTGCCACTCCAGATTCCTGCCATAATACAAGCAACTGCCTTTTGACCTTTTTTCATTGTTGCCATCTCCCATTATGTGAAAGGACCATTAGCTGACTGGGGTCACGCAGCCCCAGCTGAAGCCCTAAGCCTCCATACTGAAGATGAAAAGTAAGCGGAACCCATAGAGACGTGTTGGAGTATGTCTGCCTGGGAAACTGTGACCAATCTCCAAGAAAGTCATTCCATTCATATAATCAAAACAGCTTCCTAAAATACAATTAGGCTCACCCAGGTACAGTATGTCAGCAGGCTCACAGAGTCTGTTGTACTTTGATTTCTGATTCTACCACATTCTCAGACTGTAATAACTGACTGTGTGTGTGTGTGTGTGTGTGTGTGTGTGTGTGTGTGTGTGTGTGTGTGTGTGTGTGTGTGTGTGTGTGTGTGTGTGTGTGTGTGTGTGTGTGTGTGTGTGTGTGTGTGTGCTAAAACCAGAATAATCCACCAGAAAAGGTTTAGCTGCAGGGCTTTAGTTTGACAGTGTGGAGGAGTTGAGCATCCACGAGGCACAGATGCAGAGAAGTGGACATAGAAAAGTGTCTTAAATAAAGGCTCTGTCTTTTATCTCTTACAATTGTTTGATATCTGCTGGTGTAACAAATGACACATGTAGGCTATAGTATGATGACAATTACCCAGGAAGAGTAGCTGTTGCCAGGGAAACAATGAATGGGGATCCCAATGAACAATAATAATTTAGATTTGTGTTTGTCACTGTTTTGTTTCTGATCATCCTTCCACACTGATGGCCCTGTCAGAACAGCAGGTGCCCTCCCCATTGACTGGCATGTTAATCAGGTTGGATTAGACCTCAATTGAGTACAATGTGATGGAAAATGGTTTGAATTACATGCTAAGCCTCCTACTGGCCTGTAATCCACCGCCCTTCGCTTGGAAGAGTCACCCGCAGGCTAAAGTGTGTGCCGTTTTCGTCCACGTGCCAGCATGTGCCGTAGTGTGAGCCCCACACATGTCCACACATGAGCAAAATCCTAATTGCAAACACATCCACATCACTGTCAAGTTTCTTTGCCCTGGGAGTGACTTCATCTCAGGCTCTGAACAGCCACATTAAATAACCAGAGCAGTAACATAACTGATGTGTGGAGGGATGGAGGGAGTCAGAAAAAAACAAAAAAGATCTGATGGGCTTGAGGCATCCCCTTGGTGTTTATTGAGCGACATGTAATCAACGTGTTTGTCCCCTCTGAGCCACAGACGGCCTGGATGAATATAGTCTTGCTAGCGAAGCAATAGATAAGTATCTCAGGGACAGTTTACCCACCCATCACACATTAAACTTG
The DNA here is from genome assembly GCA_023631565.1 of Gymnocephalus cernua. Taxonomy (NCBI): domain Eukaryota; kingdom Metazoa; phylum Chordata; class Actinopteri; order Perciformes; family Percidae; genus Gymnocephalus; species Gymnocephalus cernua. The sequence continues at coordinate 18,408,273 of CM042441.1, forward strand.
GCTTTGGGAGAGTTGTGTTACCCCTTTCCTGTCACTCATGTCTTACACAACCTCTTAACCCTCTAACGATGCAAAGTTTAAAAAAAATCCCTCTGACGCACACATCCCCCCTCTTGTTGCTTATTGCCTCTTTGCCAGGTGGTCAAGGTTACATTATTATCATAATTAACAGATGGTTAAGTAATCTGCAGAGAGAGGACTGAAATCCCCTCAACGAATGAGGCAAAGGTGAAATGTTTCAGCCGTTCAAGAACTGGGTTTGTGCCTGGAAGGTGTGAGTAAGGAAAGTAAATGGATCAAAGCTCTGAATTCGTAGCTTCTCAAGTGTTGCTGTATCTGACAGCAGAAGACTGTGATTGTACTTGTCTTAAATGTCGGTTCACCCAAACTTCACGAAGCAGAGCTTCAAATCCTGGAGTTGGAAAGCAGCAGATGACAACAGAATTTAGCAGTGTCAGTTGTCGTATAAGGGAACATCAAACTATTAGAAAATGGCGTTGTGTCATCAGAGCAGCATACAGGGACATAAATAAAGGTCAATGGTTTAAAGTTAGATTTAAAAATAATACATTACTAAAGCTAAGCCGCGCATAACTTGGATGGGAGTAGGTCAAGGGGCTGAGACAGTCACTCAGACGGATGAGAGAATATTAAACGTTAAGAGATGTTACACTTTAGGGTGCAAATCTCATGATCTAAGACTGTGTCCTTCATAAAGACCCTGAGGCAGCTGTCAGGAGTGAGACAACTTTATTCCCATGTACTGAAATCTACAGTATAAGCTGCCATACCAAAATATGGCAATAAAAAACATAAAATCTAAAAAACACCTCTCAGTTAATTGGAAAGCCATGATGATGATATGGTGAACTAAATAATACATTTACATTACTGTTATTTTCATTATATTCTCAGTTATATTTGTAGTTGATTTTGGCATCATATTTTAACTCAAAGTGCATGGCATTATAATCTGATCACTAGTTTGATTCTTAAATCAAGCCACTTAAGAACTAATCTATTTCTACGAATGGTTCTTCTTCAGTAAGGCCCATTGTCTTGGCCACTCTGGAAAAAAAAAATAAAAAACACACACCCAAATGTAAACAGTTTTGTAGTAATAGATGGGATAGTAGGAATGATGTTACTGTATGGAGATTTAACTTAAAATGTAAGTAGCATTTTCAATGTTGTTAGCCCCACAAACCAGATTTCAACAAATTCATTAGAGTGGAGGCAGCAATCTTAGTGACAGATAACTGCATGCCAATGAACTTTAAAAAGAAAAAAGTTAGAGGCATGTGGGCTCTACAGATTTTTGTGATTTGGCTGAACTTATTCTTAATATGAATATATAAGTAACTATACAGATATGAAGCAGAAAGTTGCTGGAAAAAAAAGCAACAATGCTGTCCTTGGATAAATAAATGTCTAAATGATTTATTTTCACAAGCCAAGA
>CM042441.1:18412231-18632231 GCA_023631565.1 Gymnocephalus cernua
GATAATCCCCTGCCAGGTGGCCTGCAGGGTTTAAGCTCCAGGGTTTGCTGTTGTCCCAGGGAGTGAGATTGAGCTCTGGCAGTGAGGCATCACTCTCTTATCTCTGTGTTTGCCAAAATGATTTTTTTTTTTACTGTCTCGTCTGTTTCTCTGTGTGACCATCAGGGCAGCAAGCTTGTGCAGTCAGAGTTAGATCAAACAAATTTAATTATTTTCCAGCAAAACCCCAAAAATCGATTAAAACAAACTGGACAGCGGGAGTGACTGTGTCCCAGTACGGGGGCCAGAAGTTAATCAGAGTTTATAGCTGGTGGCTGCTGCTGATTTTGTAAGTTGCACGCGTCCAAGCTTGATCTAAGCCAAGGCCAACATTCAGAGTGACTGTACAGCCATATATCACACAGCATCTAAGTATAGTGCTGCTGTGACACCCAGTGACATTCTCACTTGTCACCACTGTATCCACTGATCCATCACACAATTCTAAGAGCGCATCCTGTGGCCATAGTGGAACAACAACAACAGCAGCTCATTATTGTGTCACACTGGCCTACTGGTTTGTTAAACGTCTGGTAACCAACCAGGTTGGAGAGGGTACTCTCCAATGGACTACATGGATGTAGTCCATTACAATTTGTTACTGTCTGTAGTGCCAAAATTGTGATGAGAAACAAATCGATCAAAGGGATTATTTTGACTGATATTGTGATATGATTCACGATATTGGAGGGAATGATCGTTTTTGTATCATTATTCTCATTTTCATTGAAAATTATTAACATTGAAAGAAATTAAAATGATTATAGTGTGATTTTTGCGAGGATCCGTACCAAACAAAGATTTTTTTCTTTAGTCTGTAGGATACGATTTGTAGGCCGGGACGTCTCTGCAGCACCACAATACTTAATTCAGAATGGTTTGAAACATATTTTGCCATTAACAAATATTGCACCCCCCTGTGATTTGGATATTGCACTAGTCCATATTGCGATTTCTATACAATTGTGATTCATTGTGCAGCCCTAGTTGTCATCGGAAATTTAGCAAATCCAGCAAATTGGCCCAAAGTTCCAATAAATTATTTTGAATATTTGAGTGTTTAACCATTACCCATCTCCAGTATTCCGGTATTCGTGCCCTCACTTTAAACTTGCTCATCAACACCTTTTTTCTCAGCTCCTGCAAGTTGATCCTCTGCTTCTAAATAGCTCTTAGTAAGTTTATTCCTCTGCTGTGGTCCATCGTGTGATCGATGAGCACCAGTTGGCTCTGTCACTACCACTAAGACAGTGATGGAAAGGCCCCCTGAACCTAGCTGTTATCCCAGAAATACATTAGGAAACATATACATAACCAACAGAGAATTGTCTGTACACTCAAACAGAGCATGCAAATTCTGTTTAGTGCCAAGTGCTGAATAATTGATATGGTGATAAAACTATTTTCCTACTGGAGTCATAGCGGCGGTTATGGCTGTTGTGGAGGCCACAGCGGACTATTTTATTATTAATAGCCCGGTAATTGTGAGTGGCAACCTGATTGATTCACTTCACTTCCTGTGAGAGCAATTGACGACGCATTATCACACATCGTACACAATCATGCAAATGTGTGCTTTCTCACACAAGCCCTTTTTATACACACACACGGACACACACACACACACACACACACACACACACACACACACACACACACACACACACACACACACACACAGACACACATTCTCCTCTGGGTCTTTTACGTGCTGATAGAAAAAAAGGGGAATATATGCCAGCGATTGCGAAGAGGGAGGGGGAAGGATGCGTGCGTATGTGCGTGTTGTTGTGTAGAAATACATCTGGTGCTTTTCGCACTACATCATTTCATTACACACAGACATGCTGTAAAGTTTTTCCTCATGAGCCTATTCTGACCCCAATCTTTACAGGTCCCTTGACCTTCTCACATTAGACAGAAAATTGGCAACATGCTCAAAGGTACAAACAGGCCTAAATAAAGTTAGTGTGTGCTGCACCAAGTGAAGAGTCAGACGTGATATCTAGCTGTTCAGAGATGGATCTGGTCACATGTTGAGGGGCATCTTACATACATAGTTCAAAGGTCAGGCTAGTTTGCCTTTTACAACAACATGACCGTTTTGTTTATTTAAAGACGTTACCAGAAGGACTTGAACAAAGTGTCTGGTGTGTTTACTTTGTGTGCACGGAAATCTGTGTGTTGAAATTACACTTCATCAATCATGGCACAATCACAGTGTCCAGCAGACTAGTCATGTTTCTGTGCCCTAAAAGATTGCATGTGATCAGGAAAACACACACAAGCTGATTTATTACCGGGAGTGTGTCTATTCATTTGTCTGTTTTGCTGGCTCGCTTTAGCTCGTCAACTCTGACCGTGTTTATGGACCTTTTTTTGGAAAGCATCCAAATACAGAATCAGCCTGTAGTCGTTCTGTCAGAGGGGTAAAAAAGCAGATACACTTCCTCATCAAACATTTGGCATGGATGGAACGCAGATTGCAGGAGCGTGCCTGATGCCATTCACCATTCACCCTACACCCTCACTCCCACTGCTCGTCATCACTGCCTTTACTTTCGTAGTCTCTGCAGGGGCTACCAAGTGCAGCCTCGCTCTGATTGGCACATTATGAGCACAGGCTCAATCACTTGCTCACATAGAACCTTAGACCTGATTATAATCTCTGTCATACATATGCAGGGGATACACAGGGTAGCATATGCAGTTCCAAAATGTGTGACACCTCTTGATGGCACAGAAATGAAACACATTGTGTTTTTGAAAGGATGTCCGGTCATTTAACTCCTTGCATAAAATGGTAATACTTCAACTAAATGGATTAGCTGTGAAGATTATACTTAGATCAGATCAAATTAGATGAAATCAGAGATGTAGACACGGTAAAGCCAAAGAGATATTATTATGCGTGTTCATATGGTCTGTGAGTCGTGTGTGTCTTCATGGTGGGTGGGATGCATGGTGATATACAGTATTGTGTGCTATGGGAGCGCTGTGTTTAAAGGTCCAACTGAAATGAACTCAGTAGGAACTGTATGCTTCACTACTTTTTATTCACCATTCTTTTTACAGCATTGTTCTCCTTTCCCCTGATTTTCTCTCCCCTAGTTACACTGCAAAAAGGCAATTTAATCAGTTCAAGATTACGCATTGTTTCTATTGGGCTCCCTCCAGATTGTTTAGAAATGGTATGAAAGACACACCAAATTGTTGGAAATGTAAGACAGAGGACGGCCAATTACTTCATGTGCTATGGTCCTGTGATAAAGTCCAGGAATTTTGGACCGGGAACTGGAAACTGTTAATTACCAAAAAAAAAGGCAATTCAAGAAACTCATAATCTCCTATTTGCATTATTAAACCTTTTTTAAGGTTAAAGTATGCCAGTGATAACACAGCATTTTATTTAATTTTGTTGAACTTGTTAAAGGCACAATCTTTGTTTTAAAAAACTGGAGTTAGATTATATATAATAGTACTGTTACATTTAAAATATGGTTGACGAAGCAGATCTAAACAATAAAAGTGAGCAAGCCCTATTTTGATACTCATTAAGGCTCATTGTTTTGTTTTTCTGGACTGCGACTCTGCTCTCTTCAACCCAGTGTTTGGCAACAGAAAGCAGCTGATTTTTGCAAAAGGTCTCCGATAACACGTTGTACACTACCTGCCCAGCATCAAACTGCAGACCAAGAAAGTTAGCAACTAGCATTTAGCAGCTAATTAGCCAGATATTCTTTCAGCAATAAATACTGAACATACATTCATCAGCTGGCCAGAAACATGACTCCAAATGAATGCTAATCTTGCTGTGGATACTAGATGTCTATAAATAATTGTTTGCCATATCAACTCTGTAAGTTAATATGGAAATGTTGTGTTTTCAACTTGTTCTGCTGCTAGCAGTTGACCAAAAAAGTACTTTATTTTATTTTATTTTGTTGGATAGGCCTACTAGCAGTTGCTCTGGATTACACAATATTTTGCTTGCATGAAGAAGAGATGTTTTTCAGTGTACATAAAGCATATGTTAAACCCACTCTCTTTTACTTTTTACTATTTTCTCTTTACTATTCTTCTTGTGCTACTTTCAGTACTGTACTCATCTTCCCAGCATCTACTGTATATACATATTGCCTCCCCACTAATCACTTCTTTTTCTTCATTGTGTGTCCCTGTGAGTAGCATGGCAACATAAATAAGTACTCTCAGTTCTGGGCAAGTAATCCTTCCTCTTGTCGGAGCTGGCACTGGGAGTGCGACGGGGACTGATGGATGCAGGGGCAGCTTATTGGCAAGGACAGCTTGCATGCCAGCATCAACACCATAGTTGATCCCTGGATAATACGGTTGGATACCCACTCTTAGATACACACACACACACACACACACACACACACACACACACACACGGGTAGACATGCGAATCACACTCACTCACCCACATGCTGAAACAGCATTTCAGCAGCAGCAGTTGTGCTCTTTATCTCCCTTTACTGGGACAGCCCTGCCTTTGGTTTTTCCTCTGAGACAACTTTCTGCAGCACCGATGGCGCGTCTGTCATATTGTCTGTGGGAATGTGCATACTGTATGTTTTCTTTTATGTAGTACGTCTCATTTGAAATCACAGCTCCGCTATGTTCAGACAGCCATTTTGCTTTCTTTCCCACATTACCGGGCTATTAATAATCCCACATTTGATGCCAGATGCTTTGAGTCGAAGTTGCTCCGCTGTTTGTGTGCTTGTTGCATAAATACCACCCCTCACTAAATTACATTTGCTTACAGTGGAGCAGGCAATTTGTCAGTGTGTCTAACCGCATGTGAGGGAGACCGACTCAGCTCTCTGTGTCTAATGAATTTCCTCCTACAGAACTAATGTCATTAAGGACAGGTAGGAATGAGGCTAATGCAATCAAATCCTCGCAGTAATTACAACTCTCCCCAGTCGGTCCCAGATACGCCACACCGATGAAATGAAGCAACTCATTAAAAGTGCTTGTATACAGCACCGGCATCAACGGATACGCCTCCTCCCTTGAAGGTGTCATCAGGTAGATTCAGTAAGTGGAAAATACATGAGATGGGTTGAATCTGCCAGCGCAAAATCTAGTGGAAGTGTTTTGCCTTTTAATTGGGCAGGACATACGAGGAAAAAATGTCTGTGTCATCGTGCCACATCTTACTCTCCCATTCTGAAAGTGTGTGTTCAGTGCTGCAGCATGTCAAGGTGGGATGAGGAGGAGGAGGAGGAGGAAGAGGAGGAAGAGGAGTGATGTAGCAACTGTGTCACTGTGTGCTGCTCTCTGACCTGTTAAGGGGAAACAGGGTGGCAGGTTTGTTGATGTTTGTTTCATGTTTGTGGCCACTAAGGGGTTCTCATGATTATGGATAATAGACCAAAACATAAGGGTAAAAATCAGTCATTCAAAATGTCATAGTACTCAATGTGTACTACATTATTACACATGCTCGATGATTAGTGTATAATTATTGAGCATAATATAATGTATAATAATAAAATATAAGCATGTATAATAAAATATAAAAGAACAATCAATGCAAAGGGTTAATTAACATGGCATTTCAGAGTTAACACAATATACAATCTATGCATATAGCAGGCATCTCTGTTCACAGTCACTTTCATTGTTAACAGTGATGTTATGATGATATCAAAGTAGACATCTGATTTAACGGTTTCCTGTGGCGGGGACATTTGGATTTAAATAACAAGCAGGTATAGAGATTATTTTAAATAGAATGAAAATGGGAGTGAAAAATATATTTTTATGGATGATTAACCTTTAAGACAGACAGCATTGCATGGAATATTCCAAAACACTATAAGGAAAGATAAATTATACATTTATAATTATATAATTAGGGCTGCAACTAACGATTATTTTAATAATCGATTAATCTGTCGATTATTTTTTTGATTAATCGTTGAATCGGATAAAAAAAAAGCATTAATTTACATCAACTCAATACATGCATACTTGTTGTTTTAGTTGCTAGCTGTGTAAAGGTAAGTAGCCTAACCCAAAGAGCAGATTGCAGAAGCAGACATTTAAATAATAATATGTAATTAATAAATTATATCTATCTATATGTGGCCATCTGCCACATGGCGAGTTAACTTTAGCAAAGTAGTTCTGTTTTTCAGTCTTCATTTTGGTGAAGCTGCAGCTACTTTCTTCTGCTGTCTGCAGGTCGAAGCTTCGCGGGGGCGGGCCGACACACACACACACACACACACACACACACACACACACACACACACACACACACACACACACACACACACACGTTCACTTGAAGCTTATTCATAGTTAGTGCAAGCTAAGTTCATTCATACACCACAAACACAGCTTAAGATGACCAAGTGCTATAAAAGAACTTTAAAATGAAGTTAAAAAGTACAACACACACAAATATATTTGTCAAAAATAACTGATATGGGACAATGCACAGAATATATACATGACAACACATTGAAAAATGAATGGGCCAAAAAAGGTGAGTGAAAGTCTTGCAAACTATACCACTGCTTTACCCTGCTTTACTACTGTTATTAACAAGCTAACGCTAACTTAGCTAGCTGGATAACGAGTAAACCGCAGCACCAGAAGAGCTACTGGAGGGACGTTATGCTCCTCACTTCAAAACGGAACAGAAGATAGGATTCTGTGGTGACTTTACCCTGCTGTTGAACGCCCTTCCTCCTCATCAAGGACTCCAACATGTTTACGGTGCTGAATATCACCGTAGTGCTCCCGTGCCGTGCCATGCCGCTTTTGCTTATCTTGCAATTAACACACTTTTTCGATTTATTTAGTGTGAACCTTGGATAAGAGGTGGAATGGCAATCGGGAGAGTCGGGACTTTTCCCGGTGGGCCGTTAGTGTTTCGTGGCCACGAGGGCCGGTCTGATAATACTGTAGCCTACATTGCAAGTTCTTAGCAACACCATCTGGCGGCCTGGTGTGCCGCGACCGCGCCACTGCCCGGCCGCTGCCCGGCCGCTGCCCGGCCACTGCCCGGCCACTGCCCAAACTGTGCAGCCTCTGCTCAACCCGTATGGCGTATGGCGGGCTTGGATGACTTAGGTCGTAGCCTACTGATTTCTCTGCCTCCGCCATGAGTTCAGAACGTTACGGGTCTCTCCGATGGAATTTCCTCTACCTACGATCTGCTCTTTTTTTCTCGCTTCACTCCGCTCCGCTCCGTGCTCAACTCAGTTTTTTTATACTCAAACATCTCCGGGACTTATTGATTGGCGAATCGATAATGAAATTCGTTGACAACTCTTTTAATAATCGAATTTTATCGATTGTATCGATTCGTTGTTGCAGCCCTATATATCATTTTAAGCAGCATCATCAACGTGTCACATTTTAGAATTAAAAATATATATATTTTTAAGTGAATTTACTCATATCCTACTTCATTCATTTTATAAAGTACAATACCTGTTGAGGCCTCACTGGGTTTGATCCTATTCATGGAAACATTTTTTTAATAACAATAAATCAAATTACAAAGAAAGAAAAGAAAGCTTTAATTATACAAGAGTGTTCTTTGCAATTTCAAATCTTGAAGGCTAGTTCATTAAATGAAATGTACTCTAAGCAGAAGCATGTTAAGTCCCAACCAGCATACTTCAACAGATACTTTGAGGATCATTTTCAGCATGTGACATAAGACCTTAAGCCTTTTTGGTATTGTAAGGCTGTCACTGCAGTTTGCACTATAATGCATCACAATGGCAGTTTTAAACGTGCAGTGACAGATTCAAAGCAGAGCACTGACGTGAAGTGGTGTGCTGCTGGAAAAGACAAACATGGCTATGTAAATGTCATGGCAGCATGGGTCCTTGACGTTCCCTCCCTCTCTTTTCCAGCTGAGGTGTCTGAATATGTTTAGGTCTCTCTTGTCTAAGTGTGTGGTTAAAACATCATGGTTTCCTCAGTTTTACTGTACATGAGAGGCTGTGTCTGCTGCTCCCAGAGGCTGTTCTTAGCCGCAGGTGCCAGCTGATTCACTGTGGTGTACTTTTATTCATTGAGTTAGAATCATCCGCCCACTTTAAAACATATTAGTAGGATAAGATGTTTACATGAAGGGAGGAGTGTGCGCACGTATGTTTGTCTTTTGTGTGATGATACTGTGTGTGCAGGAATGTGCAAGCAGAGAAAGAAGTTCCTGTATATAAAAAACAGTACTGCACCTGTGCCCAACTTCCATCCCTCTTTCTCCTCTTTTCTCTCCTGAAGGCAATCTGTTTCCTCCCATCTCCATCAGCCATGCTATCAAGGCTATGGCTGCCACTCTGTTGTCTGCACAGTGCATTCAGTACCTGTTTGTCACACAAGCTATGTGGGAAAAATACATAGTTTTCACTCGAGTGTCAGAGCTCTACACATAACTATTGGAGCGTAATAGACAGTAATTGCATTGGTGTTTAGAGAAGGAGATGAGTTGATAGAGGCACATCACTCTTACAGAGCCTGTTGTATCCCTTTTAAATATATATATACAGGGTTAGAGTCTCTTATCTAAAAGCAAACATCCATCTACACTCCCTGCAAAAACCATGTCTTGTCAGCTCTGAATTAATCCCATTCCCCAGGCATCTGACAGCGCTCATAACACCGTCTGTATCTTGATAGAGCTGGCTGTAAATTTATAGTTAAACTGAAACTAGCGTAAAGACTTTCCTCTGGGATGGTGGACTGATTTTTTTGTGTCTTCAGTTAGAGTAAAAGGTAGTGAAGGGAAACCAGTGCGAGTCGGTACCAATAATTCTGAGTGATTCTCTGAGCCGTGGGAAATGTCCTTGATGCATCTTCTGAATCTGGTCATCAAAATACCTCGGCATACGCCAAGCACAAACTGCATGACATGGCTCTCAAACTGCCAGCTTTTTGTTTAACACCTCAGCCAACAGATGCCTCCTGGGATATAGGCGACCACTCATTAAGAAATTAATTGGAATTATTCCTGGCTGGGAACACATTTTTCAACACATCTTGCAAATGTTGCTGACCATACCGCATAACTTGTTCGGCAGGCAGAAACGGACAAGAGGTTAAAAGCACACACAATTAACACCTCCTAAATAGGCCTTTGGACCAAAATGTTTGCCCTGCAGACTAAAGACTGTGTCTCTTCATCTGTGTGTGCACAGCTGGTTGACTGTTTGTGTGTGTGTGTGTGTGTGTGTGTGTGTGTGTGTGTGTGTGTGTGTGTGTGTGTGTGTGTGTGTGTGTGTGTGTGTGTGTGTGTGTGTGTGTGTGTGTGTGTGTGTGTGTGTGTGCGCTGTGGCTGAGCCTGGGTTTGTCTGTGTCTAAGTATATCTAGTGTTGTATGGAACCTCTCCCAGTGTATGTGGTTACTCCTTTTGGGCAGTTCCCCAGTTGAGTTTGTGGTGAAATGTGAACAAGGCGAATATGGGCCTGTTTTCCTGGGCTAACTTTAGCACGCTTGAGGCAGACGGATGTTTGAATAGTAGTGCAAAAACTGGACTGGATTGTTTTTTTGTGGTTGAAAAATGAAAAGGGGCCACACTGGACAGAGTCAGCCTATTCGGTGTAGTGGTTGTGAGCCTTTTGCAAATTGTAAAATCTGTTTTTTAGCATCTAGGAATGGAAGTCCAATGAAATGTGTAATATAATAAGGTAGTAGAGAGAGACAAGGCACACAACATGTGCTGGTGAGATGCTGAGCACAAGACAATAGTCAAAGGAAAAAATTAACTAATTACTTTTAATGCAAAAATACTTTAGTTATCAAAAGTTTTGACAAGGGCTTTTTAGAAGTTGAATTATGCACCTGTGATTGAAATGTTGGATAAAATATGTTTTACATCTGTACTAATAATATGCAATCCTTTTGATCCTCTGTCTAATATACTGTAATAAAGAAACCTAGTATATGTCACAGACCACTATAGTAGACTAAGGTCACTTAAAGATTCATACAGTTAAATATGTCCAGAGTCAAAAAAGTGTCAACTTTTGGAGGGATTGCCATGAAAAAATACTTAAAAAACAAAATGAGTGAGTTTTCATCAATGATCCAAAATTATCCTTAAAATGTTTAACCTTTGCATATTTTCTATAAAGGCATTTGGATTTGATGGATCAGATATGGACCTTCATTGTACCCGTTTTTCTGACATGTAAAATTGGTTTCTTGACACTAGGTGTGCAGGTTTGTGTATCATTACACAGGCTGCCCTTTCTTTAATCAGAAGTCCCCCTTCTATCTTGCCTATCTCTTTCTCTTTTATGCTCTAAATTCCTTTCTTTTATCTTTTCTAATACCCTCTGGCTGATGTTTGCACTAACCTGCACCAGCGTACGCACATAAGCAAGAGCACCCACACTCACGTACACACAATGCCTCAAATACAGCCTCAGTGATAGGATCAGTGTGATGCTGTATAAATTTCCCCCCGGTGAAATTTTTTTTTTTTTGCTAGGACACACTCTCATGCACAAGCAAACACATGCATACAAGTAAACACACACACATACACACTGTGTACAAATGCCCTCTCTGTGTGTTGCCAAAGGACTGCTGCAAACAAAGATTAGAGAAAACGCATCAATTTATGTGCCATTGCTTTTTTATTTACTCTCGGGCTGGTGCTGGGGGTGATGGGGACTGCAAACACTTGGTCCTAGCTTTCGACTCCCAAGACAGCTGCACTGTGGTTGTAACTTCTTTTTCAATAAGCACCGAACTGATTCCTGTATAATTACACTCATTAGAGAACCATAGCCTGGGCTTTACATAATCAACACTGATACTCTGGACACAAAGACATGGAGCTTCAAAGACCTCGGGCCCGTTCTATAGTTGTAGTAATGACAATACAGCGTTGATGATGACAGTAATGATACTTTGATGATGCCAATTATACAAGCGCCTTTGTGTTCACTTCACCAATCTCTCTCTCACTTTTCCATACGTCTCTTTCTATCTCCCGGCCATCACTGACCTGATGTAGTGAAGTGCCTCAAGCTCTGGTTTATTGTCAGGAAAATTTAGATCCATATCCGCCTGATACATGTCAGATATGGAAATGGAATATATCCTTGTCCACAGTCATATTGCTTACAGCCATCACTGTTAGTCTGCTTAATGGAGAGAAATGCAAACTATTGACATTTTTTGCATCCAACTGTTTAGTCAGGGGTCTTTTTCCTCTGACTACCTTTTCCTTCACACGTGTATGTGTTTATCTCCTCTGAGGCAGTATATACAGGATATGAATGTGTGTTCTGGCTGCTTGTCGGCTTGATAGGATTTTTAATTTTGTTTGTTTATATTGCTGAGGTCAGTCCATGTGTTCTAGGCAGGGGAGGATGTATTTAGTCAAGTCTACATGTCTCTGTTTATTTGGGCATGTTTGCTCAATTGTTTACCCCATTGTTTACAGAATCTGAGGGCAAGTTATGTTTGCAACTGTGCTGGTAACTGTACATAAGCATGTACGTATGTACGTAAGTGTGTATGTATGTATGACATGTAATACTTGTATGTGACCTGTGTGAGAACTGCTGTGTCCCATTGGTTTGCACTTGTTGTCAGTGTCCCCCTCTCATCAGTGTGATTTAGGAGCTGCTAACATGCCTGCAGTGTTTGCACTAGTCCATCTGGAGGCCAGTTTCTGCCTGCACAGGAAGAGCCTACACCCCCATGCCAACTATGGCCACAGTGGATTGGTGGGGGTGCTCGTTGCGGTGGGTCGGTGGTTAGAGCTGGTTTGAGCTGGGGAAAGTGCTATAGTATTTCAGGATCAGTGAGCAGCAGACACAAGATCATAAATAGAGTTTTTATTGCTGAGCTGCTATGCTGGGTGAGCCTGGGTCTTTCAGCAAGATCACAGCAGTGATTGATGGTTCCCATGTGCCAAGGGAGGATGGTGTGGGGTGTAGGCGGAGGAGGGGCACATCAGACAGGACATGGCAAGGCTGGCAGAGCCTCCTGCCCTCGCTGTCCTCCCCCAGGGTTACCCCCTGACAATCTCCTGCCCTGCGTCAGCCTACACATCTCTGTGTGCAGACACAGCATGAGCTCTTGTCTCACACAGCTTTTACCTAGAGCTGGAAGAGCCATTAAAGTCTCTGCAGCCTAATCGGTTCAAACACATACACACAGGTAAAAGCCGTAAAAACCCTTTGGTCATTTTGGATTCACAGCCACTGTACACAAAAGTAGCTTGTCCCGTTCACTCTCCAGGTTACAGACACTTTAGAGTGAAGTGCAGGGCACAGAGAAACCGCGTCAGACATGGCATCCATTGTTTCTCCAGCAATCAGTTCTGCTATGGACATGATGCAGAAAAACAACGTGTTATGAGTTTAGGTGAGTGTGAGTTGATTTTTAATATTTGCATTTGAGCTGAAGCCATGAAGATGGGTCTAAATCTAAAGTATTTTTAATAACATTAGATATTCATGACAAAATCACTAAAGCAAAAATTGAAATTACAAAAACATCTTTAGGTTTTATTTAACACGCAAAATCTCACTTAAACTGTTTCATCAGGTTTCTGTGGGTGTGATTGGGAAACTATGTTTTTTAGGGCCTTTACAAAAGCGAATATTTGTTAATCTGTCTACTTTACCAGTGGATTGAAAATATTAAATCTCTGTGTTTGAAAAAAAAAAAAGTTCCTGTTGCTTTATAACAATGCAACTCCCATTCAAAATGCAGATAGTAAAAATAGCCAGTGAATCTCTAAGGTAAGCTTTATTTACACCAAAGCACCCAACGCTAAATGTACTGGTTTTACTGTTAGGGTATTTTGTCAGATGTGTGCCAGACTGGTCTCTATGGTAACAGTCATGCTTATGCCATTTCTGCAGAAGGCTAAACTGTATCACAAAATAGCAAGCATGAGGTTAAGACTGACTTTTGTAGGCTAGACATTGGACTGCTATTTATCGTAAAAAGCACAAGTGATCTTTGAGATCATCTAATAGTCGGTTATATATATATATATATATATATATATATATAAAGTGTTCTATTTTCTATGAAGAACTGCCTCTTAGTGCACGGTGATGGAGGACAGCGCGATGTAATATGCTCTGTATGTTAAGTTCCGCAGTTCTTCACTGAAGGTTTTGTTTTTACAACCATGCTAATTTGGGGCGGCTAGCTGAGTAGTTTGGCAGGAGGGTGAGGAGGTTGCGTGGTTAAGGACCACAGAGATTTTTTTCATTCAGTGCCAGAGAGCAGCATTGCTCAAAGCTTTTGAGAAAACATCTGATGGAGCCTCTTGAGTGCTCCCAGATTGGCAACGTGAATAGCAGCTTTCATGGAGGCTGCTTGCCCTAATGTGCTTTTGAGCTATGTGTGTGTGTGTGTGTGTGTGAGAGAGATTTTTTCATGCATGTAGGTATGTATGCACCATAGACTCCACTTTACTGTGTGTGTGTGTGTGTGTGTGTGTGTGTGTGTGTGTGTGTGTGTGTGTGTGTGTGTGTGTGTGTGTGTGTGTGTGTGTGTGTGTGTGTGTGTGTGTGTGTGGTGTTTACATAAATAACTTGAGGCGGAGGCAAAAAGCCTGCAGCAGAAACAGCACAGCTGGGTGTATTTCAGGGACTTTTTCCAGTGGTGATGTCTCAATCCTTCACAGAGCTACTGTAGACCTACCTTTTAATTTATTTATAGAGACAGTAGCTGCATATGAAACAAAAAGCTCTTCCCTCTGACTGTCTATCCTGGGAAGGCTTCTTCTCTGACCACAAAGCCCTCCATGGAAAAACTGCAGTTTTCGAGCAGCAGCCTTTTTTGTCACTTTGCTTGTTTGTCTCTTTCAGTATCGCTGTCCTGCTCTCCTGTTAAGTGTTGGTCAAGTTACTTCCAAAATGTAATACATTATAGATCACTAGTTACTGTCATTTGAGAGTTATTAGTTATATTACAATATTACTGTCTCTGAATTGTAATTCTTTACACTACTTTTGCATTACTTTCACCAAAATAACAGCAGAAGTTTGACTTGGCAGGTAGCTTGTGAATTTCACCACTGGAGCATACTTGTATATTTTATGCAGTTGCTGTTGTATCTGTAATTCCGCCATTCTAGTTTGAACATGGTCAGCAGACATCATCAGAGCTGTTTCATAAGCCCCAAACTCCCATTTGTTTTCCTGTTTGCTGATCTGATTCAGGCACTGCTTGGCTGAGATCCTTCACAGATGCAGTGCAGCTACTGCAGGATTTTGGCTTGCAGGGGTCCACAGACAGCAACCAGGTATGCAGTCATCATAAGTGAAGCAGCTTGACACAGGGCCCTCACTGGTCCTCAGAGAGCCACACTGAAGCACTCTGTCTCCCCCAAGTGGTGCGTCATTGCACCCCAGGACCTCCACCGCTTGGACTTCGTACTGTACAGTGTGATCATGTACACATTTGTGCTCAGTCTGTCTTTCGTTTCCTGATGTCTCCATGAGTGTTTGTATACAGTGCAGGTGTCACTTTGTTCTGAGGGTGCTGACAAGCATGACTTACATCAGACGGGAACGAGCTCAGATTCCACACACTTCTCGACGATGCTTTGGGACCAGGGGCATTTTTGCCCGTGTCCTCTGTGGCTATCAGGTTTTAACAGGCTGGCTTTGTATGCTGGGTGAGCCAGGTCATGCCAGACTGGGGAAAATGATACCTCCATCCACAGGAGACAGGACACATGGCCTCACTCTGTTCCATGCTGTGTTGCACATGCTGACACTGGGGCACTTCAGAAAGGGAGGGAGCATCATGAGTCATGTGTACACTGAAAAAAGTTTTGAGCATAGAGTGGTCTGACACCTGAGCTGTAAAGTGAACCTCTAAACGATATGGGTCTTTCCTCCTGTTCACAATGTTTTCCATGCTTTTGTATTCATCCTATCCTCTTCTTCTATCATAGGTATGAAACGTCCATTCAGCCCATCAGCTCTGCCGAACACTGAGCCAGACAGGAGAGGGTTTGGCGCTGGGCTCGGAGTGCAGATGGACAGCGAGCCTTGCTGTGACACCCAGGACGAGGGTGCAGTACCAGTTGAGCAGTCACCAGGGGGTGCCCTGCCTTCTGTACTCTGCAGACCAAAAAGGGAGAGAAAGCGGAGCTACACATTGTGTGAGGTCTGCAACATCCAACTCAACTCAGCCGCACAGGCCCAGATCCACTACAACGGCAAATCCCACCAGAAGAGACTCAAGCAGATCAGCAATGGCAAGATGCCAAGTAACACAGGTAGGCCTGGAGCGCTGCTCGACTGACCACGATGTTTGTTTATTGTTGCAAAATAAGATGTAAATGCAGAACATGAGATAAAGTGCTCTGCCTCTGGATAATGTAACCTTGTCTAGAACAATAGGGCCATTCAGATTTACAGAATCCCACACACACTTCACAGCATCTGTCACTAGCCTCTGTGTGCCCATCCCCTCTACATGTATTCAATAGAAGTTTAACAAATTCAATTCTATTTGCTAAAATGTGTTCAGACAAAGCCTTGGGCTTAGGACACACACACACACACACACAGACACACACACACACACACACACACACACACACACACACACACACCACACACACACACACATACAAGTGTAGCAGAGCTGAGTGAAGTCAGCAAGTGAGAAGTTAATTAAGTGCTGGTTGCGTTTGATGGTTGTGTTCCTGGGAGTGATGCTGCTGGAGTGAAGTTGCACATTTTGTCATTCTAGTCACAGTCTCGATTAGGAGTCCGCTCCGGGGGATTCAGTCTTACATTCCCGGTCTTTCTTTTGCTCTTTCTTTAGCCTTTTTTTTTTTTAAAAGGATGCACACACACAATACATACACAAAAGATTAACAATTTGGAAACCCAGTTTAAGCTCAACTTGCCCTATGAGTAGATCCTGTGTCGACTGAAGACTGAGGGGTCACAGTTGATTGTGTCTCAGCATGGTGAGTTTCAGAGCTGGAAGACATCTGTCCAAAATGACCAATCACATGGTCTACAGAAATGCACACTGTCAACAACCAACAGGGCTTGGTAGATCATTTGGTTGGATGCACGTGTGTTTATATCTGTGCATTTATGTGTGTCTTTAGTCTGTGTTTCTGAAAGAGCTTCGCAGTATTTGAACCAGCACTATCTGAAAAAGGCATTCTGGGACATCAGGGTTAAAATCTTTCAAAGCAAGTGAAATAATATCAACCCAGATCTAAATGGTTAAATGTCACACCTTGAAAAGATATTTCTGAGGTAACACTGGCCTGATGCTGAAGGAAGTAGATTTGTTCAACGGGTAATTTTATTGATTTTTTATTGCAAAATGTACCCTTGATCATGGCACTTAACCACCAACTGCTCCAACATAGCTGATCTGGTGACAAGAGCAGGGAGCAGTTTCTATGATACTCACATTATTTATACCAATCTTTTGTAGCTTCTGAAGCAGGTCTTAAAAGAGCAAAACTGTTCTGTGAATTAATAATGGATAAAACCCTTAAGTCAATTTTTAATGCTGAAATTACCTGTAGCTGATGTCTGACAAATACAGTAGGGAGAGCTATTTGTAAAACCCATTGTAGTGCTACTTTAACAGTTGCATAATAAAACATACATTATTTTTCTCCTAAATTGATTATAACTCATTACATACTTTTTACATACATGCATTGTTCAGTGTTCGTAGGGTGAAGCAGATCTGGAAATAACATTTACATCATTTAGTTGTCACTTTTGCTTTATAAAGTTTGGTGTTCTTTGTTCAAAATTGGCTGTGTTAGTCTGTTTTATTTTTTAATTAGCACTTTTCTTAGCATTTTTATGGATTTCCTTGTTGGGAAACTATTATATTACAACTGTCATACCCATGGAGAAAGGCAGTGTGGGTTTCCAACCTCACAACATCAAATTTGCAGTAATGTTAAGAGGCTATCTTCTGTTGCCAATGATTCTTCCTATGATTGCTAAATCCAGGTTTTGTCATTGATATATTTTTCTGCTTGAGTATGAAATATTGATTTATATGCAGCACCTAAGGAATTTGTTTTGCAGCTGTTAGGACAGTCGATCAAATCACTATTTTAGTCGTGCTTCATCAGACAAAAGAAACAAAACAATATGTCAATGACAATACATGGCTCTATGGATTCAGAAAGTTAACGATCACAGAGGAGAGGAACATGTCATCAACAGCGATTGTCAAAAGTGTGAATGTAGCGTTTAGTTGTTTGTAAAGCAAGAAGAGGAAAACAAAGAACATTTAAACATTTTTGTCAATGTCAATTTGTTCAGAAAATGCAATTGTTGACAGAAAACGTTTAACAGTAACAGTGTTTTCAGATGAATCTCCATTAGTGCGGTCACAGCCTGAGATCAGCACAAAATAATTCTGCTCATTCTGAGCTGAATGGGTTTCAACATTGAAACACAAAGTGCTTAGGTCCTACTTTTTGGTGAGAACTTCTTCACCCAGAAAACACCCATGAGACTAGTATGTCTGTCGGTTTGAATGCTTATGGGTCTGTGGGAAAATGGATGGATGTATTTGCCTTTATATGTGCATGTGTGTCTGCATGGATGCATGCATGTTTTGTGTATGAAAAATAATAACATACAAACCTTGAAAAGGTGTGTCATCATTTTCACAAGACACAATTACAGTATGTATTCATTCACACACACACACACACACACACACACACACACACACACACACACACACACACACATGCACCCACACACAATCCACAGCATCTGCCTGGCAATATTGAATTTAATCGGCCCTTACCAGCGGCTGTTTACCTGATTCAGCATATTCAGTCTACAGCAGAGGCAGCTGGTGAGATGGAGCTGTCAGACTGGCTGTTCAGCCTAGAAAATCAGTGACTGTTGCGATTTCATGCAGTAACTCCTTAATGTTCAATTCACAAGACTAAAGTTTTTGCTTTGCTTTGAACTGATATCAGTTCAAAGCAAAGAAAAAACTTTTCCAGTTCCAGATTCACAGTGGTGGTAAAATGGTGGGCTACTTTGTTTAGTTTTTGCCTCCTCTAAGCTCGGTCTTTGGGTTTTCTTTGTGGATTACAAACTGTAATCAGTTATTTCATCTCACTGAAGTTCAGAACAAACTGTCGGATTGGTGTCAGCTCTGGTCTTTGCTGTGTGTTCAAGTGCAACTATTAGACATGACATGAGCGATGCTAATTCATGCTGCCTTTGCTGTTACAAGCATGGAACACCTTAATAAGTGTGTGTGTGTGTGTGTGTGTGTGTGTGTGTGTGTGTGTGTGTGTGTGTGTGTGTGTGTGTGTGTGTGTGTGTGTGTGTGTGGTGTGTGTGTGTGTGTGTGTGTGTGTGTGTGTGTGTGCGTGTGTGCGTGCGTGCGTGCGTGCGTGCGTGCGTGCATGCGTGCGCGTACGGCGCAGGGCATGCTGACTGTTGTGGTGTGCAGATTCTCTCTGACATGCAGTCACAATCACACAGCCTTATCTCTGCTCACCTTCTGCTGACTCCCTCAGGCAGCCAGCCCTGCTGTGTCCTCAGCTCCACCACAGCTTCTCTGCTGTGTGTGTGTGTGTGTGTGTGTGTGTGTGTGTGTGTGTGTGTGTGTGTGTGTGTGTACATACGTATGTGTGCATCCTGCATGTCTGGATCAGATATTTTTAGAATTCTTAAATGCTGCAGTCTATGACTTGTGCTGTGGAAATCATTAATACATGATGCAGTGCCTTTGTGTTTATGTCAGCCCACATATGTACCATATGTACAGTATGGCATCTGTGCCTTATGGATCTTTATAGGTTTATAGATTTCATGAATAAAAAATTGAATCAGTGTGTGTGTGTGCGTTACTCCAAGCGAATCGTCTCCATGTCGGCGTGCGTTTCCTTCCCTCTCTGCTTCACTGAGCTGACAGTGGGTTCAGGCTCTTTTTTCCTCTCTCTCCTGTCTCCCCTCTTTCATCTCCCTTTTTTTCATCCCACCCTCCTTCTGGCATGGATGCTGGACATGTGGCGGAACCAGTCCCACTAAAAGACAAATGTGCCACTGATTAAGTGATTTCACTGTGTTATCATGAAGAGTAATATGTACTGAAGCTTGCTGACAGATCAGGAAGGAAAGAAGAAGTCCAGATGTTTGGGTGACAATGTGACTTCAGGTGTTATGCAGTTTATGCCCATTTTTTTAATCCTAATGTTTCAAAACGAGTGATATTAAAAATTCACTGTGCTAGTCTTTTTTTATACAAGCATTTTAATATCAAGAAGGCAATGATATATTAATGTTAAAACAACATTGTTGCTTCTTTAATGGAATGGTTAAGGTGTGGCCAAAGGAGAAAAAAATCCATTTTTTCCATCAACAGATATAGATAAATAGATTTCCTCAAGACAGAATAAAGCTACTCAAGAAAAAACAAAACAAATCCATAAGAAATTTTTTAAGTTGTCCTGGTTCTTGTGCGGCTGCTAATGCTGGCTATATTTCATCCTGTCCAAAAAGAAAAACAATCACAATGCTTGCAATATTTCAATGCCATAGACACTTTTGAACCAGAGCTAAAACTGTTGATGGAGAGATATTTTACAGATTTATTTGTGTTCAATGCGTTTACATCACTTGCATAATTTCCTCACTAATAAAAAAAAAAAAAAAACTTTCCAACTCAAGCGCTGAGAAACTTTGCAGTATTGAACACCTTTGCAATTCTGTTTATCACTAGTTTTTGTAGAAATACAAGGAGAAGAGCCCAGGTGATATGGATGACTCATTGTTTGAGTCTCGCCCACAATCTGAGCTCAAGCTCGAATTGCAGAGAGGAATTAAGTCGGATGCTATTCCTTTTCTCCTTTTCTCATTATATTTCACCCTCCCAGCACGATCCATGTCAGTGTGTCCTATGTGTTATGTGAAGCTGCAGTGCATCCTAATGTGCACAGAGACATGTATGTATAAGACAATACACTTTAAAGGACTTGTTGTATGTTTGTGTTCAGGCTTCTTCGTTTCCATCCCTTCTTTCACGAGGCTATGTCTGTGAACTTTGATTGTTGTTGAATGTGTTATTGCAAGCATGGCTTTTATATCATCCACATTTCTACAGATTTTATATTTTGACACATTTAGTTGACACAAGCTGAAACATGCATACTGTTGTTAACTAGTAGGCACATGTGTGATGGTGCATATGAGCATGAAACCCCATTTACTTCCTAACTCCTCCAGTGTTGCAGTTTTCAGTTGGAATTGTGGGATGCCTCGGACTTCCTCTGACTCACCAATGTGAGCCCAGTCCTCTGAGGGAGACGGGCCTTAATCCCTCATAATATGCATTGTTAATTATGGCCAAAGACACAGCTGGACACACCAAAATATGGACGGCCAATTAAAACATGTCACGCCCCTGACAGAAATGCCTTATGCGTGTGCACTCACACACTCATACTCACTCTTACGAACATACACACGTGCTACTATAAAAAATAATCCTCCTTTTCAGAACAGATGATCAAATGATGATGGAAGGTTGTGGAGTGAGAGAGAGGGAAGGGGAAAGGAATGGAGAGAGTGGACAGCAGCCTGGTCCGATGTAACCCAACAGTTAATCTATAAATCCAACTGTCTGACAACACACTGTTTGCCTGTGTGTGGTTGTTTGTATTTATGGTTGTTTTAATCTTTCTTAGTTTCTTTGTGAGGAAGCATAAATGTGTCATGTGTGGACGTGTTTTTTCTGTGAGACCAGAAAGCGAGAGGAGGAGGGAGAGAGCATTTGCATTTGTTTTTGTTTTTTCATCGTTCTCCATATCTCATATTCCTTTGATTTGCTTGATTTTTGTTGTTTGTTTGTGTGTGTGTGTGTGTGTGTGTGTGTGTGTGTGTGTGTGTGTGTGTGTGTGTGTGTGTGTGTGTGTGTGTGTGTGTGTGTGTGGTTGTGTAATGTGAGCCTTCTCTTCATGGTTAGTCTCTTCATCATGGTCCCTGTCTCACTCTATCTCTCTGGCTCTGTTTTAATAAAGCGTGAGGAATTGGATTAAAAGCTAGGATTTTCTGCTTGAATGCATTTGTACATTTGCGTTTTATTTTTGTGCTGCCTTGCCGTTTTCCTATTTATTTCCCCAGTGGAGTGAAATGATTTCTATGTCTAATTGCAGATAACACTTGCTTCCTCTCTGTCATTTCGGAAAATATTAAAACTACACAAACGATAGTAAATGATTAAAACTATTATGATGACAAAAATATGCTTTAAATGAATGCGAACATGAATGTACATAAAATTTAAATCACGAGGAGGCTGTATAGGAGATTGCAGTGACCTATTTTCTATCTGCATGAGTTAACCATACTCCCAAACCATTCTAAATAATTTTTGAATAAAAAAAAAAAAACCTTTCTTTTGTCTTTTCCTGGTGTTGGCATTGAAATGCAATTTGGCTGTGGAGTCCTGCACTTTGTTCCTACCCTTCCACCTCCGATCCCCCCCCCATTCACTGTCCTTCTCTCTCCCTCCGCTGTGCTTTGCCCCAGGGTGCACCCCTTTGTGTGACGGGAGTTCAAACTCTGGAAAAAGGTCGGCGGGCATACAGGGTTGACACATAGGGCCCAGTGGAGCGAGAAACATGAGGAGCGGCGCTTATAAGGCCACGGGGAGAGGGGCGCGTCTCTGAGAAATCATCCGATGTCTGTGTTTACCCGGGTTCTGACAGGTCGACCAGCTCTGTCTGTGGATAAGGCCAAACGAATCTCACTATGACCCTTATCTCGCCTGTCTGATATACAAAGCCATATTGCCACAGCTGCTGCAGACATATCTGCTAAATGAATTGAACTGTTTGCCAGTTTGCTAAATGTCAGAAAATATCAGTCAGTTTCAGCAGTATTTTGTCAATTTGGTCACCTAGCACGATCCTGTCTGTCTCACTCACTTTTGCGTCCATTCCCTCTCACTGTGTCCTTTTTTATTCTCAATCAGCAAATAGAGTTTTACTTATTGGACTTTTTCAGTGTTGGTGTGTACGTCATAGAAAACATTTTTTTTTTCTGTTCCTCCAACACACACTGAACATTAGTAGATATAGTGTTCATTTGATATAAAAACAACAAAGGTTCAATGTTACCTGATGAGCCTATCTTTCTCTTTTACTCTCTTTCTCTCTTGGCCAATTTTGCCCTCTTCTCTCAGTGGCTCATTGTAAAAAGGCCCATGAAAGGCTTTCTTTCTGGGCACAGGCGAGTTCTTTTAACCCCACCTCATCTCGCCTCCACCTTAGCCATCCTCTGATGCCCATCATTACAGGCCTTTAGAAGGGTAAAATGAGCAGAGTGACTTATTACCAGCTGTATCCAGGGACATGGATGGAGTTGAAAAGAGGGAGAAGGTAGACAGGAATTAAAGGGAGATAGAAAGTGATGAAGCAGATAAGGGAGAGGAAGAAGGAAGTTCTAAAAGTGGAAGGATCACATCGGCGAGATAGAGAGAAGGGTTTAAGATTAGAAAGGAGATTGAGAGGCTGGCTTGAATAGAGAGAGTGGTGGGTGTGTGAGAAAGAGCGAGCTAGAAGCAGACATAGACAAACACTGTCATTTACCGAGCGAGGCAGAGCTGTCCGCTAATGGACACATGATATATGGGCCCTGAAAGTTTGCTCTGCCTCACAGTTCCCCAAAGTTCAGACCTACCTCCTATCCTTCACATCAGTGCCTTGCCAACGGAAACAATGCACTATGGGATGCCAGAACCAGCTCTGCAGAGGGTCACTGAGTTTTTTGACTGTCAGCTTTGAGACGTTGGAGCATCATGTTTTGTAATGTGATCTAATCTCATGAGAACCCTTGTATCACATTGAATGAGTGGAATCAGCAGCAAAGTAGTCTGACAGTGTCAGAGAATTTGCTAGTGTGTGGACCTCCAGAGACCCTCGCTCTGTTTTACACAAAACTGAAGCAGACAAGCATTAGTAAACAGATGTAAACAAGGTGGAATGGGATGAGAATGAAAGTGGGAGGAGGGCACGTATGGTAACAAACACAGAAATAGACATCTCACTGGTGTCGTTGACAGAAGCTTTTCGCCTATACCAGCAAAGGAAAACACAGTCACATTCACGTGCCTTTATTTTACACTGACAAACAACCATATTTTTCACATCTGTGTTTGTACCAAACTCAAACTGAATCACATGATAGCACATACCTAACGAAGTGTTAACTGTTTACGCTGTTGGATACATAGGGATGCAGCGGGGAAGCCAAATGCATGTCTAACAAATAGTTTTTAGCAGATTTGTGTCATATTACTGTAAATATTAGTAAATTTAAACTGGTGTTAGTTAAAAGAATAGGCAGGTTTATTTGTAATACACTGTTTAAACACAGGGGCAACTCAAAGTGCTTTACATAAGGAAAAAAACATGGACTAGAACAGCATTTAAATTATGTTATTTAATTTACTGTAAATATTTTTTCTGTTATTAAAGGAAAATATCAGAAATATTCCTCTCAGCCTGCCGGACACATGTCTGTGTTTGTTTGTTAGTGGTATTGGAGCACCACACCAGCGTCTAAATGGTCTGAAGCGACGTTTAAATGCTGGTTGATGTGCTGCAGCTGACGTTAGCAGTGCAACTTTCTCTAGTGAATGTTTGTTTGACAAGATGTGTGATTGTGTCATGTTTGTGAATTAAATAAGAAGGATACTTTAGCAGGATGGCTAATGTGGTTGGATTGTTGTTCATAGTCTGTGGCTCTTGTATACTGCAGTAACTATCTACGTAGATGGCGAACTAATTGTATACCGACAAATTAATGTAAAGATAGGGGCTGCCATCCCCTTTTCTCAAAAGAAAACACAGTAAATGTGATTTAGATGAACACATCTAATAATAATCTAATCTAATATCCTAACCACTAATAACTAATAACTAATTTGGAGAAGGAAACCCCCAAAAACCTCTTAAACAGGAAAAATAGAATAATAATAAATATTTAAGTAAATAATAAAAATGGACAAAAATATCTAATATGGAAAAGAATAAAATGCACTTAATCAAATACACAGGAAGCAACAAGAGTGATTAAAAGGGGAAAACACTCAACAAACTTTCCTGGCAGATTTCGGATTTAATGCCTAAACGGCACAGGATGTGATGTTTCTAAGGACAGGACTGCACTTGAACCTGTTTGTGTCCCAACAGTCATTGCCCACCTGACTTCTTAGCTGCTGTACTGTAGAAGGTATGCCAGTTCTTAGAGGTTTTATGCAAATATGCTCCCTGGTGAGCATGACCAAAGGAGAAACTACAGCTCCTCCTGACTCACACACAAACACGCAAACGCACACACACACACACACACACACTCACTGCCATTTAGAGAGCGAGTGAGGCAACTCATGATTTTCATTGTTATTCATGTATTAATTTATTCGGTCATGGCAGATGTGAAACAGGGCTGTAATATGCAGATGTGGGTTTGTTTCTCGATGGGAATTTTCCGGTCCACTGCCTCTAGCTGCCACTAATAATAAAGACAGGCAAGGAAGGTGGGGGAGGAAATGGGGAGGAGAGATAGAAAGTAATGGGAGAGAGAGGGAAGGTTGGAGTTGTCAAGATGCCTCCAGTCATACACTAGCTCTCAAACAACTCACCTACTCCCCCCCAACACACACACACTCACACACTCACACACAAACTCAGACACACACACAAACTCAGACACAAACATGCAAGCAGTGACCAGGTGTGATCTAGCTGTGAATGAGCTTGTCCTTGACATGAAGGTGAGCATGTAGCGTTGTCCTCTCTCTATTGTTGACAAGATGCCTGAGAAGCTGCAGGCTGTTGCTCCTCTGTCTTTAGATCAGCAGTAGAAGCTGATTTTAAACTGGCTACGGTTAATATTACAGCACCTTAAGATACAAGGGAATAATCTGCTACTCACTGGACAATTAAAACTCGAGATGTGGGTTGAAATGAGGCTCAAAACCACTTTTTGACCCTCAGCAACATCCGACTTTATTCCTCAGCTCGTAAAGAAAACAAGTATCTCTGTTGTGCAGCTGCTAAAAAGCTAATGCATTTTTATGTGCTGCTTTTATTGAAATGCTCGCTGTGACTAGTGCAGTCTTGGTACGGAAATAAGCAGTTGAGCAAACTGACTGTGTCACAGCTCGAGACATAAATAGCCAAGGACTGTAAGATATCCTGTAGGCAATTGGCTGTGAGACATGTTGTTTTCTGTGTGTGTTGTTGTGGTGTGGCACCAGGGTTAGTTCCTGCGGGAGGGTCATAGGCGGGGAACATTGCCATGCCGAGGGAGTAACGATGTCAAAGACGAGATGCAAACAGGCAGCGAATGATTCACTCTATTTTCTGTTAACCCCCTCCTGTCTGCGTGATTGAGTGGTGGAATGAAGCTTAAGGAGAGGAAGGAAAAGAGGCCCTGGAAGAGTTCATATAGAGATGGTTGAAAGACAAAGCCAATCACACAGTAAAATAACTCAGATGTTGAGCTATTTAGAATTAATGAGGGACATGACGTGACTGCAAAAGAAACTTTGGATGCACATACAGTATGCTGTTACTGTCAACTTACGACACTTAAACGAAGATATATAACCATCATGTAAATCCACAAGGCAAATCAAATGCTCACAAAAGTATTAATGTATTACTATTAATACTACCCAAAGGATAGACAATAACATACTAACTTCATTAAAAAGAAATAGGATTACAATTATGTAACAACACTGTGTCATTATAGGTTAAAAGCTAAAAAGCAGCATTGTCATCTGTGGGAGGACTGGCAATCAACAATTTGACAAGTACGTTTTGAAAGTTGCATGAGACCACAAACAAAGCTTTAAAGAGGCTGAAAAAAGGCAAGATGCAAAAATACTTAATAATATATGTCAAGGGAACAATTTCAGGAATCGTCAACACAAACATGATAGCTCCATAATCTACAGTGGATAATAAAGCACCGTAAAGACCTTTATGACAGCAGGTGTGCTAAAAACACTACCGCTTTTGTCCAAAGCGACCGCTAGAATCAACACAAACTGAAAGTTACATATAGCCACTTTAAAGGTCCAGTGTGTGGGAAGTGTACGGTAGCCTTCGCGCTTTTTTCAGATGACGCCGGTCTCTTGCTCTTTTTAATAGCCTTTTTCTTTTTCTGGACTCTTGTTCCTGAAATTTGGGTTTTGAATACGTGTGGTCCTCCATGTTTCCTTCTTCAAACTTGCTGGGGCCGGGAATCTACGATACCCATTAGCAGCAGCTGTGAGTTTATCATGTGACAGCGAAAACGCAAAAGGCGGAGCAGTTTATCCTGTATGTCCCTTACTGGCTAACGTATTTCAAGATGGCGCATGAATATGGAGCGTCTACCCCAGTTCATGCAAACGCAAATGTAAAATTTCAAGACAATAGGAATACTTGGAATTGATGGTGGTGGTAAAAGGACAAATTTCGGAACAGGCAACACAGATTTTGAGAATGAACAACTAAAAACGTTACACACTGGACCTTTAAGTAAAAAAATGCAATCAATTGTCCATTACAAGCAAAAGCGCACTCAAAATCTTACTTAAAGGTGAACTGTGTTTTCTTGTAAGCAAACAAAGTCATGTTGGCATTCAGTTTCTCACCAAAACACATTGTGTGTCCTTGTGGTCTAAAAAACGTGTTGAATTTTAAGAGGTTTACAACCATGTTTGCAAGCTAGCAGTCTTTTTCTTCAGTGTTGGGGCATTAGTAGGTTCCTTTGTCGATCAGTAAAATAACGAGAAACAGAATGACAATTTATAAGTATAGATGTATTAACAGCTAAATATATTTAGAGCGTCAAAAGTAAATGTACCCATAAAGCATTAGACTGACCAATGAGTTATATTATCATATTATATTATTGGATAATTATTACTGATGCTTAAAACATGCAAGAGGCATTTTAATGTTGCAGCTGTTTTTTGTATTAATCTGCAAAGTAACTATTAACTAAAGCTGTCAGACGAATGAAAATAAAAACAAAATACTCCCCTCTGAAATATAATAGGGTAGAAGTATACTGCGCCAGACAATGGCAATGATCAAGTACCTTCAAATCGTATTTGTAAATGGACTTGTTTCATTCCACCGCTGCTATAAACACAAAGCTCACAGCATCCATCATGCATGCTGACACCTTGTTCCCCTCTGATTTGTAGACACACGCTTGGCTATCTGAAGCTGAAGCCCACAAGCATGCACCCAGGCCGGAGTCCAAGCTGTATCAAATCAGTGCAGTCTTCACCAGAGGCCAAATCTGTAGCGTATAATTAGCTTTTAATCAGCACCCTCATTCAGGCGAGCAGTAAAGATTAGCCCAGCTTGAGCTCTGCTTAAAATAAGCATTCATAAATGCGTGTGAAAGCCTCTGACCCATCGCATCTAATCATACACACACAATAGCAAGCTCCCTCCTCGCTGTCCTCTGTCTTCTCTCTTTCCCTGCTCATGTCTGTAAAGCTCCTCTTTATTCCCCCCCCTCTCTCTTTCTCCTGTCTCTTCTCTGAATTTGTTAACATTTTCTTGGGATGTTAGTCTGCCCATGCTCATTTTTACAGGAAATGTACAGCAACCGCTGCTGTTGAAATCCAGTTCCTTGTTGGCCAATGTACAAGGGCACGGGGACACATCTACACACAAGTCTAACATAACACAACAAGCCTGACCTTCATGACACCTTCTGCGCTGGAGGGTCTATTTGGATAATCCAATATGGAGAATTTAAATTGAGTGTCTTTATTTCAAAAAAAAAAACTGCTGGGGTTCGAGAGCGTAACATTTTAGATGAGCTTGTCTCGTCTAATCCCTGCCTCTCTGGGGTGAGCCGCAGCATTTATGCCAGTAATGAAGTGCAGTGAGATGAAAGCCTTTTTAATGGGATTTAGTTAAACTGGGACACAAACCAGAAAGTCAGTGAGAGAGGAGGAAAACACTTCCTCATCATCACAGCCAACGTCATTGTTATTTCTGCTCTCATGCATGACTGGCTTGCATGCTGTGAGTGAATATGTGTGTCACCTCTCTTTGCTATTGGCTATAATAAATGTCAATCACAGACATCCTGTTGTGAAATCATATTGCTCCTGTGCTTTTTGTGTTATTCCTATTTGACAGTGAACAAGGAGTGACTTTAGTGTATGCTGCAGGTCGAGTCGGCACATTGTTTGAGTGTATGTGTTTATGGATGACAAGCTGGTTGGGTGGTTCAGGTTCAGTCACTAACAGCCCAAACTGTTCTGATTCAGATCTACATTATGTGTGTAACAAGAGCTCCAGCTATAGAGATCTGCAAGGTGACATGGTGCATGACTGTGTGTGTGTGTGTGTGTGTGTGTGTGTGTGTGTGTGTGTGTGTGTGTGTGTGTGTGTGTGTGTGTGTGTGTGTGTGTGTGTGTGTGTGTGTGAGCGTGTGTGTGTGTGTGTGTGTGTGTGAGCGTGTGTGTGTGTGTGTGTGTGTGTGTGTGTAAGAGTGTGTGTGTGTGTATCTGTCTATTGAGGCATTACCTTGTCTGTAGTAAGCCATTGGTGTGCAGAAGAAACTATCCTTAGCTGGAAGTTGAGCTAGCAGCCCCAGGCAGTCTCTTTCTTTTGGATGATCTGGAACTGACACACACACACACACACACACACACACACACACACACACACACACACACACACACACACACACACACACACACACACACACAGCACATCACAGCTTTATCAAAACACTAAGAAACCCAAACTAGTGTAAACGGTACATACATTTTTCACAAAACTACGTAATTGTTGCTGTTCTAAAGTGGAAATATTGGGACTTTTGGGCTAATTAGGGCTAGATTTGGATGGCATGACTAATTGCACCATGTGGGAATTAAGTCTGTGGTCTGAGCCTGTTGCAGTTGACAGTTGGGACATAAATCAAACAGTGTAATGTCCAAAGTATCAAATATTTTGCCCTCTAGACCAGTTGTCGCCAGTTGTTCCAGTTTGAATGTGCCTGTCAGAGTTACGTCTGGAACTGTGACCATGTTTTTCACTGAGGAGCAGGAGAAATAACATGAATAACCTGAAAAAGCCGTGTTGTGCCAATTATGAGAGAATTGCTTTCTAATCCATTTGATCTGGGTTCCAGTGCAGAAAAACTGCTGAGGTGAGGTTTACCTTGGTCTCACAGTTCGCTGACCTTCAGCCCTTTGCAGAGTTACAAAGTTATTGCACGCTCCCATGCGCCATTACACCTTAATTTGAATGTTTCCCTTTCTACACAATATGCAGCGTAAATGAGCAAATGTCTATTTCTATTTTGGTTAGGTACTAAAAAATGCATGTTTTGCCAGATTTTGGGGGATTGCCTATGCAGACCTTTGTAGTCTACATGACGTATATAGTTGTATTTACCTTTCTCACCATCCACAATAAAAAAAAACATCTGTGTTGATGGTTATGTGTGGGACGCCTGGGCTCAATGTATATTTTTTAGTATACTTCAGGTCAGTTCCCACCTTTTAGATGTGTCACACTCTGCACCCTCTGACAATGCAGACAAAGCAAAATGGGATTTGCATACCAGGAAACAAATCACTGTGAACGGCTGTCGCAGTAAAGCGTTCAGCCTGTGAGAGCCAGTGTGTGTGACCAGTGTTAAGTCAAGCTCGCTCCAGCCAGCCAGCGATCCTGCTGCTGCTGTGATGAGTTTGGCTCATGACCTCCTCTGGGCCGCGCTGCCATACTGGCCCCCTGCTTGTTGTTCTGTCAACAGCATCTGTTGGGCCTGATAACAGGATTAGACCAGCACCCTATAGGCCCGCTGGAGCTAGGCTGGATTAGCCAGCAAAGCCTATGTATTCATATACTGTATGTATGTATGTGTGTGTGCGTGTGTGCATGTGTGGGTGCGTGTGTGCGTGTGTGTGTGTGTGTGTGTGTGTGTGTGTGTTATTAACTCAGAGTCAATCCCTTCTATCCTGTCAGAGAACTTACACCACAGCAAGAACAAGAGGTCTGAAACCAGCTCTTATCCTTTCTCTCATCCAGCATATAAAACCTGATTTCATTTTTCCTACCACATCCTTCCTATTATCAACACACTTTCCAGATCTCTTATGGCACAGAGAGCCTATACTTTATAGGGTGTACTGCCAGGATGGACACTTGTATTTTAGAATGGGCTCTCAAGTGCAAAGTAAATCAAGCATTATTATCCCGACCAATGCATTGAAGGCCGTGTCAAGGTTCGGTAGTGTGTTGTTCATGAATATAACATGTTTCTCTCTCCAACTTCATTACACGTCATCCTGGTTTTCCAGGTAAGAAACCATTTCCCTGGTCAGAGAAACATACATACTAATAAATCCCTGGATTAGAATCCCACGAAAAGTAAATCGGCATGATAATAATCTCTTTCGAACCATGGTCTTGTTTGTGCTGGTGCTTTCCAGAGTAATCTATCAGAAAATTGGTACAAAAGACAGGCCAACAATAGCTCTGAACGTCTGGGAGACTAACACACACACACACACACACACACACACACAAACACACACACACACACACACACACACACACACAAACACACAGGTCGATAATGGCCTTGGCACCCTGTAGGGATGTGAGAGGCACCCAGGAAGGGCACAATCCCAGAATACACAGTGGAAATCTCACAGGACCATGGCAACAACGTCCCGAGCCTCCTCGACTTCCCCCTGGGATACACAAATCCCATTTCCCCCTCCCCATGTTATTCCCCACTGAGAATATACCTGCCAAAGTGGTCGTGTTCCTGTGACATTCCTGCCAAGCCCTGCACTGTCTGATCTGTGTAGTTCTGCTTTACCCAGGAATTGGTGCGTTTTTTGGAATAAAAGAGAAAGAATGGTTCTCCGTTGCATGTGAGACCTGGTTTACTGTGTTTTTCCCATCTCTGTGTGTTTCTGTGTCAAACAGGTGAGACCTTTGGTGAAATAAAAACAATCTGAGCTACCGTCACTTACTCAGAACAGAGTAGTGACTGTTAAGGTCCAGACACATAAAGCCGATAATCGTCCGTCGGACAGTCTGGCGAGGTCAATGACTCGAGTCTGTTTTTTCAGATTCAGCAACTGCATGGCCTATTTCTCGCTTAAAATGTTTTCAGAAACACGTTTCCGTGAACTATTTTAGTAAAATATGAGATCGTATTCTGAACAAGCCGCCATGACAGTCTGGCTGTTACTAGGTCTGGAGAGATGTTCCGTCATTTCCGGTTTTCATTTTTTAGGCAAGAATACAGATTTGCGTGGCCTGCTGTTATGGAGTCGTATTACGTCTCGCGCACGCGCAGAACGTATGCTCAAGTCGTCAGTCTGACTGCCTTTTCTGCCGACGTTCGGCCATCGGCTTTGTGTGTCTGGACCTTTAAAGAGAAGCTGAAGAGAAGAGTAAATAAAGTCGTTTTCCATCACGTAGCACTCCCCATCCTTTCTTCTCCAATCTGTCTCTCGAATTTGCATCCCACTCTAGCTGTAATCAAGGAAAGGACTTCCAGCTGCTTAAAAGATGAAGCAATCGTGTGGCTTCATGTCATGACACACTATCATACCCACAGTTTTTGCTCTTCCTTACCACCATTTCTCTTCCTTCTCGAACATTGCCATGAAAATGATTTTGAGTCATTTCTCAGAAATGCGTCTTTTCCTGTTTCCTCTTCCATCCCTGATTGTCAAGAGCCGCATTTAAAATGGCTGGCAGATGCCACGCTGCAGTGTGGTGATTATAGTGTGTACAGTGTGTTATTGCGACTCGCTGTGTCATGCTGCACCGTTCATTTCCCACCAGTCAGATTTATCAGACGCTCGTCAGAAGAGGCCACTGGTCACCGTGCCTTCATCTCATGCTTCATAACTGAAGCAGAGCTGAGCAATGAGCCTGTGAAGTTGGTGGAGATATGCAGTTTTAATCTCTTCCTCAGGCCAACGGGTCACTCTTTACATTCTCAGAGCACTGTTTTTCACAATATACAGCATCTACTATGTTTTAATTTATAAAACATCAATACTTGAATAAAATATGCACAGTGTGTACACTCTGTGTTCACAAACACTTTCAGGTCAAAGCCCCCCAAATAAGTAAACATAAGCCATGTATTATTGATTTGATTCTGTCTGATGTATCCCCATCTGAAAACGTTGTTGTGACTATCCTTTCATAGAGACCAAGTATTGGCAGGAAGGAGAAAGATAAATTTCCTCCCCAAATTACCCTATCAGGCCTATTTCCAGGTTATATACGGTCACCAACGAGGACTAATAATCAATTGTGTATGTTTAGGTCTAGGTTAAAATCGTTGGCTACCTAGCCAAGTATCTTAGCCAGACACTTCTGCAGGTCACAATGTACGTCCAGTGACAACATTTAGTTCCAATGCAGGAAGTATCTGACTTTCATGCAGAAGACCGGAGTTCGAGGCCCATTCCAGACTTGCAAATTCACTTTTTCAACTGGGTTTTAGTTGCCTAAACATAATCATAGTTCAAATCGTTTAACATGTTTATGGTATTTTTATACTTTCATTGTTTGTGATTTGCGTTGTTCTGTGTGTATGTGTGTGTTTTCCTATTGAGTTGTATGTATTTGAACAGTATCGAGGCCCATCTCTATAGCTTAGGCCAGGGGTCTTCAACATTTTTTAGGCCAAGGACCCCTATCCAGAAAGAGAACAGGGACCCCTCCACAACATATTGTATGAAATTAAGTTGCATGGTACACTAGTCTTACAATAATGTGTAGGGTGGCCTAAAGCCTTTACACATACCTTTTCATGGTGCCCTACAATACTAAGCTATTAAAATAATTATTATTTACATATTCATATATCATCATGTTTTATTTCAAACCCACATGTGGAAGGCATAGTGAATCCATAAGCTTACCTGTGTATGTGGATGGCTACCAATAGTGGCTACCTTACCTACAGTCCTTCAAGCCTGTCATTAATTTTGTTGAGGTTGTTGTTTTTTTTGGATTTATGTTAATGTATATTTTCAGACATATTTAAATTTTTTGGGAAAAAATAACACAAATATGGTGGCCCCCCTGCAATGACTCTGAGGAGCCCCTAGGGATCGCGGACCCTATCCCACCATCACTCCTTCCTTTGCAAATGATTTTTGCACAATGTTTTTTTTAAAGTGTTCAAAAAGGTTTTGGAGAATTCATGGCCTGCTGAACTGCCAACTCCGTGAAATACACCGCGCTCGGCTTCACCACACCACAGACTTTATGGGCTGTAGCTGCTGCGATAGTGGGCCAATCACACAGTCGCATTAAATCGAAGAATGCTTGCGGTGATTGGCTGCGAGCAAAACCATACAAATAGTGTTTTTTTTCTAGATCTTGGATTGAATACAGGTATTGTTTGACTGGAGAAGTTTCAATACTACTTGGTGCGTTATTTCGGTTGATTCCTTACAGGTATCGAGTGCCGATATCCAGCCCTATTTATTAGTAAATGTTATTTAAATAAATTAAAAGGATTAACAGTGTATGTAAAGATGGATGGATGGCTGGACAGATGGATAGATTGAGTTTGGGCCATGGTTGTGGCTCGCCTACATATACAAAAATAAGGATGTCTTTGTCCACAGTCTGAGGGCGCGAAAGGCTCTAAGAGGACAGAAAGAGTGAAAACTAATCAATATAAACACTCCAACATCACTATCTTACTGCCCTCTATTCAAACCAATTAATCAATAATAGTGAATTAATAATGGTAGGGCTTGATGGCATTATAGACTAAAGTGAGTTGAGTACGTACATAGTGGGCTGCGAGAGGGAGAGAGCTGTAAGGGCAAGAGAGCTTCAGACGCTCCGTTTTGCTACTTTGAACAAAAAGGTGCCTTTTCCCTGTGCCTGCTCATCATCCCCCACCCCCTGACAGAGCCTGTCTATCTGTCTATTGTCTCGCCATCACATTGACTCCCTGCCACTGCCTCTATCTATTATTCGTACTCTTCTGTTTGTCAGTCTCTCCTGCGCTTTCTTCCTCTCCACACTGTTAGCCTGTTTCTGTCAAACAGTTTCTCATTCTGTGTCTTTTCTCGTCGGCCCCCGCTCTTTACCCTAACACTTGCTCTGTCTCATTTTAACAGGCATTTTATCATATTTAACCATGTCTGTCTCCGTGCGTGCACACACCCCAGGCGTGAGTCAGTCCCGGATCTTCTTGATGATGAGTTCACATGTGCACACACACAGGTCCACGTCAGCATGCACACACACATGCTCACAGTTACACACACACACACACACACACACACACACACACACACACACACACACACACACACACACACACACACACACACACACACACACACACACACACACACACACACACACACACACACACACACACAGATGGTGTGCAGGTGTATGATGTGACATAGTCCAGATAACTGGCCATTGCATCCTCCAATCCACATCGCAATTTGAAACAGCCTCGGCTATATTCCAGTGACACAGTTCATTCTCTCACTGCCTCTCAATGTCTATGCCTTTGTGGCTCTATAGTTTGTTTATTTATTTATTTATCCTTCCTCGGATATATTTGATTTGTGTCTATCTGCTAGTGGGCCTTGTGCTGTCCATAGTGATAGTCGGTCATATTTTGTCTATTTTTTGTCCCGTAGCAAGTCACCTAGACAGTCTGCACCATCCAAACATTAAAAATGACTTGTGCTTTTACTGGTTTTGTTTGAAAGCCTACAATTATCAAATAATAATGTTTGTAGTAACAGTCATAATTCATAACTTCTACCACAAAAAATACAGCCAGCTTCATAATTCGCTATTATGCCCTTTGGTAGGACTCATACTTACGTACTGTAGTGACACAGTTATGCATGCATACACACGGGATTTGCACAGTGGTGCTTACACACTGTTGCTATGTGGATTGTTCTTTACTGTGTGTGTGTGTGTGTGTGTGTGTGTGTGTGTGTGTGTGTGTGTGTGTGTGTGTGTGTGTGTGTGTGTGTGTGTGTGTGTGTGTTTACGGAGTAGGGGATGGTGGTTGCAGATTGTGCTCGGTCCAGTAAACCCCTCCCAGTCAGAGCGGAGCTGTCTCAGCTTGTCAACATTAGACTTGTGTGGCACCCTGATCCGCCCCGACAGTCAGCCACGGGAAATGATAGAACGTGAAACCGCCCCACAGCAACCATGTGACCCGGCGTGCAGGGACGAGCGGGCAGTCAGGAGGGTGGGGGTTGGGGGTAATGGTGGACGTGATGGGAAAAACAGGATGGCAGCAAGGTGATGTGTCCTCACAATAGCAGAGGCAAAAACCACAGCTCCGCCTGGCACAGCACAGACAAGATGCACAACACCTTGGCACGCACACACACATCTACATAAGGAGTCACACAGACAGAGAGACAGACACACACACACAGCGATATTGGGTGCAGGCCACGACTGCTGTGATATTTCTTCCGGTTGAATGGCAGTGAAATGAATCTTAGCATGCCTGGCTCTAGACATTTAGGATCATGCCATTGTCTTTAACTCCACATGCTTTAGTTGCCACAACCAAACATGAACACAGACACAAACATGGACACAAATACACACAGGTGGGTCCAACCTGATTATGGCATAGACACAGAGAGCAGCCTCCACTGCAAGAAGAGAGTTTAAAAAGTAATAAGTTTATTATTACTAACTCAATTAGTTAAATTTAGCCAATACTTTGTTTGATGAATGCAGGTAATATTTTATGCAAAAAAAAAAGAAATATTAAGAAAATTTAAATTGTTTGATACAAGACCAGACCTGAAGTATTATATGTGTATAAAACTGCTTTTCATACACAAAATACTGTATCAAAATTGTTTTTTCTTGGTATACCTGATCCAGCTGGTCTGACTAACTGTTCAATGAAGTGTTTAATCATTTTTTTATATACTGTATGTGTTTTTGAATTAAATTTGATCTCAAAACGTAATAATAATAATAATATGCCAAACCAAAATCATTATTTCTATCAAGGTGCCTAATCTGTACTTGATTATTCATTATTCCTTTTTTCCTTTATTTGGATCCCCATTAGCTGCTAACAATGTAGCAGCTACTCTTCCTGGGGTCCACATACAACATTCAAAACATATACATAAAATACCAAACATACAATTTTACATACATTTAAACAAGTA
Source organism: Gymnocephalus cernua (assembly GCA_023631565.1). Classification (NCBI taxonomy): domain Eukaryota; kingdom Metazoa; phylum Chordata; class Actinopteri; order Perciformes; family Percidae; genus Gymnocephalus; species Gymnocephalus cernua. Next base: position 18,448,515 of record CM042441.1, read on the forward strand.
AAAGAATATCACTGTGTGTACATGTTTCACAAATTAGTGTCAAATAAAATAACATCACATTCTGACAATTACAGTCCATCATAGTTAGATTGCTGAAGGATTGATAAAGGAACATTAAGTGATTTACAGTAGGGCCTTGCTGTCTCCAGAGTAATTTCTCCCAGCAGGCCTTCACAGACGGGGCAGAGTGAGGTTATGGGCCGGGTGGGGCTGTAACTTCCCGTTGGTGTGAAGGGAGAGCGCAGGGAGATACAGCGTGCATATACAGGGTTTTTCCAAGGCCCAAACCCTATAGCCTTTCACATTTATGGCCCCTTTCTTTTACAGATTTTCCAGGCCTGGAACATCAGGTGCGTCAGACGCTGTCATATTTCCAGGGAAGAGCGAAACCCCAGTGTTTCCACTGGGCCATCCATGGCTCAGTGCATACCTCTCAGTGGATTTCTTTCCCCTCTCACCTTCAATATCCCCTCTCATCCCTTAAGATTGAACTGCATCTCAAATCATAGCTGTTTCTCCTCCCTATGCCTCTTTTTCCGACCTCTGTCTGATGGTCTGCTTCCATACTGCCACATTGTGTAAATCTGATGGAGAATGCCAGAGAGCTTCTTTACTTCTTTGTAGTACTCTGGTTTTTCTGTCAGTTTTGATGTGTGGAACACAGCAACCACACTACAGCCGTAATGTCTCTCTGTGGCGGTTTCAAGTGTACAGTATTTGCACGGATGCTCCTCTTAAGCACAAAGCCTTGTTCAAAAAACTGCACATGCAAACCATGCCAATGTAATGCTCATCCTTTCATTAAACAAATACAAATGGTAAACAAAAGCGTCCACAAGTGGTTTAGCTGTCATAGTTTAGTGTTTAAGATACCTCATATATTGTCTTCCTTACCTTCACTTTAGATAAATGCTAAGTTGACCTTGCTGATTGTGAGGACGGTCACTAGCCACATGTATTTTGTGAAAGACCTTGCTTTCAACTCTGAATAGCCTTATCTTTAGTGTACAAAGCAGCATTCTGCCAATGCAATGACTCTGCTTCCCTTTATCTGAGTCAACAAGCACACTCGCATCCACTGCCTTGTTGTATTATTTATTGGACCCAAAGACACAAGCTCTTCAAGGTGAATACCACCAAATTGTAAACATATTTTTACGAGTGCTGTGCTTAAAGGAGAAATCCGGCACAACATGAACCTAAGGGTTAATAACACATGTGTACCGAGTCGACCGTTCTCTGGGATATGTTTTCATGCTCGGGCACGGGTTAAGTAAAAAGAAATCGCTATTTCTATACCACTAACAAGGCTGAAAATGGCACCACACTTCCACGGTAGCATAATGAGGGTCCCTACATGTAAACCGAAGCATTGAGAAATTTGTAAGTGTACAGACAGTTTATTAAAAAGATAGTTTAGAAAGACCGTTCACGTATTCGTCGTTTGACTGGTCATGACTGTTTTCCCAAGATGGCGCCCGCATGTATACGTGAACAGTGCAGTCTTTCTAAACTATCTTTTTCATTTTGGAACTCGATTTTTCCTTTAAATATATCCAGTCTCTATATTTATATAATGTATACTCAATCAACGTGTATTATCAGAAATTATTAGCCCTTTGTTTCTACCTTGATTTTACTCATTACCATATCCAAATTAAAAGTGAAAGAAATGGTTAATGTTTTTCATTTGCCTTAAGGCAATACAAGCTAGAAAATTTGAAAGCATGTGTAGACATTTATGTAGTTTCTGTTCGTTTTATTACTTCATAGACCAGGGCACTCCCATCAGTATGTGTGAACATGAGTAACCCTGAAAAAACTAGAAAGCAAGAATCTTATATGTGGTAATGTACAGCCCCAAGCCACTCCACTGATAATAAATAAGAGATTGATTTTTGGTCTCATGCAATGTTTGTCTGTTATAGTAGAGCACTAAAGCAGAAGATGATCATTTATTCAATGTCAGTCAACTTGGCTGTTGTCACTTTAATCTTTTCCAAATAACTCACACAGGAGCAAATCAGTCATCCATTTCTGCCTTTAAGAAATACTCATGAATGTATGCCAAGATAGTCTGAACCCTACAGTAACAAAAAATGGCAAAATTACAAGGCTAAAAGGTAACACTATTCCCTTTCCCCAGATTCTTTCTTATGTGCAGCAACACAGCTGAACTCACTGTGAAAAAAAGAATTTAATGTATAACCCCCATTTAATTACTATTTGGAGTGCCTAAGCAGCAATTAAGGAATAAAAGTACAATCCAGCAGTATTCATTCATTGTACAGCATTAGTCACTCACTGGCCTCGGGAGAGGGAGAGTGAAAGATAGAAGATTTACAGTTTACCACACTGAGTCACACATTGGAAATGAAAATAATAACAAAAATGAAAAAAACAAGGGACATACTTAAGGTTGATTTATAGTTGTGCATACAAGTTGACTTGTAGAGATTGTTGAAGTGATGACAACAGAGTTGCAAACCTCCTGCTCACCACGCTCTCTATCACAAGGAAATGAAACAACATAAATACAGCGCCTGCACAGAATAATCTCAAATTCAAGTAATCACTCATATCAAAAGGTAAATGAAAGAATGTAAACAAAGTGACTGTTAGGGAATCATTAAAAAATCCATCTGATCACGTACAATGCATCGGTCTCTTGTTGCAGTTGTGATATCAACAAGTGGAAGCAGGCAATGAGCTATAACTCAAAAGCTGCGCCGTGCTTATCTACAGCAGGACTCTTGATGCTATTTTTGGGATAAACATTTGCCATTGAAGGTCGGACAAAGAAAAAGCCATTGGGTCATTACAGTCTAAATGGGTTATCCTTTTGCCTGATTGAAGTCTGTATATTTGATCTTAGTGTGGATCAACGGAAGTACATTTCCATGCCTGATGTCCCTCGCCTTTCGCTCTCCGTGTGTTGCCGTTCTTAAACTCTGTTCTTCTTGAAACAACAACAAACCTCGAGCTAGCAAGCTATACGCTGAAAATGGCAAATTTGGATAATGCAACAAGGCAGGCTTGCATACTTCTTGCTATGAATGATTGTAAAGATTTACAAAATAATGTTTATGTGTTGAGTAGCCAGGCCTTACTCCGGCAATGTGAGACTAATTTGATCTAAATGTTTAAATGTGTGGAATGCTGACATACTTCCTGATGGATTCCAAAAGGTCAGGGGTCACCTGACCCATAATGATTCATCATCTGGGGAACATGCAGCAGATTTCATAGAAATCCTTTTTTTTTTTTTTTCAAGATACATTGTCATAGGCCAAAGTGTTGGTCACTGATACACCAGGGCATTGGTAAAGGTCAAAGTATGGGACAGTGAATATCCATAACAGATTGCATGGAAAACGGTCCTAGTTGAAAAAAAGAAACATCACTGTGTTGGACACTGTGAATAACAGCCTCTAAAAGAACCTCTGCCTTGGAATACTCATAATGTGTTACAGCTATGCAAAACCATAACCTCCCAAGGAAGACAACAGCAGTGAGTTGTTATTTCTGCAGGCCTTTCACAGATGGCAAAACACAGGAGGGGGTCAAGTTCAGCATAAAACCAAATACGTTCAGACATTTTCACATTAGAATATTTAATTGTGTGCATGAGCTTTCACACAAATCTTCCATTCAGCCAAAGCGTCCGGTTATTCTTGGCAGCAGTTACGTCAGTATGACTGCACACGCTCTTGTGTTTTCTATTCCACTTGAAGCACGAAGCAGACATTAGGATTCCCACCTGCCTTTCGTTCCCCTCAGCCAGCAGTTTCCCCTCTCCACCTGGTCTGTTTTGCTCTCCCTCACATCCTCCTCATCCCGATCTCCTCCTTCATCTTCCATCATCCTGTGAATCCGACCAAGGCAACGATACACAGTGATGATTTATTTATGTTAGGGAAACCATCCTCCCCTCTTTCCTTACAACTCTCTCTCTCTCTCTCTCTCTCTCTCTCTCTCTCTCTCTCTCACACACACACACACACACACACACACACACACACTCTTCTTGTGTTTGTCTGTGAAACCATATGTGACAGTGATGCTAAATGGGGCATCCTCTCCCGTGTTCTGATGAGATGAGGAATGTGCAGGTGGCAGAGCTTACAAGCACAACACTCTCTCTCTCTCTCTCTCTCTCTCTCTCACACACACACACACACACACACACACACACACACACATTGTAACTTCTGCTCCTTTGCAGTGTCCTGCTGAGATGATAGCATCGAGGTATTTGACACTATCTGCTCCATTTTTTGAAGAAACACAATGTGTCAAGTGACACTAGGTGATGACATCATCTGCAATAAGAAGAGCTTTTAGTAACAGATGTTAGTGGTTTTAAGTGCATTAGTTCAAGAATTTCAAATATGATCAGCTCAACATATCTGTTGTAGTCTGGGTTATTTTTGGAACAGTTTACTGCACAGGGAATGTTGGCTGCATCCAGTCTCGCCAGCCATCGCCCACAACAATCACGTCTTATGTTAACGGGGGAAGCATGGTGAATCAAAACCTTATGTTATCTGTACATACAAATCTTACTCATAAGCAAAACTGACCGGCCTGGCCATGTATCATTTATAGTTATTACTTACAATAATATGGCCTCATGAATTATTCATTGATGCTTTATAGATCAAGTATAAGCCATTTGTAAGAATAATATTTGAGTTACCAGGTTGTTAAAAATGTCCTCCTCCAGCATATCTTGCTTGTCCTTTTATCCAGCTCTTTAATTCATCAGTCACATCACCACTTGAGTTCTGTAAAAGAGCTGCAGAGCATCGAAACCAAAATGCATTTATTTACTTATTAGTGCAAAATTTAGAACTCCAGATGTGAGTGAGTTATTAGAGTGAGCTATCTAAAAAGACAAAGGAGGAAGATGTACACCTGAGTTGTAAATGTTGCAGTCATAACTTGTTAATAAATGTTTTTTGGTCCGATGCTGTTCAGCTCTTTCACAGAAGGGAGGTAGTGGAGGATTAAATAATGAAAGCGGACACTAGCCAAATGGATTTTTCACAACCAGGCAAACCAAATGTTGTTCTTACAATTGGGTTGATTCTTATTTATGAAACACTGCTTAGAGATACTTTCTCTGGGGTCTAATTGACCTAAAACTATATAGTATAACCTACTGTACATTAATTTGTGGCAAACAAAAGAAAAGTATATTTGATGAAGGATCTAAAACTTTGATTATTTGATGTAATAACAAGGCTTTACGCTCATATAATAATAAGATATAATTTCAAACAAGGCTTACGCTTTATTTTATCACCATCAAATGTGTTCTGTTTGTGGCAAAGGGAAGACTTACTGATTCATTACTTTTCTACATTATGGGTTTTAATATGGTCAAAATAAAATAAAATAAAAGAATATACATATATATATATATATAAAAATATATAATTATTTTGGGGGGCATTTTAGGCCTTTATTTATACAGGACAGCTGAAGACACGAAAGGGGAGAGAGAGGCCACATGTCGGAGTCAAACCGGCGGCTGCTGCGTCGAGGAGTAAACCTCTATATATGGGCGTTAATTTTGCAACAATCAACCAATGAGGATGTAAAGCCAATCTTAACGATACACAAGGGTGAAGCAAACTCTTAGTTTTATTTATTTTTCGTATCTCTTTTGAAATAATGCTTGTTGCTACAGAGTCTTTCAGGGACAAAAGAATAATATTCTCATGTGCAAGTTGACCAAGAAGCTAATCATAAAGCACCTTCTTGTGCTTTTACATGACTGGGCATCTTACACTGTCACCCATCAGCATCTGTCTTTTTTTGTCCACCCATCTTCAAATTACTTTAGCTGCGGTCAACCCTCCCAGTCCTCCTTCAACCTCCTGTCAGTCTTTCTGTTACTCAGTCTCTCTGTCAGTCAGTCAGGTAGACAGCCAAGCCGTTATGCTCCGAGGCCGTTCCCTCCCAATGCTTTTCAATTCATTTGTTTGTTTGTCAGAGAAAGAGGGTGCGAATAGTGCGAGGAGACGGAGAGATTTTGGTCTAGTGAAAGATAGCGAAGTGGAAAAAAATATTCCAATGAAGTAAACAAATTGCTTGAGCGACTGAGAGAGAGGGAGATAGAGAGGTGTCAATTTAGTTAGTGAGAGCTTAGTGTCAGATTTTCAAAAAGAAGAGTGGGATAAAGAGAAGGAAAAATGTCTAGAGTTTACTTTAGACAAAGATGTTATGTAACAGAGGGAGAAAAAGCAAGAGCTTATGGTTTAGACAAAAAAAGTGGGGGACTGAAAGCTGTTACTTAAGAGCGAGAAAGGAAAATTGTTAGTTTAGAGAGAGAGAGAGAGAGGAAAAGGGGGAGTCAGGGAGAAAGATAGATGGCTCTTTGCCTTGTGTGCTGCTGCCAGTCATTACCTAGTCAGGCCTCAGCGGCAGGTTGGCAGTGCCAGCTCTAATTGAGGAGGCCGGTGGCTTGGAACAGCAGAGAAAGAGGCAGGGCTAGCTTTCCTCTTTGCTTGTTCATAAATTTGCCTGTCACTCAATACACCCCAGCTTGTGGTTGGGATCAGAAAACTCCATTTCCAAACACGTTTGCATTTGTCAGAAGTTCCTATAAAGCAGAAGCTCATAAAGCCTGGCTGTGTGCATGTTGAATATTTTGTTGTATTTATGGTGAGCACCACAAACGTACACTGTGAACTGTCCTGCTATTTTTATTTTTTATATTTTTACAGAAAATGACTTCTGAATAAAAAAGATAATCTACAGCTGTGCATCAATATCCATTAACACAGAGGAGTGGCCACAGCATGTCTTGTTCAGTGTATATCACACAACTCCCACACGCACATTCCCACTATTGTACGCACCAGCTCATCAAAAACATCTGTGTCACTCTTTTCACGCTCTTGATTTCCCGCCGCATATTGGAAAACAAAAAGGTGGACATTAGGAGGCTGTCGCGCCTTGACAGGTATTGATCAGGCTGCTCCTGAGAGACTGCCAGATGACTTTTACATCAGCACCAGAGAGAGGATTTCTGGGGGTTTGTTGCCATCTGTTAATGACTGATGCAAGTTGGGGTATGTGAGGAGAATGTAGGCAAAAGAGGGAGGGGAGGTGGGTGTTGTAGAAAAGCCCAGATGCCACCGCTAAAAAGATGACGCCACTGTCATTTTCTCAGGTGAGAGCAGCTATCTCCATATTTCACGCTTCCACTTCCTCCCTTCAAGTCTCGCTGTCACACTGAACCACAGCACACACACCCCCCCCTCCCCCGGCACGCTCCCACCCATCTACACCCCCACCCGACCCACAGCCCATCCACCCCGCAACCAAACCGGCCCACTGTGGTGACAGCGCCAGCACGCAACAGTGAACGTGCACACTTCCCATTCCCAAATCACACAAACGGACATCACTTTTATCACAAATGTTTCACTTGAGTTCTCATATTGAAATCCAGCATTGAATCATGCTAGTATTTGCAGACACCCAAAGGGCTTTAGCTGAGCAGAAAAGTACCGAGTTGTGGAAAGACAACACAATTTCGTAAGACTTGAGTGTGAAAGTTGACCTTCTCTTCTCTCCAGGGTCCGTCACTCATCACCATAGATACTCGGCTCTCGGCAACTCAGTAAATACCATTTGTATTAACAGAGTCGTGTGTTCGCCATCTCCCCCCTAACTCATGAAGAGAAACAATCATTTTGGAGATTACAGTATTTGTGCTGACCCAAAATGCATTACAATATTTTCACCATGGCAACTTGAAATAAGCAAGTATGATAAAATCATATATATTACCATGACACCATTTAAAGGTCAAATTATCGCAGTTTTATTTATTAGCCTAAGGAGCAAGCTCGGGATATGCACTTTCTGTTGTAGGCATGGGCCGGCAGAGGTGGAAAAAGTACTAAAACATTGTACCGAAGTAAAAGTACCAACACTTTGATGAAATATTACTCAAGTACAAGTGAAATTACCTACGTGAAAAGTAGTTCATTTAAAATGAACTTTAAGTAAAAGTTACTTAGTTTGATTCAAAAAAAAATTTAAACCGGGCAGGGGGATTTCTCCCATGTAGTGAAAATAGGACAAGGGGTCATAAATCCCAAACTATTTTGTTTTTAATTAAAGAAAAATCTATACAAATGTATACACATGTAATAACAACATAACACGTCACACATGACATTTCATGCTACAATCCTCTCCAAAAAAAATTGAGCTCTCCCTTTACCATTCACACTGCTGATACATTTGATGTGACTGTTAATTCAAAGGCTCATTTACAATTAAATCGGTGACAATTTCGGTGGGCCACAGCCAAATGTTCACAGCCCAGACTAGCAGCTAGCTTCTACACACCTAAGTAGCCCGTATGAGCTAATTAGATGTATGTGAATTAATTTAGCCAGCGTCCTATATACGTCATCCTACGGATTGCTAGTGCTAGACAAAAATGAGCAATGCCACGAAACATGTTGTTTTGCTAATTGGCAATTTGCTATTAGTCATGAAAACTTTGTTTGAAGTACCAATGCACAAATACTTACCAAAACATGCTTCCGCAGATTAGATGCGGAGTTATTGAGTGCTGCCAGTTCAGTCACCTTTGGCAGGCACATCTGGCATTGCATGATGATACTATTGGCTCTCTTGAATTTACATGAAAAACTTTCTTTCAAATATGGCCAAGGATTTTTGTCGTTTTGGGCAGCAGAATTCGATGTTTCAGCTAGCATTCCGTCTAACCGTTGTCGCTCACCTGATCCACCTCCATCTCGCTCTCAATCTCCTACAGAAAGACTTGGCGCCTGGCAGGCAGCCTAGATGCTGATCATCATTCGGTTTTTGTTAGTCAACGTTTGTTTTTTTTAACTCAGTAACGGATTGGGATTTGTAATGTAGCGAAATACAATACTTCACTCAAAACGTAATCAAGTACATTTTAAATTACCGATTTTAAAAACTACTTGAAAATACAAAATACACAACAGAACTACTCAACACAGTAACGTGAGTAAATGTATTTCGTTCCTTTCCACCTCTGTGGGCCGGTATACGATTCTGACGGTATGATAACCTTCAGCAAAAATATCACGCTTTCACGGTATTGCGGTATTGCAATTACAGCTTTAAAATGTATTAAATAAAAATAAAAATAAAACACAATGTATTTTATTTTTAAACACACTGCACACTGGCAGGGAGATGGACTACGAAACTGTATTTTCTCTCCTTGAAGACTCAAAAAACAGCTCATACCTTAGGAACGGTATGACAGAAAATGTTGACGTTTTTAAACCACGGTATACCTTGAAAACGGTAACCGGCCCATGCCTAGTATGTTGCATTATGTTTTTTGCATGTTGGCAAGTCAGTCGATTTAGTATGGAGTCTTAAAAGATTATCTGCAGTGAGGTGAGCTAATTTTGGGATTCACGTGTTTTTCCAATAACTTGTTTAGTTGTTTTAAGAAGTATATCATTTCAAAACTCAGTACGACAATAATGCCTGGATTATGTTCCCTGGCAACATTTTTCTAATATAGGAGGTGCTACATTTATATACCGCATGTAAGCCATAGGGATCAGGGTGGGCATGCAAAGTACATGACTCTGACACCAGAGACATCCACTTGTAGCTTTTAGTTCAGGCAACAAAAGCACTTTGGTTACGGCTACAGAAAGATTGTGGAAACCCAGCTGCATTATGTATTACGCACAACATATTTGCTGTTGCAAATTAGTAGTATAAAAATGTTATTTCTTCGAGACAGGGTTGTAAAATGAACAATGTTGCAAAGGTAACATGGACCACTGCGAGAATGTATTCCTGCTCTAGTGAAGTGGCTGTCTTTTAACATATAGAACAAATGGGTTAGAACAAATCATCTTGGATGAGACTGACTGATGTAAAGCTTGGAGCCATTCCTATGGCGTCATTTTTTAGTCAAAAGTTGTGAGCGTGTAAGACATGATCACGAGCACATTATGTTATTTCACACGCGCAAAAATGAACCTTCAGCTGGCATGATAAAAGTACTCGCGCACAAATTCAACAACCGAGAGGTGTAGGTAGCTGCGAGCGAGCGCCTTACTCTGCTTGTACAGTGGAATCCTGCTCGCGCGCAGCGGGCTTCTGCTCGCGGAGTGCTGTTTTGCTCGCGGAGTGGATTTCTGCTCGTTCAGCTGATTTCTGCTCGCTCGAGTACATGACTTTTGACAATTTGGGGGCGGAAACCAAGGAGGGCACTGACCCTCTTATGATTGGTCACTTTCACACAGGGACATCCTTGATTGACAGCTCTCATTACAGGAAGCACGGAGTCAAAGTATCTGACGGAGTTCAGTCATTCAGTTAACACTGCACAGTGGACGGAATGGCGGCGACACCTGAAGATGTAGGCGTAAGTGTGTTTGACAGTGTTATAGCCATTTAATCTGAAATTTGTTGAGAATAAACTCATTAAATATTGAGAATAAAGTCGTTGTGTTTCGAGTTTTTTTCTCAATATTTAATGAGTTTTTTCTCGAAACACAACGACTTTATTCTCAATATTTAATGAGTTTATTCTCAACAAATTTCAGATTAAATGGCTATAACACTGTCAAACACACTTACGCCTACATCTTCAGGTGTCGCCGCCATTCCGTCCACTGTGCAGTGTTAACTGAATGACTGAACTCCGTCAGATACTTTGACTCCGTGCTTCCTGTAATGAGAGCTGTCAATCAAGGATGTCCCTGTGTGAAAGTGACCAATCATAAGAGGGTCAGTGCCCTCCTTGGTTTCCGCCCCCAAATTGTCAAAAGTCATGTACTCGAGCGAGCAGAAATCAGCTGAACGAGCAGAAATCCACTCCGCGAGCAAAACAGCACTCCGCGAGCAGAAGCCCGCTGCGCGCGAGCAGGATTCCACTGTACAAGCAGAGTAAGGCGCTCGCTCGCAGCTACCTACACCTCTCGGTTGTTGAATTTGTGCGCGAGTACTTTTATCATGCCAGCTGAAGGTTCATTTTTGCGCGTGTGAAGTAACATAATGTGCTCGTGATCATGTCTTACACGCTCACAACTTTTGACTAAAAAATGACGCCATACATTCCTGTGTTTCTAATTAGCCCTGGCTTTGGCGTGCCAGTCAGCAGGGTGATGGTTGGCATGAGGCAGCGGGACAGCCCAGCTGCCCCCGTGTCCTCCACTCTGCCCCAGGGGAGAGTTTCTGGGTCCACTGCTGCCTCGGTGAAAGGCGATAAACAGAAACCTGAATTAGGAGGGGACAGGTAGCTCACACCCCACATAACACTCTGTCAGAAGCAATATTTCATGTTTAAGGGGAACTCTCCATCAGCAATCCGATCTCTACCAGCCCTCACTGCTCCACGCTCCACTTTTACACTTGCAGTGTAACCCTGTGGAAAAGCACTCTAACTACACCACAACAAACTGATAAACAGCATCATGAGTAGGTTATTGATATGCAAGTATAAAATTAGACAATTTAATAGCACAATGGCGACAGCAGATGAACCTTTATTATGATTGGTTGCACAGTGGTCAGGAACAATAAAGGCCTTTTCCCACAATGATGACATGAACACAGGAGCACCAGCAGGCATTTCTGCCAAACCAGCAAGCGCAAGAGAGGGGGAAAAGAGCAACAAGAGATAAAGGCAGATCCATTAGATGGATACAGTTTGAAGAGAGGAAAGAGAGGAGGAGTAAGGGGAGAAAGGGGAAAAGAAGGGGAGAGAGAGGAGGAGTAAGGGGGAGAAAAGGGGAAGTGAACGAGAGAGGCAGAGAGGGAGCAATTTAATGCTGTAATTAAGTTCCTGATAGCACCCTGGGAGATGTGCTTTGGCGGAGCTCCAGGACAGCTTAGCATTGCACCAAGGCTCTTCACCCCACTATCTGTGCTTACACACGCACGCACACACACACACACACACACACACACACACACACACACACACACACACACACACACACACACACACACACACACACACACACACCATTCGACAAACAGATATTTAATTCGAGCAGGCTCTCTGTATCTCGAGCCAATTCCAAATCCCTGAATATGTGTCAGCTTCACCAAATTATGCATCGACAAGAAGAGACACAAATGAGGAGCACACTGGCAGAGAGATGCCTGTGAGAAACCATCACTCGCAGTCACTCTCCTGTCGCTCATACTCGCACTGCTGTGCACACAAGGTAGCTGCCTTGACAAGTGCACACAAGTCATCCTTATGAGAGCACGAATGGAAACATGTTTTCTTTCATTTCATGTTCATGCTTCTGCTAGCTGAAGCCTTCCACAGCTTCCCGCTGAACCTGGTGTTTTTCTTTTTCCGCTATCTTCTTTGGCTGCATGCCAGGGCATACATATGGCTCAACCGTCAGTTACGGTGCTGACCTGTAAGATGATAAGTTTGACAAGAGGGCTAATGCGGTGCAAAGTTGTACAGGTATGAAGACTGTGGAAAGCAGCTAATTTCCCCTTCTGTGCTTTCATGTCAAGTTAAAAAAAAAACGTGCTCACTGAGAGGAGGAGAGAAAAAGAGGTAGGACTACACAGAGGAAAAGATGAGAAGGAAAGAGGACTCCGAGAGGGAGAGAGAGAGAGAGAGAGAGAGAGAGAGAGAGAGAGAGAGAGAGAGAGAGAGAGAGAGAAAGAGCAGGCAATTACAGCCAGCCCTCTCCAGCAGCCCCATTCCTCGCCTCCTTCAGGCCAAGCGGAAAGCAGCACGAGCAATAGGATTTAACTGAGGATAACGCGCATCGATAGGATCTGAGATTTCTCGGGGATTGGTCAGCAAAAGAGGAGGAAAAAAGGATACAGTATCGCAAAGAAATAGATGTTACAGTGACAAGAGAGGGGAACAAGTCAGTCGGAACCGATAGATTCTGAGGCTCTTTACAACTACAGGACGCCTTCCGTTCGCACCTGTGCGTCGTGCATGACCTCTCTCTCTGGGGATAAAAGTGCGTAAAATTGTATCGGTTTTTACGCACGGTGACACGCCGAGCTGGAGAGACGCGGATTCTGTCCTGGACGCACGATGCTGATCGGTAAGTGTTAAACACCTTTAATACTCCACTATTTACCGGCGGTGATGCGGCTGTGTTAACTTTAGTAATCCGTATGATGCATTTATGAAGGATATCAGAAAAACCACGGCTTAGGTCCATGGATGTTATAGAAATGTTGCAGCGGTGTATTATAAATAGTCTTTAAGTATCTCATTCTGCCATCCAAAAACACATAAAGTATCTGACATGCAGACACAGTATTGAGAGGAACAGACTGAAAGTCGTTGCAAGAATAGCCTATTAAAAATACTGATGAAGTATAAATTCTGGCGCGCACGCGTTCAAAGAGAGTTTTATGATTGCATATCGTGTGGAATTTATCAATAGCTCTGGTCATGTAGTTGTTTACACGCCACATGGTCACTGCATAATTTGAACTGTATCAATCAAGTTATATAGAGCTCAAATAAGATACTGAAATCCAAATGTGTGCGTCCTGACTGGTGCGGAGTTACGGACACCGCAGCCTCCTTATTCCTCCTCATTCCTCAGAAGCTGGAAGTTTATTCTTATATGGGGGAAAATAAAGCGTATTTCTTTGGTAAAATAATATTGATAATGTGAAATATATCTCTTCTGAAAAGTCCGAAAGCATCCCCGAGTGTTTAAAAAATAAATAAAAGCCTAGATAATCTGACCTGCATGTCACCGGGTATCTAAATGGTAATGAACGGTTACCTCGATCAGCAAATAATCAGCAAAAACATGTTTTTCTAAAACTCGATTGTGCTGGAATTATTGGCTATTTGTAAAGCAGAATTGATTTGACAGTGTGAAAAGGGGTTATGGGAGGTTATGCGCATGGATCACTGAATAGCGCGGTCTCTAAATGATTTTTATTTTTTTGGAATATTGTTTGCATCTTTTCTTGATAATATAGTCAGACATGCTTCTAAAATAATCAATAAACATTTATTTTCAAATTTGAGAGGCTTCAGACAGTCAGTTCATTTGTTTTTATTAATACAATTGATCACCATGCCTTGCCTTATTAAAGTGAGAGGGTTTTTAAGGATGGAAAAAATAATATTAATTATATTTGGTACTTTTTAGAGAAAAAATACCCACTAAATCCAGAATAGAGAACTTATTTACTTCATGTGATTAATGAACTTCATCTCATCTCTGATTATATCTGAGAATAAAGGTGTAGATGTCTTTCGTGTGGGCTGAGCTGAGGCATGGACCTGCACCGCTGTGCTTAACCTGAAACACAGATAGATTAGCCATGGCTCAATCCTCTCTGTTCTCCTGCCAAATGCAACTATACTTACATATCTTTTTTTTTCTGGGTGAACTGAGCTTGGAGTCCTTCCTTACATTTCAGAGACGAAGAAATGGAAGACGGAGGAAAAGGTCAAAGTAAAACGGATGAGATTATAACAAAGATCTAAAGGGAATATGCTGATAGTCTTGTTTACTGACTTGGATGTTTAATGGTTATATACTCAAAACGCACAAAGGTACACCAGGCCCGTGGATGTGATGGATCTTCCGAAGGGAGGTTGTGGGGTGCTTTGAGATCTCGGTGCTCTTAAAATGGCTTCGGCGCATGGGCCAATGACTCATGCAAATGGATGCCACATTAGCATTTCTCCAGATATTTACTTCTCCCAAACGCCACCTCCTATGCCCTCCGCCAGTGAGGATGGATGCACATGGGGCACCAAAGCCTTCAGCGTTGAGGTGTTTGACTGAAATGTTGTCTTTGTTCCTCCCATGTCAGTGATCTGTCCCTCTCGCCCTTTCAGTCAGCTGGTAAAAGTGCAGCTCTACTGTCAAGTGAAGCCCTAAACTACTCAGGTCTTTGTCTTGTGCTGATTTCAGCTCTTGCCATTATGTCATCTTAAAAGCCTGTTGTTGGGTCACAGGGGAGCTCCGTGGCTGCGTCGGCTTCTTCTGAGTACCAGATAACAGCCGTCACTTGACGACCGCCATGATTATTCACCTTGTTGCTGCCTTCTGAGAGACCAGGGCTCTGTTCCTATTTACTATTGCAGGTGGCGAGGAAAATGG
This sequence comes from Gymnocephalus cernua, assembly GCA_023631565.1. NCBI lineage: Eukaryota > Metazoa > Chordata > Actinopteri > Perciformes > Percidae > Gymnocephalus > Gymnocephalus cernua. Next base: position 18,463,637 of record CM042441.1, read on the forward strand.
CTGGCGGTGTGGGCTCAACCTTGTCACACATCATCCACCCATCCATGACCCCCTGCTGTCCCCCCATGCTGGCAGGAGACAGGTTGTGGGGCTGTGGGAGGGCTGATTACAGGCCATGTCCCTCTGGGAGTGGGTGCCATTCTTCCTCTTCCACTCCTTTTTTTTATCTGCAGGATCTGAGGTGGGGGTGGAAATGCATGGGAAGCAGGGGTAATCTGCTCTAAACAGGGTCCCAAGCTTGAACAGGGCTAATTACATGGGGTTAGGGTTACAGTCCGAGACCATTGAGTGGGGGCTGAAAGCAGCTCTGTGAGAGATTAATGAAAATAAGTAGAATCCCATTAAATAGCAGTGTTGTTTCTTAGTAGTAGACACGCATAATTATAGCATGTACAGTACAGTATGTAAAGTATTATATGGACCTTGAGATGTCTGTGTCCACTTGACCTTGGTTCCAGCTTTAATGTGTAGAGGCTGGAGGGGTTCCCAAGCAGTAGGGAGCAAGAGCCGGCTGATTGAAGTGGTTGTGCAGGTGGAGGGGGTGTAAATGAGGGGGTTAATTTAAAGGCAGCACTGTTTGACAGAGGGTTTTGGTCCACTTCCCACCAACTCCACATCTGCACCATCAGCCTCTCAGACGAACAAGCTCTTCCTCGAGTGTGTGATTTGCTTTGGTCGTTTCGGTTAACGCAGCTGTGGGCTTCTGTCTGGACTAACACTGACTGTGTGTGTGTGTGTGTGTGTGTGTGTGTGTGTGTGTGTGTGTGTGTGTGTGTGTGTGTGTGTGTGTGTGTGTGTGTAAACATGCATGCAAAAGCAAAGTGAGAGGGAATGAGACATTATGATGGATGGATCTCCTGTGCCTGCTGTCTCTTTGTTCATCCCTCATGGGCCAGTGGGATGAAGGTGGCAGCCCTACAGCTCCCGCTCAACCCATTTCTACCTTATCTCTGTCACATTCTCACGCGCACACACACACACACACACACACACACACACACACACACACACACACACACACACACACACACACACACACACACACACACACACACGCAGAGACAAATAACCTGGTGCTCTATTAGCTCAACAAACACCTCACCTCGAATGACAAATATGTAGTCAAACTGACTTTTTTATTTTTCATTACCTCAGGTCCTATTAGTCTGCATCATCTCAGTAGAAACTCCTGTGAGAATGAGAGGAATGTCTCATACTACCACTAACTGTATAATATATTATTTCGTATTTATTGTTTCTCATCTTACTGCATTTTTTATGCTGTCCCACTGGTGTGAAGTTCCATACCACTTTTATGCAGTAGTCAATGTATTTCTGTGGCTCTTTTTCATTTCAATGTGCCATTGCTGTCAGCCATTGCTTCCAGCAAACAGGAACAGTGGGGCGTGTTATCACTCCAAAACTCCATTTTTTTTAGTCTTGCTTTCGTCACTATTCTTGATCTTGTTTTATCTTTTCCTGTAGAGATCAGTCCTTGAAGTGAAGACAGTTTAAAGGAGGATTCCAGTCATGGACCCTCACAATGTCGTATATCATCATCAACCTCTGATCTTCGGTGCTTTCCAGGAGTCGATTTGTAATGAAGTGCTGGTACTCAAGCATGAGTCAAACCTACTCATAATGCAACGTGTCTTATGGCAGCACATACTCCGTTTTTTTTTTTAGGCTTTTGTGGAAAAATAACAATGTCTGACTCTTCTCTGACAGATTTCTTTCTGTATGTTTACATTTTGTTAAAGGGGAACTCCATCAATTTTACACACCTGCACACGAGAAAAAAAGTTGCATAAAGCCTTTTGTGGCTCCAGAGGGAGCTGCACAAAAGAGTCGGATACATTTCGCGCAAGTTTAAAAAGGAAAAAAACATTTGGAGGAGTGGAGTCAGAAAGAAGTTAGCTTTCCAGACCTCTGTAGTCCGCTGCTCATGCCAGGTTTTCATTCAGCCTTCATTAAACCAGCGGTAAAGACTCACTGAGATTAAAAATCTAATTTTTAAGAGTGTCCTGGCCAAGACAGGCAGTAGCACAAATACCAGACAGTTTCAGACATAAAACAAAATATACACAAAGAATATAAGAAAGATTTATAATGTATTTTTAAAAAAAACAACATAATTCTACATTTAAAATATCTACAGCCAGATGTGCCTGCATCCGAATCATTTATAATTTTGACAAGCATAGAATAAAAAAAGACGATATGTCTGATTCTGCTGCATCAATTTTGTCCACAATGTTACAGAAGTGCAATGCTAAGTTGGTGGAGTTCTCTTTTAAATATGGAACGAAGACATTGATGTGATTCCAAAACAGAAATTTACATCAAGACATTTTACTTTTATGTTTTTTTTTGCCTGCTTTTGTGTCTCTTTCCTGCTCTTTGGCAAACTCATTTGCACACACATTTGTGCATTTACACATTTTGTGTATAAATGTGTTTGAGTGTTTTAGGGTGGACTTTTGTACGTGAATTGTATTCAGAAGGGCTTGGAGAGCAGGGTAGGCGGGTGGACTGCTGCAGTGACAATAATTAGACCTGTCTACATGACGTGCAGGCTCCTTTCAGACAGGTCAGAGTTCAGCAAAGAGCAGAGGTCACAAGTTAATGAAGTCACTGAAACATTACCTTTGTCCGTACTAGTTATCCCTGACCCCCATAGGTATTCATGAGATCCTTTTCTTTGTTTTCATACACACCCTTGTATGCCCTCTATAGTGGAGGCTATTAATATGTAAGTGTGTGATTTGTATTTTGACAGAAAGGACACATGTCTGCTTTTGCACATACAGCGTTTATATGCACAGTTCGTATGTGACCCTTTTCCGGCCTCGGGGCCCCCCCTTTGGGGAAAATGCCCGTGTGTGAGTGACAGTTCAAGTCATTTCACTGAAGTGACAGCGTGGGCTTGATTGGGCCGCCTGGTGAAGTGATGGCTTCTGGATGCTGAGAGCTGCAGGCAAATGTGAGGCCCAGCGGGAGCTCTGACAACATGAGAAATGGTCCCGCGCTGCACTCGGCACCAAAGCCTTACTACTTAGCCTCTCATTCCCTGGGCCAAAGATGGAGACCTTGAAGGGAAGCAGCAGCCCATCATCATCGCCCCGGGGCTGTGTGTGTGTGTGTGTGTGTGTGTGTGTGTGTGTGTGTGTGTGTGTGTGTATGTCTTTGTGTATTCATCGGTCTTTAGCAGGTAAGGCAGCTCTCAACTGAAGTGGGCGACTTCTCCTCCACTCCATTCTCCAACCTTGATTTAAATGAGCGAGAGAAGAGTTAAAGGCCGTCAAGTGCGACAGACTGAAGCATGAGGAGCGCATAGAGAAAAAAGAGAGCAGACAAAGAGAGAGAAAGCTTTAAACTGAGACAGAAATGGAGTATTGAAACATGAAGGCAATATAACTTAAAGGATATCTCCCTCTTATTCTCTCCTGTGGTTCTCAGCTCTCGCTCTGTCTGTGTATTTGTAAGTCATTAGACCAGACTTTCTATATAACCACCCCAGCTCTCCAAGCAGGAGGAGGATCAGCATCTGAGAGAGTAACAAAGGCCATTGATTTTACAGTCAACTACAGCCATCAGAACCTGGTGGCCTGACCACCAACCTGCAATACTCCAGGGTCCAATGCACATAATAGAGTGCAGCTAGTGTCTAAATGGTGGTAAGTGTAAACATAAGACTCTGTGATCCAGCTCTAATGGCTGCAGCTCTTTTGTTAGCTGTCGGGATGCTGACCTCCGCCTGTACATGCCATCTCATGAGCGTTTAACAGCCAACTGCTCGCCGGATTAATTACAGTTGCTGGAAATGAAAGTCCGATCCACAAAAAAGCTGTAATCTAAACGTAAAGAGCTGCCGTACCACCAGAAAACAGCAAAAAGTTATTTCTCATATCTCTTAAATTGATTAACAGCTATTTAAAAAAATAAAAACGGAATATCATTAAACAAGTTATTTATGTTTTCTGTAAAATATTTGTTTACATTAGTTAGTTAAATAGCAGTAAAAAAAAAAAAGTCAAAACACAAATTCTCCTCGCTCTTAAATAATATATGTGAATAGACTTCTCATTTATGTGGTCAAAATTGTATGGGTTTTACGAAATGTTTAAATAATTGGAAAATCACAATACATCAATTCATACACAAACATACACAAAAAGTAGATCTCAGCTCTGAATTGCTCTGCCTGAACAACAAATTAATATACATAAATCAATTGACAAAATGCAGTCACCACAACATATGGTTTGCATTTCCTGTACACACACACACACACACACACACACACACACACACACACACACACACACACACACACACACACACACACACACACACACACAAAACGCAATCTCCAATTTAAATAGTAAATATTTCATATTTATATTTGTATTTCATTATCTGTACACACACACAAACACACACACACACACACACACACACACACACACACACACACACACACACACACACACAGGAACACGTACAAATTGGCAGAGCTTGTGCACAGAAGAACACACTTATGATACAGAAAAATCAAATGAAAAATCACAAATAGCAGGCATTTTTGTTCACACAGACACACATTTAAATGCATCTCAAGTCACCTGCTGTTAAGGTCAGCTGTCTCACTTCTTCACGTTGATGTTTTGCACTACAAAGGTGTCTGAGTGTGATTGTGTGTTGGCTTACATCTCCTAAAGAAGTTGGCATTCTCGCTTCTTTTCGTCAGTACTGAGCCGTTGTGGCGAGAGCCTGACTGGGAATGATCAGCTCTAATGATTTTATGAGAGTCTGCATGATTAATGTTGGCACAGCAGTGTGTTTGTGAGCAAACCTCTCTCTCCCTGCTCTTCATCCCCTCCCACGCCACCCTTCCTGCTCCATCTCAGAGGGAATATTCAGTCTCAGTGTGTGCTGATTTTTGTGGCGCTAGCTGCTGTTTGCCACATTAGTGTGTGACAATGGGCCTCTTTGAAGTGGGTTATTCTAGCGCGGCTCACAGCCCAACGCAGCGGAGAAGATGTGCCAGCACGCTGTGCAGACAGGGCCAGCTACGAGCACAGGAATAGACAGAAGGTATAGACGCTCATGTGCATGCCAGCACAGACAGAATACCGGGGTCAACACAATAGCTTTCACACCCACATCCTCTGAAAATACGCTTTATGTAAGCACTTCCATGGCAGACAAAAGCCAAGCACTTCTCCTCTGTAGGCACGCATCTGCCTCAAAGCACAACACAGCACCCAATAAGAGCCTGCACCATATTCCCATCACTTCATCAACAATCGACCCATCCATCGTCCACCCGCCCATCCATCCATCCATCCATCCACCCATCCTCTCTGTTTTTTTCCCATCCTCCTTTGTTCCCTCTCTAGGCCCAGTCCAATCTGAAAGCTTAGTTAAGCTCTGTCTCTCTCGGCTTATCTCCAAAAGCTACCTCTTTCATTTGAGTAAATGCCTTCATTCCCAGCTCCTCTATGAAGAAGCTGATAAGGGATGTCTTTTATCCACAGCAGATACCCCCCCCCCCCCCCCCCCCCCCCCCCCCCCAGCCCAGTGTGGGTGCTTGTGTGTATTTAAATGCCTGCATAGCATATCATCACCTTCCTAAAATAAGGGCCCAAGTCATTTTCGGACAACTTTTTGTTTTTTGCCTATCATCTCCTCATGGTGCTGGCTACCTCTGGTAAAATTACGTACATCCTCAGTTGAACAGGTCTTGTGATTCTACACCTTTAGTATAATGGCCTATATGCAAAATTATGTGTGAGGAAATATATTTGTAAGTCCAGTATGAATATTTTTTTATATATTTGTGAGACTTTTTTATGCATGAGAATAGCTGATGAGTCTATGGTGTGCTTCAAGCTATCTTCTCCTGCTGCTTATCATTCAAATGTGACATTTCTATGATTACACATAATCACACACGACTGCTGCAGCCTTGCAGGTGTCTCTAATAGGAAGTGATTAAGTGGGACAAGCTAATCATTGCAGTGCCTCACTCACGTGTGTGCACATGCATGTGTTGAAGAAGAGGCTGTCTAATGAATTGATTGAGGCTGCAGAATGGATTTGTTGCCAGGCACGGAGAGATAAGTTTTGTCTGTGTTTTCTAAGCTGTTGCCAAATGCAGCTTCCGTCTTACACGACAAATATATTGATTAGCCATTGATGACGCAAATGTCACAGCGTCATTGAAGACGTTCAGAATGAAACTCCAGGCAGAGGTCTCAGTTTTTCTTCTAATACCCATTTTGTGTCTCTTTGGCTTACTGTCTTCATGCTTCTGTGTGTCTCTGATTGCAGTCCCAGTGGACACATCCTGCTGTGTCTTGGACATTGTGTTATGGGAGCACAGAGTGGTCTAGCAGATGGTGGTGATGGTGTTACACTGCTTTTCTCAGATATGGGTGAAAATCTCTCTTCCTGTAGTAGTTTCGGGCCAAAGGAGCTGCCCCTGCTCTTTTTGTAGCCTCAGTGGAAGACACAGCTTTGCTTCTCATATCTGCATTTTCCAACATCGCCCTGCCCGTTTGGAGCTCCTGCCCTACCCTCAAGCATAAGCTTGATGTCCCTCGAGTCAGTTCTCTCGAAGGACATTTGAATAAAATTTGTAAAGCTATTGGAGCCAGCGCAAAAAAAAAAACAATACTCCTCACTTCTTCCTGCGGAGCCCCAACTTCATTGACTTGGGTTTGTTTGCTTGAGGCCAATGATTGTGTTTAGGCTGATGTTAGCGGAATAGCGAGCGCAGAGTCAATGAGAATGATGCATTAGCAGCTCTGCATCTATTAAAGCTGCTTGCTGTTGTCGAAGCCACATGCCACTTTGAAGGGATTTATCAAGCCGCTTAACAAAGAGAGGTGATTGAATTAATTTGCTTACTAATGAGGAGGGATTGCAAATTGTACACTTCCCCAGCTATACTTCCACCTGTTAAAACCATTTGCTCGTTACTGCATTAAAATCCAACGTTTGTTCTGTATTACAATCAAATGTTTTTGTCAGCTCATCAGCCGCCTTTGTGCCTTTTTGGTACTCAGACTCATTTCATATGTGCTGGTTTTTGTTGGCTTTTGTCATTGAAGGTGGGAGCTACCTTCTGGTGCAAATTGTGCGTAATATGTGTCTTGTGCAAATGTATCTGTATGACCTCGTTTTTGGATGAACAATTTTACTGATTTATGTTGTTTGAGTACCTCTTAGAAACAAATCCAGTTACCTTGAAACAAGGCAGAATTTTTAAAAACCACACTATTAAGCCGTGGCATGTTGTTCCACAGAAAGTATAAGTGAATTTGCAAAGAATTAGCTCATGGCAGGGCTCATATTTTCTAGTTGAACTCATTTGTTGAGCTGTTTTTCTTTTGCCTAATTCTATACAAAACACTCTAGTGTAATCAAATCCAATCAAATAACTATGTCGGCCGTTGTCGGCTCTTTTCTCTCAGTCAATCAACAAAACTGAGATTATTAGAGGTAATTGTTCCCTGTTTGATGTTCATGATGTCTTGATTAGTCCTATCCTCTGGAGTATTGTTGTGGAGAACATGCTCTCCTGCTGGCCAGATTAACGATAAATCCACTTTGTGTCAGCAGACAGACGCAGACAGACTGGAGTGGGTTAGCTGAGGCCCGCGCAGTCAGACGGGGTTACAGCATGTTAGCCAAAGGTCAACAAAGCTCTAGTTACACCAGAGTTATGTCATCAACTTTATAGAGAGGACTCCCTTGGATGCTGCCTAATAAATATGGGATTGATCCCCGTGATGTTAGGACTGATGTAACTATTTGGTAAGAGCTTGTCCTAGCCCACTGTGTGCCATCCCCAGCTGAATGTTATTTCTGTAACTCAACAACAACTTCATGATACATTCATTTCTGTTGAACTGTTCATTTCTGTCAAACAACGATACGGTACTGGAGCGTTAACCTTTTAAGCTGGTTCAACTTCAAAACGTAAGTTTCCCTGCTGTTCTGAGATCATCTTAAAATAAAAACGGGAAAGTTTAAGTTGAATTATCTTGAATGATTAAAACAGATATTCACATTAAGGTAATGAGAACAGATTAGTTTTTTCAATTACATTCCTGTATGATGTTTAAAAGTGCAGTGTTTCAAAAATAAATATCTACTTATCATTTACATCACTTATCTTCTAGTGACCCCTGGCAAATGGAGAGTTTAGGTAGTGTTGCTCAGTAAAACAGGAATGTTACAGTGCCAAATTCAAATTATTTTCCAGACAATTGAAGTCCATGTGAGAGGAAGAGTTTATTTCAGCAGCCAAAACTGTGATGCCCATGCTGGTAGGAGTGGTGGAACCCTGAGATTCATGCAGTTCCACAGGCAGACGGGGAAACAGTCTGTTAAATCAAGATCTCACATGGTCAGGGCTTAATGTAGTCTGTGTGCAGTTTACAGTACTGCCCGCTTTGTGGGTGTTCGTCCATCCCAAATGACCTCAGAGCTTATTTTCAGTCTTTTCATTAGATCGTCTCCACTGTGCTTCCCCACGATAAGTAGCAATGCTTTGATGCTTGAGGACACTTCAGCAACTTTCAATCTAGATTAATCTGTCTTTGAGATCTGCCAAGGTCTCTGTGGATGCACAGCTGAGAGAAGGGGAGAGAGAAAGAAGTTATAGAGATGGGCCATTGGTTGCTGCTGTCTCGGAGACGTGGTTCCATTCCCACTTTGCAAGCAGAGGGGACAGCTCTCTATATCATTCAGCCATTTGTTATTTTGTCTGGAGCAGGAGTTTGCCCAAGGGGAGAAATGTCTGTCTCTTTCCCCAGTTACCTGAAGGTGAAACCAATGCATGTTTGCTATTGCATGCATTCGTGTGTGTGTGTGTGTGTGTGTGTGTGTTTTCATGCAGATGTCCACATCCATGTGAATAAAAGGAATGCTTATTCCTAAGCTATCAGATGTCCGAGACTATTGTTCGGGCTGAGTGAACCATATTGAATTCCTGTGATTCAGTTTTGTATTTCTTTGGCGTTAAACTAAACAAACCAGACGGGTTGCCTGTATTTTTTTGACAACATCTTACGCTTATTTCCAGCTTCTACCCTTTTTATTTACGCATCTATCTTTCCCTGTTCCTTTTGCTTTTGGCGGTGCTCCTCTTGTTTCCTTATCTGCCATACCTCTCTGCTATTGCATCTCATTTGTGCTCTCATACCAATATTAAAGTTTTCATATAGAGGTGAAACCAAGTTAGTGTTTGACTTCCTGGTCCTTTCTGGGTGTTAATTGCTCTGTGTGGCCACGAGCGGTGGGAGATCTGTTTGCAATTCCCAGTGCTCCAGTGAATCGTAGTGATCCGTGTTTCTGCTGTTTCTGCTGTTTCTGCTGTTTCTGCTGTTTCTGCTGCAGTTATTAAAAGCCAGGGGAAAGGTTACAGTAAATGCCACTCAGCTGATGTGCAGCTCAAGCTTGCCAGACCTCACCAACGTCACCCTGGGTTTTACTCTAAACATTTTGGGGAAAAGTAATTTCACCTTACTTGATTTCTCCCCGCTGCTACACCCCCCAAGATTGGCAACTGCATCTCTACACTCCCTTAAAAAACTTTCCATGCAGTCATATCTAAAGGTCTGCTAAAGCTGTATTAGCTGCCACAGAATTACAATTAAAAGCATGAAAAGCAAAAGCAGCCCCAAACCTTACTGAGCACCTGAGTCTGACAAATTGTCAGTTTCCTCTGAATCCTCCCCCATACTCCTCTATGTCTCCGCTGTCCCTCTGAGGCTTCCTCCCCCGTCCTACAGCTCCCTTGTCACCATTTCTCCCAGACACCCTGGGCACTCATCATAGAGGTCACGCACCTGTCGCCTGCTGTAAACAGGAAATGAATAATTCAGGAGTTGGCGCTGGTTGAGTGCTACAGCTGATGGTCTCTCCGTGACGAGTGAAGATTTATCCCAAGGATTTGCATTATAATCCTCAGCTGGAATCACACTAATGAGAAATGCTCTGTAGAGAGTGTTAGGACCCACTCGGAGCCAGACCGCATGTCCTTGACCTCTGCGGGTGATAAAGTAAGTTTGAAATGGCAGTCTGTAGTGGCACGAGGAACTTCTGCGACACACACTGCTTTGCATTTTTAGTAGTATCGTGCTGATACAGTAGGATCACATGCACTCTAAACTGGACTAACTGTTAATGAAAGAGCATCTCTCTTGGCCTTTGGAATTTCCTCTTCTCTTGTTTCCCATCCTCTCTAAGGTAACAGTCCACAGAGGGAGCTGACCTATAACGGAAAGCCAGTTATATTTCAGAGAAATACCCAAGTAGCAGGTTGAGAGGCAGCAAGATGCCAGTTGGGGCTGCAGGGTAGCTAGAGTGATTGCTTTTCACTCCTTATCGCCACACCAGCAGGTGTCTAAGACGCGCTATACTGCGGCACTCTGGGGGGATTCACAATTATAATATTCTGGCCACCAGCTCAACTGTCACACCACACACACAACTCCCACTGCCACCCATCCATCCCTGTGCACTTCTTTTCTTACTCTCTTCACATTGAGTGAAATCCTGCTAGCCAATAGTAACTTTATGTTATGGCCTTGCTCCTCCAAACACCTGCACAGGCTCTGATAAGAACCCTTATCTGCTCAGCCCCACGTCTTTTTTTTCTGCACGCAGGCAGAGCAGGAGGGCCCTACAACTGGAGTGGAGACTATATAGCACCACCATGGGTGGTCACATTGTTTCTTTTTTAACTATGTTATTGTGTCTGGTGCGTCATGACGGAAAGGCTTTGGAAGCACGAGGAAATAGGCAGCTGCGGAGCGATGCGTGAAATTCTTTGCTATAGTGAAGTTTCCCTCTTTAAAGGCTGCCTGGCTCATGGTGTACCGCCTGCAGTACAATGCCTCGTGCATAGAATCATACCTTCATGCCGTTCTCCCATCTTTTTAATTACACATGAGGAATGAGAGGAGACATCTGCATGCCAGCACTTTGAGGAGGAGAGGAGGAAGAAGACAACAAAGGGCAGAGCAGCTTCTCACAAAGGCTTTCCAATTTGCAGCTTGCAGCTGTTTCTCTCCAGAGAGCTTGTCGAACAGCCCGTCCTCTCTCAGCCTTCAAGTGGCTCACATTCCAAATGCTGATTTCTTTGCTGCCACTGATTGGAGGCCTAAAGTTTGGCAAACGATGACACTTATTCTCCTTTGTACGTAAATGTGTTGACTGTTGCCTGACTCTTCTCCTCCGTTAACAGGCGTTTAGAAGTGGAAGAAACCGATTATTTGGGGACCACAGGCTTTCACAGCTGCACACATCACCTTCTGTTATTGAACATAGGTCTTTCTGCATCTGTCGTCATTGCACACTATATGCATTTATTGACACAAGTGTTGGAAACTGTGTGCATGTGACTGTGTACAAATATTGAGCAGTTGGTGCATTGTGTTTGCTTGTTTCCTGACATTTCCCCACCATTGTTTCACCTTTGTTTAGCCGCATATGCTGTACAGGATTGAAAACCAAATGAGCCTAATGAATCCACAAGGCATGGTACTGCGACCTGTAAATTAAGTCCCACAGATGTGCTTCTGTAGATTAATCTTCACACTCATGAGCAATTATTCTGGCAGTGACGGTGAGGCATGAGGTTGATTTGAAACAATTACAGCCCAGGTTGGGCAAAATTAGCTCGTTTATTTCACAAGGCTGCTGCTGATTGAGTGCGAGGGCATTTCTAAAAGCGACCAAGGGGTAATTGGTTTTTAACATAGGCATTGTCCTTCAGCCAACCTTTCAACCTGAGCACGGGCACTTGAGTGTTAAATTATTTCAGTAAATTGTCTCTCAGGTTTGCTTCAACAAAGATTATTCATAAGTCATATTTTGTAAGCATATGTGGCTAGTTAAAATTATCTTTGAATTGAATTATCTTTGAAATGCTACTTCCTTGAGGTGTTATCTACATTATAGAATGGGAGCTAATGTATGCATTACCACCGTGCCAACCTTCACAGCTGGAGGACTTTTATTAGCAGACACATTCCTGTGCCATAATTCTCATATAACTGCATTTCTGTTCCTCAAATAATATAAGAGCTGTCTCCCACTTCCCTGCTTTGTGTTAAAAGGTAGAAAAAAGGTCCTACAGCTAGGACCCAGAAAGAACAGGAAAGCTTTACCTTTTTTAATAGCCAGTACACATTTCCATTAAGAGTTTTAATTGGCCGTAGAGTTATGCCTGAAAGCGGAACTTGAAATAGCTGTGTTATAAGAAAAGTCTAAAACAAAGAACCTGGAAGTAGGGAATGAATGAGGAAAGCGACATTTTGTGAAAAACAAATTCAGGTGGAATTGGAGTTGATGATCAGCATGCCATTTGATGGCAAAAAAAAATCTGCACTAGAAGGCAATTTACTGGCTTGCTGCGAATACAACTTGCTTAGCAGGAGCTCCTTTGCATACCAATGAATGTAATAATGCACAAGTAATGTTCAGTACAATGCTCTCTGCCAGCAGTTTGCTAGTGTCGTTTATATAAATAAAGGGAATGTTCTCGCCTGTGATAACTAAAAATCTCAGAATACTTGCAGCTGTGTAAATGAATCATTAATTGTAAAGAGCTTCTCCCGTGTGTGTGTGTGTGTGTGTGTGTGTGTGTGTGTGTGTGTGTGTGTGTGTGTGTGTTTGTGTTACACTATTCATCTGAATTTCCAGAGAGGATAGTTCCACTGTGTTCAGCACAGCTACAACTTTAATTTTCATTTTGCATTCGTCACAGCCTCGTTACCACCTTTATGTCTGCCTCTCTGTGTATGAGTGAGGGGTTTCATCTCTTGCTCCTCTCAACTTATCAGCGGAGGAGTTAAAATTAGAACGCAACCTCTGTCTTGTGCTTATTTTTTTTTCCCGTACACCACATCCCTCCTTCTAAAAGATCCAACCAGCCCAGCTCGCCCACCATATCTAATCAATTTATAATGACTTGTCACAGTTGGCATTACGGCTGTGTGATGCTTGGTTGACCAGCTCGATATTTATTCATGTAAAAAACTATGTCGCACTTAATGTCACTTCCACAAATGACTCAATTTGCTAAGGAAATGAACCTCATCTGAGTTCCTGTCAATCCTGCAAAATTCCAAGCCCTGGGTTTTTGCATATGTGTGGGCATGGCACAGCTTTGAATTAGTTAGTTTTTTCACATGTCACTGCAAGATGGTATGATGCTAGTTATGATCGTGAAAATGGAGATGATGGCGTTGACTCTCTCAGACAGATGTTTAAACTGTCATAGTTTAACTTTGATCATCTCCCACCTTTTTAACAGTGTGTTATAAAAGTTAGTTTTTACCTAGAGGGAAAGGTCCGACAGCTGTTATTATCTTTGTAAACCAAAGGGAGGAGATTAAGAAAAGTGTGGGTGACTTATTAAAGCTGCTCACCCTAAGGCTTGAAAGCAAATAGAGATGATTTTTCCTTTCTTTGCTGTTTATCGTCACATTGAAGTTCTGTGTACAGCTGCTGCTTCTGCAGAGCAATGGCTGGCCATCGGCACCATCTGCATAGATTAATGTGTTTGATATTTTCCTTCTCCTCCTCCTTTTTTCCTGTGTAGCATCAGGAGTCAGTAGCATCTCTGTTGCCCGCCCGTAGTCGTCTGCCTCGTAGGGCTTCACAGTAGGGAAGCTGAGCAATTTGTTTCTGGATGGCTTTAGGCTTATCGTCTCAGCTTGACAGATGGGCCTTGCCTCTGCTCAGGTTGGGTTCGGTAGCGATGCGCTGTTCGCTGCCTGCCTGACAGAACTCATTAAAGACGCTCCCTGGGAGAAGAAGCATCTCCACACGGTCCTGTTACCACCGCCGGACTGCTGCGACTACCTACTGAGCCGAACAACGTAGACCCAAACATACTGCTGAAATCTTTTCAGTAGTTTGAGGTTAAAATGTTAAATTTAAGGAATTATTTCTTATCTTTTCAAAAAAGCAACATTATAAAGTAACATTATAGTAAAAAGACAAATTACAGTCATTTCAGGGTCATGTTGACCTCACCTCTGTCGTTGTTCGGCACTTCTTATGATTGAATTTTAACCTTGCTGTTTGTCAATGCAAATAACACAGGCAAAGGTTGATATCTTTCTCTGATGAGGAAGCGTCACAGCTGAAGCCAGAGGCTGTATGTTGATAACTGTACATTTGAACTTTGATGTCAGGTCATATTTATTTGCTGTAAATTAGCCTCTGTATACCTTCTATATCCATACTGTAACAGAGCTACATGGTGGCTCAATTTTGCTTATATATCTCCTGCACACTTATCTCACTTCATACTTCTTATTTTGTGTTCTGTGATTAATGAACCACTAAAATGATGATGTAAATGTACCCGAGCCAGCAGGAGAGCAGAAGCCTGACTTAGTACAGGTGAGGGTTTTGGGGTTGACAGAGAGATCAACAGAACAGATTCAGTGGCTGTCTTTGTATAATTCCTCTAAAACTGCATGTGAAAGTAAAGTTATCAAGTCATCTTCCTTCCTGAGAGCGCTCTATTTTCAGTCAGGGGGCAAACCGTGCTTAGCCTTGCATATAATCAGGCCACATGGAGCAATCTGCCACCTCCTGCAATCCAGGGAAAATCAAGAGAAAGAAGGGCAGAACTACATATGAGAGAATTTTTTTACAGAGCAGAAAAGGTTTGCAGAAAGGAAGTAACAGTCCTGAGATTAAATATAATCCTCCATAAGAAAAATCTTCACAACCATATTAGAGTTTGACTCCGCTATCTCTGCTGGAAATATCGCAGCCAACACTTTTATCATGTAGCGTTTCGCATCCCTGCTTGCTCTTCTCCCCTCACATGGACAAGCCGACACGTGATTGTTCAGACATCAAACGGGGTAAAGTTGGAGCTCTGTTCTGCTCAAATATTCCTTGCACATATTTACCGAATAAACTGTATCTGCCTGCTGTGCACACATCAGAATACAAACTGTCATGTGCAGCACACACAGTCATCAACTTACACACCCCAGTACACAATATACAGTCACAGTGCTGCCAGCACGGCATGTCGAGTGACCCAGAAAAAAGAGTGAAAATATGATTCAAATAAACAACGTTAAAAGCTGTAAAGTAAGGTGAGGAAATGAGAGAGGTAGAAGATGCAGGATGAAATGAAAGGGCTCTTTGTGGAAATTTTAAATTGGATGCTTTTGTGAATAGTTTATATTTCTCTTCTCAAAACAGGAAAGTGGCTTGCAGACTTAAAAGCCTAAAAAAATGTCAGTTTGAATGCAAAAGCAGTTGGAATCATGCATTTATTTGGCCGCATTCCAGGTTTGCGTCTCATATTTAGAATAACGCTGTATGCATCATGATGAGATCCTATCTGCAGCTGTGGAAAAGCATATAATTCTTGCCTGTTTGATGCAACTCTGGCACTCAAATTGGCTTAATTGGGGGGCTAATTGAAGTTCATTCATCATCTCTGTACTGTTTTATCTAATCAGTCCAGTAGCATCCTCTCTTAAAGGTCCCATGACATGGTGCTCTTTGGATGCTTTTATATAGACCTTAGTGGTCCCCTAATACTGTATCTGATGTCTCTTTCCCGAAATTCAGCCTTGGTACAGAATTACAGCCACTAGAGCCAGTCCCACAATGGGCTTTACTCAGAACGTGCCATTTCTGTGTCTGTAGCTATTGAGGAGGAGAGAGGGGGGGGCAAGGTGGAGGGTGGGGGTGTGGCCTTGACCAACTGCCACTTTGCTCGTTTGAAAGCCATGATGTCTCTCTCTCATGGGTTGGCCAAATTCTCTGGGCGGGCAAAGCAGAGAAAGGGGAGGTAACCTCGCTTGTTATGACCTCATAAGGAGGAGATTCCAGAACGGCTCATCTGAGCTTACTTTTTCTCAAAGGCAGAGCAGGATACCCAGGGCTCGGTTTACCCCTACCGCCATTTCAAGCCAATTGGGGACCATAGGCAGGCTGGGGGAACTCATATTAATGTTAAAAAACCTCATAAAGTGAAATTTTCATGCCATGGGACCTTTAAACTCAGGTTTGCAGATTACCATCATATTTTAAGGAGGAGTGGAGAATAGAAGTGAGGGAGAAATGGCTGGGGATGGAGAGGAATTAAAAAAAGCGCCAGTCTTTAATTAAAACTGATTGTGGTTAATGTTCTCCGTCCATGCTATAATGGTTCCCACGTTGGCCCCCGCACCACCTCCTGATCAAGCGGAAGTTAATTGGCTGTTAAGAGTCATTTTTCTCTCCCTCCCTCTTTGTCTCTCCCTCTCAGTGGAGTACATTTGGACATCCAGACGCAGTGCAATGTCATTTCATGCCCTCTTATGGCCGTGAGACTCTAACACACCATGAGGCCAATTTCCAGGCGCAGCGCGTGTGAGACAGACATTTGCATAGCATGTCTTGGGTTATTTCATACCTCGGTCAAAGAAAAGCCTGTGTTTGTTGGGTTATTGTAACTAAAAGGCTCCAGTTCTATATTTTTGCGGAGAGTTATAGTTGTCAGCTCTTCTGCCCTGTCAGATCCAGTCCCATCAGAGGCAGGGCAGCCGCTGCTAGGAAGTTTGTGGGGTGGCTGGGGGATGGTGAAACACTGTGGCAACAGTGTGGCAGATGCACAATGAGCATCATAGTGTTATGACTCTGAGTGTGCGTGTCAGGACTCGAGTGTATGCACATTTGATACTGGCATATGAGGACTGCGCTAAACATCAAAAAGAGAGGTTATTTTGTGTACTTGGCAACTGACAAAAGAATCGTCCACATGGTGCAGAGTAATTATGCTCATATTGTGCCTGCACTTTGGCTTGTCATTTGACCGGTCAGCAATTTCCCTGCTAAACGCATTCATGTTTAGATGTGCAGATATTCTTTATCACAGCTGGATAATCAGATCAGAGGCCTGATGGCGAAGGTCTAACTGACAGTCCAATTGTTACTCAGCAGGTAGTCACAGCTGAGCAGTAAAGATATGGTGTATAATGCCCTATATACTGAAGAAAAAAGACAATTGCTCAAAAAAAACTGAGACAAAGCCAACTCTTCTCTGGTGTATTCTTTACGCAAAGGATTTCATCATGCTTTCCTTTTTTGCTAGGCTCTATTGGAAACTGCATAATCAAAGTCATCGTGGTCCGCTACGTTATTTTACCTTAACAAGCAGTATTTTGTTTATATGAACAGTATAGCCAAAGTCACGTGTCCTCGGGGTCCACAAGGGTGTATCGCTTGCAGCAGTACAGTGTCTGTTTTTATGTCTCTGTGGGCTATACCAACAACTATTGAAACTAGGTGTTGAGAAATACAACTAAAATGAAGCATTTTTAGGTGAAAAGACATATTTTTCCAGTTCTAAAGTTTGAAGCAAAGACCAGAGCTCAAAGAATGGGAATTGAACAGCCGTCTCCCGTGTTAGTCTGAAGTTTTGTTGACCCATCCATCCCCAACCCCGACCTCTTCTCCATGTGGACTTTGTTGCTCTACAATGAGGCACCTTACTTCCTCCTTTCCTTTTGTTATAGTGACTATGGCCGCTAGAGGGCTTTGTCACGTGAACGTAAATATATGTTGTATTGGGGCACTGGCTCAAACGACTGATGCTGTTGTTCTTTTTGGGAGGAAGGTCTCAAAATGGCACCTGTTTTAAGCAAGTTCGTATGAAGCAAAATTGTAGGGCGTCTTTTGAGAAAAACAGGCAAAAGGAAATAGAAGGTGGAAATCCACTCACCCAACTCCAGCATCTATCCCACATAATTACACTGGGCCACAAATAGAAAGGCAGTTTTCTTTCCTCCCCGACCCTCTCCTTTTTTCCTTCCTGTGCCGCTTAGCAGCACTTTGCAGGGATTCTCAGAGCACGAGGGTGAGGCGGGGGTATTTAGATGTGAGAAAAGACAATTCATCAGAAACGGGAGCACTGAAGTGATGACAGGAGAATTACATTTAAAGGACTAAAAGGTTGAACGGCTAATTTTGCGAGAGCGGAAGTGGAATGAGGAGGGAAGGCTCAGTGTATTTGCCTGTGTACGTTGGAATCCATTATTTTCTCAGATGAGCAAGAAGAAAATAATTGAAAAATCAATGTTTGAATTCTAAGGCTCGGATGCACCACACAAACATACACGCATCCGAGTAGATGCGATGTGACGGCGGCTGTTGTGTAACCCAGGCAGTGAGTCATGAGAGGGAGGAATGCGTTGTTGTGATGGTTGGAGGAGGAGGAGGCCTGCCCGGGGAAAGACTGGCAGAGACAGTCAGATCAGTTAGCAAAGTCATCTGGGGGAGAGAGAGAGAGAGACACACAGAGAGAGAGAGAGAGAGCGAGAGAGACGACATTTTGTTTCAGGCCTTGACTTAACTGCCAGTGGTTGTCTGGACCCGGGACCACAAGTGAGGCGTAAATAAACCTGAGCCGTGACGCAGACGACTCTGGAGAGAAAGAACATATGTGCACATAACCACGTACGCATGCAAACACATACATATACTGCAGACACACACACAACGTTAAATGAGTGGAAAAGGACGCAGTGTGATAGAAGGAGGTTATCATGCGCTGCAGGCTGAAATAAGCCATCCTTCCTCAGTTGCACACAAACACCAAAATACAAAAACACAAGAAATGTGCTTGAAAAATGTATGTTGCTTTGCTTTAAAGTGTACTCCTACTGGAATCCCACACAATATGTGCCAAGTACAAAATGATACCTTTTTGTGTATATGTGACTGTGTTTATTGACATCCCCCTTGCCCTGGGAGCTATTTGTTTTCAGAGGTGCGTAGGCAGTTCTGTTGGTATACGTTTGTGTGCGTGCATGTGATACTGGTCTAGTACATGTAAGCCAAGCACGCACACTCGTTCGATCGCTGTCGTACATGCCTGGATTTGGGCTGTGCCTCAATGGCAGTGTTATCATCCAAATAGGCAAACAGCCAGCCTCTGATTTAATAAGCTGCCTAGAGAGTCACAGAGAGAGGTGGGGAAGCACTATCAGCTGATAACTGTCCTCCCTGCAAGCCTAGTTTTTTCTCTCTGATAGCCCTGCCAAGAGAAGTCTCAGCTTCTCCTCGTTCTCTGTGTGAATGTGTATGTGTTCTGAGTGTGTGAGCGATCCCCCGCTGGCTGCTGCCCACGAGTCTGTAGGCTACATCCATACTTTGCTGCATCTCTCTGGGTGTCAGACAAACAGCTGAGGAGAGCCACACATGGCAAAGGCAGGCCTGAGCCCACTGAGGAGCATATGCTCAGAGCTTTAGTCTTTCAGCCCCCCCACCCACCAACCACACACACCCCGCGTCATGGCTGCCAATCCTGCCAAGCCGCAGAAAGCCACGGGCCAGACCACTGACAGATTCCCCCATCTATCACTCTGTTCTGTACTTCACACAGTCCATACAGAAGTATCATCATCATACCACAACCTTGAAACCAATGCGAAGCTAAAAAACACTACCAATATGCCACAACAAACAAAAAACAACACAACATTTTTGTTATTTTATTGACTGTGATGGCTTTGTTGCCATATTTGAACAGTCTAGGTGAACGATAAGTGGAGTAGCACATTTCATCCAGTCCTCCTTTCTAGGAATTATGTTCAGAGCCAATGGTGAGACGGTGGTGCCCTTTTTGTAAGGAGACTGTGCTGGAGACCGCAGAACTATAATTAAGTTGGCTTTTTTTAAGCCATGATCTTTTTAACATCTTAACAAAGTGTATTAGGTTCAAAATTGGATTGTGTTTGTGAACACGTTTAAATTCAGCTAAGATTTACCCTCAGGAGTTGGTAATTTGCCATGTTTTTAGTGACATTACTGTTGAATTTTCACTGACCTTATGCAAAATGCAGTTCTTTAATTCTTCCAGTCCTTTGTCTTCATTTGATTTTCATACCCAACACAACTGGTCATTTGATATTAAACGCTAATTGTCAGTGTTGAGTGTGATAAAGTCATTTTATTTTAACAACATGATAGCTCGGTAACCTAAACAGAGTAGCACCCAGCTATGAATATATTACCAATTTGTCACTGTGTCACCAGTGTTTCTGTCTTCACCTTTCCCTTTTTGTATCCTACCATCTGTATCTGAAATCTTCCACATCTCCCTCCCCTACCCTTAGAAGAAGTTATTTTTTTGGCCAATCTCCTCTATTTCTAAGCCGCTGGTATTATTGTAAGGTCAGTGATTGCTTTTTTTTGTCTCCGATGTGCGGCATCACACAAGAGTATAACCGCCTTAGTGTGTGTGTGTGTGTGTGTGTGTGTGTGTGTGTGTGTGTGTGTGTGTGTGTGTGTGTGTGTGTGTGTGTTGCAGGAGGGCTCACATGATAGGCATACTTTGGTGTGGCCACGGTGACCTGCAGCTGACACCAATGATTGATCCTAGTGCTGGGATAAGTGCCTGTGCACCGGTGAGCACACTGGTCCACTGAAACGCAGCCAAGCGGGAAATTAGAAATCTCTTCATCCTTGGTCCATTTGAAATTCAATATCTCCCATCTTTCCGTCGCACAGGCATCTTTCCTCAGCCAATAAATCAGTAATTAAATGATGTGTTTTTGTGCGTGTGTGTATGTACATGAGGACAGGTGGCTTGTCCTTGGGGGATCAGTCTGGGCAATTGGGGTGATGGGAGTATTAAGTCTCCAGCAAAACTGCCCGTGTACACCTCCTGTTGTCTGCATACAAACAGAAACACGCACTGTATTGTCCCAGATACTAGCACATGCACACTCCTACACACATTAAAGCTGTGCAAGTGTGTGTTGGATGTCAGCTGGATGTGTAATGGTGCCTCTGGTATCAAATAAATCAAAGTCAGGCCTCCTGTGAGCACAGCACCTGACCTTTTGGAAGCCATTGTTGCCGTTCCACAATCACACTGGAACAGCAATGTCCCTCATGTTAACGTTTCCCTTTGTTTCTTAACTTGTAACATCTATCTCTTTGTGTTGTCCAGGTACGTCAGCCCAGGGCAGCCCCCTCCTGGCTTCCCTTCCCGTCCCAGGACGGCCTCTGCAGCCTCCGCTCGACCTCAAAAATCTACTGCCCTTCAGACTCAATGGATCCTCCCCCCTTAGCCTCTTCCCTAACTTTAACACGGTGAGTGTAATGGCTCTTTCCACCTGATGTCATGGAAAATAGCAATAAGATAAAGTGGACAAATTCATCTAGGAATTTCATCCATTAAAGTCTCTAGCACAGGCCAAGATAACCCGTAAATGATACAGTACCTAATTGGATCCACCAGAAATATCATGTGAATAGGTGACTCATTTCACCACCAAAAAATATTGTGTATTGTATAATACTGTGTGTTTGGTAATGTGCTTTTTTTTAACTTACTTGCAAAATATCATTAAAAAACATGTACTCTGGGGCAAGAACAACCTTAATTCTATGGGTTGGGGTTGTAATCCACATGCTTCATGAATTTAGTGTCAATCTTCAACCTCATGATCAGTGAGAGGTATAAAGACAGACAGACAGGCTTATAAAATGGTGTCCTCAATGATAGCCACCATGTTATTCACCATCTCACTATCTGTTCTGCCAGACCTTAGCTTCCAGTACTCATCCCATAAACTCTACTGCTGTCTCTGTGCAGAGGCCTTATCTGAGGTTCGGGGTGCTAATCGTTATTCAAGCAGTGTTTCACCTCTCGGCATTCCAGTTGTCACCTCAGTAACAGCATCTCTACAGATGAGACCCATATTATTTAGTTTCGAACGTCAGTAGAAAACTGTTCTGGTGCTTACTCTTGCCTCAGTGCCTGGAATTAAAAGCCTGTATCTTTAATTCTTCACTTACCAGAGCTATACCCATTATCATTTTTTGTGTGTGTATGTGTGTAGGCACTTCGGATTTCTTTGATCCCAGTGTAACGCTGTGTGTGTGTGTGTATTCACTTCCCTCGTCACACACTGTGAAACCATCTCCAATTCTGTGGTCTGTAAATGAAACATAAGCCAGAGCTTTCACTCCAGCATACACTTTACACCTTTTCAAACCAAGCGAGAAAAAAAGGTAGAGAAAGGGGGGGGCAGAGAGGTATAGTAGGGCCACACAGATATCTGGCTGGCTGGTTCGTACAGTGGAGGACATGTGTGAGTGGGTGGATAAACGTGTGCTGTATGATGTGTATATGTGTATGTAGGGGGTCTCCAACCTGCTATTTGAAAAGTGAAGTTTATTCATTTGTTCTGCCGCCCACTGCTTTGGGTGGCCTATACTGCCCTTTGGAGGATTGAGCATGCCCAGCAGCAAAAGCAGCATGGAAAACAGTTGTTCCTCTAACACCCTCATGTATTTATATTAGTGGTGGATGCAGTAGGGCAGGTCTCTGGTCAGTGTTTTGTCTGTGTTGTGCTTATGTTTCAATGGGAAACTTGCTCTTTCTATTTTCAACCCAACATCTGTGACTCATAGCTCTGTTCAAGCCTTTATGTTGCCTGATAAAAAAAATGTGTGTGGCAAACCACAGCAAATATATCACAGAATTTAAAGCACTGTTTTACTTTTGCACATCATGCTTCTTTTATTAGAAAAAAATGAAAGTTATTGTAGAAGAAAATGGCAGTAGGAAGGGGCAATAGATTATTAATGAATGCAGCAGGAAATCATACTTACAAAGTTGCAATGATATTTAGTCTTTCAGTCATTGTTTAATAGAATACACCTCGCAGTAGGATGTGGAATATACCGCAACCAGAATGCAAAAATTATGATAACTGTGGAAATAACATCAAATCAGTGTTGCTTCAGTCCACGGAGGAGATGATTAGCCTCCATAACACACAGTCTGACAGCGCAGCTGTGGCATTAATCACAAAGTCCATTCAACTGGGAGCCTCAGGTTCTCTAAGCCTGATAAGGCGCACGTTGTCCCGGACGTGTGCAGGGGGGGAAGATGAATGAACCTGTCTCCAAAACTAAATATCCTCCGGTTCCCCTGGTGTCCTATCTTACATCCTCCCCCCCACTCCTCTCTCTGTGTGTATCTTTCTCTCTACCTACCATGAAACCCCATCACGGACTCAGCCGCTCGGCGCAGGATAAGTTCTGTCTGCACCAGGATGGCGGGGGAAGACGGAGGGCTTGGACAAAAGACTCATTTATAGCGGTCGGTTCAGGATGGCTGCGGACGGACAATGGGCACATTCTTCAGTTCCTAAAACAAATAGTTGTGTGCAGCCTGCCCTGCTAAGGTGGACAGAGGGCAGCAGGATTGGGAGAGCTAGGTTTCACTGGTCAGGCTTCAGCTGGTGAAGGGAAAAGTCAGTTGCTCCCAGAGGTAGCGTTGAATCATGTTGTTGCCTGTGGAAGCCAAAAAAAAAAAAAGCAACAAAGGCAAAGATGGTCCTGAGGGAGAGATGTACCACCAACATGGAGGTTTCAGTGCCATGTGTGTTTATTTCCCCTCTAACACCTGGCCTTCTTTGAGGAATCCGTAGTAAAAGGACTTCACTCTTGCAGATGAGGCCATTGCCTTGGACATGGCACAGCTCTTTGTGTGGTACCAAGGAATCTGATGTTCAGGCTTGTGTATCAGAAAGAAAGCAAAGCAGTGTGCCATCGCTGCTGCCATCAATACACCAACATTTCTTGATCTCTGGGCAGCTGAGGCTGTCTGCAGTGCCATCGGTGTGGTTCCAGTGAGCGGTCTAACTCAGTGTGAGAACAACACTCTCCCAGTTCATCCCTCTGCCAAGCAAGCAGAGGAATGGACTGGGCCAGGCCCTGGGCCAGCCTGGGGAGAGATCCAAGACGATTGTTATATGTGATACCATGCTGAAGGGTGCCGCAATGAAATCCGATGTCGTTGTGGCATGCAGACCTTCTAATGAAGCCTCGGCTTTCACTCTGCTGTTTCTAGTTTGCCGTCCTGGGACTGTCTGCAGTCACAGACAGTTAAAGCTGAATTAGTCTGCTCAAAACCCTCTCCAAACACTTCCCTCTCAGCTGCACTGACCCATAATGTATTACAGTCACATAACTGAGATTACAATGAACTCTAACCATTTAAATACGAGCTGTAGCAAGGCTTGTAACAACAGGGCAATGGAGTTGTGTTAAGAACAAACTAACTTATCCTATAGAGCCTGTGTGAAGAGAAACACGAAGGCTAAAGCTGGATTTATAGTCTGTGCAAGGGGTTTTGATCTATAGTTAAGCGTCAGATTGAGATAACCAGTAGCATATACAGTATTGTACGTGATCAGGCTGTGTCATGCTTCAATTATATTCCCCACAGTAACTGTGTGTACATTCTTTAATTTACTTTGTGATACAGGGCTTCGGTGGGCTACACACATACTTACAGAACAGGAGCTCCATCCAGGTAACTTATAACACCATTTTGCCATGTCTCATTACTAAATAGAAGACTGCCGCTGTGCCATTGCTGTGTTTACCTTTCATTAATTCATACAGAGCGGTGATCGCGGTGAACAGAAGGTCTGCAGTGTAATGGCTGTGCTAAATATGTGTTACTGAAAAAGAGAAGACTACTTTCAGTCTTACTTCAATTTCCTTAATGTTGTCTTCACTCTCAACAGTCTCTAGAAGCATCAGAAACTTAAATGGGAAAGCACAAGCAGCTTAAGCTGACCAATCACAATTCATACAGTCCTCAACATTGCCACTTGTACAGTAGCCCTGACGTGTAGTTATATTTCTGAGGAGGCACACGTGTACAGGTAAAGTGTAACCCCTAGACGCAGAAGTATAAATCCAGCTGATTACAAATTGATTGCAGTGATAGCCCCATCTCAACAGTGTTAATAAAGCAGCAAAGATCATGGCCAGATCTCTGAATACTCCTTCAACTTACAGAAATGCCTGCATTATGGATCTCCTTTCAACTTGCATCATGTTTTCATTTTTTTTTATCAGCAAGAACAATGTTTGTTTTTTTCAGTATTGTGAGTATTTCTATACTGGACACTGTGAATCAAGCCCCACTTCTCTTAATACAGCATAGGGCTCGTCTTGGCTCAGCCCCATTTTGGAGGTCTGCATGCTAAATGAAAAGTGTTTTGTGGTGACAGTCACGTACAGTAAATAGGATTCCACACCAGCAGAATGTCTCCTGTCTTTACTGTGAGGTAATGAAGAGCAAACCGCAACAGAAAGACACATATCTGAAAACAAAATATTTTTCCTTTCAATTTAATTGCATAACACAAAAGTACTCAGGTGCACAATAAAGTCAGACATTAAAACCAATAGCAGTCCCTTTCATCAGTGCGTACAGAGTCATGCTTTCAGGTCACTTAAATATAGCAGGCACAGGTGCAATCAATGAGCCATCAGTTCAGTTAAGTAGAAAGAGGAACTGTTGCAACAGCACAAATACATAATATACTAAACAATACTGAGTAGTCTACTGTCATATAAGTCAAATTAAATGATGTTGCTAGACATAAAAATTCAAGCAAGCATGCTACCCCCATTGCTTTGGGAATAGCAAGTGAAACAAGAAGGAGAAAGCAGGGAAATTACTACAACAGTGAGAATTGGTAAAGTATGGAAACCAGTTGCATGCAAAACAAAATCTTATCAGTGGGATTTACATGTAAAGATGCATAAAGAGATTTATCTTAAATAATTATGCAAATTCAATGCTCAGCACACCGACACATGTTTTCCGTTAACCTGCTGATTAGATCTCTTCTCAGTGTAAAGTTGGCCCATATCCCAACTTAACAGGCTGAACAGTGAGGAAGATATCGATCAACAACATTGTGTACAAACCCCCACTGTCCCGAGAACAAGTCTAATTAGACGAATAAGTGGAAACACCTGTGTGGGTGGACCATACAGTAGGTGTTACATTTGTGTGCAAAGAATTGACATTGTTCAAAGCCGATTTGAAAATGAAAAATATAGTATTATAATATCTTAAATAGAATACAGTTTGATTTATCAATAAGAAATTGTGTGGGATAGTAACCGCAGACTTGTGTCATAAAAGAGCTTCAGAGTCTCAAGCAAGGCCATCTTTATGTAGAGTGTCAATATATAAACTGGTGATTTTTCCTGTTACTGCATAGATACAGTATGTCATCTAAAGCTCAGGTCTTAGATTATCTTTAGACAGTCAAGCACTGTTTGACTTTCTTTTTATTGGCCAAGGATTTGTTTCTCAAAGTTATTTATATATATATAGTTATATATATATATATATATATATATATATATATATATATATATATATATATATATATATATCTCTGTTGTTGTTGTTGTAGTAGTTCTTGCTACTTAATTGAACTTGGCATGGCTTGTTGTTTCCCCCTGTGCCTGGTATACTTTGTGTACCTGCTCACTTTTGCACTGTAACAAAGCAGAAAAGAGTAGAAACAGTTGGAATGCAGCCATCTATTGTTGAAAAGCATTATAATCAGCCTGAATATATTTACATTTGTAATTAATAGGGGAGACCAGGGATGGTTGTAACACTGTTTGACTCAGCTCCTATAACTTGCAGAATGTTTGTGGTAGGACACTCAAAGTTTGACACAAAGTACCCTCATTTGTCTACTACAAATAGCAATGTTTTTAACTGCTCCAACTATATCACAGCATTCATTATCTGATGTCAAATGCAAGGAGTGCCATTGTTACAACCTACCCCACTACCAGGTTGTAACACAACCTGGGGTAAATTGTAACGGTAAGATTGAAGAACTAAAAGCTGTGACTACACCACAAAATATGCATCTATATAAGTGCCAACACTAAAGCATCTTCCTGTGCTTCACTAAGAACAAGAAGAACTCATCACTGATGGCTAAATGAACAGTGTCAGTGGTATGGATCCTAACATTAGAGGAGCTTTCTTAAAGAACACATTCTGATAGTACCTATGAATGTTACACATACAAATGGAAACCTTCAGCAGGAGGTCAGAAGTAGCTCATAATCCACGTAAAATTACAGGAAGACGTTTGACAATTAATAAAACAACAAACATCTTAAATGATAAAACATGCACATGAGTGTGTGTATATCTGTGTGTGTTATCCATCTAATCAGAGTGATCAGAGTCACAGTGGTGACAGATGTATGTGGGTTTTCCAGGCGTGCAGTTTTTGTAGGCCCAGAACTTGCAATTTACATGTTTGTAACATTTTCTTATATGGTGTTACAACCATCCCCATGCCTGTCAGCCAATGTTTAGCTAACTGTATCAGAATGGTGGTTTGAAATTAGCATAGATGAAATGGCTCACATTTTTACGTAAGAACCTACTCTCTGACCTGATACAAGTTACCTAATTCAAACTTCAACAGTATCAGTACTAATCACAATATAGACTTGGTCCAAACAATTATTTTCTTACCTGAAAGTTTATGTTTTGGATGTAAAATCTGCTCACGTCTTTTCACAGCCGTGCAAATCCACATGCAAGATCAGGGAGGGAGTGGTTATACATGAAACTACCCCGTTGTTACAACCATCCCCGGTCTCCCCTACAGTCGCATAACATTCGATCATTGTGACAGTGTAGGAGCAATGCTTAATTAGTTGTCATGCAGTGTAGTTTGATGAAATGTAGAAAGTAGGCCTTTCCACTCCTCTCTCAGGTGGTTATCGCTCATACTGACATGTAACCTACCCTCATCTAGCGCATCATAAGGAGTGTGGCAGTATGACTCTCAAAGCATTTCTGCTTTTCTCTTTTATAAAAAAGTAACAAAATACAAATATAGTCAAGTTACTATTTACTCCGTGCATGTACTGTAGGCAAAACAGCCACTGATGTCAGAAATGTTTCACACACATACACATACAGAAACTGAAACATCCCCCTCACATCACAGGGTCATGCAACCTCATGCTAGTTTTAATTTTGTGCCAGATTTATTTAATTTAAATCTGCTCCGCTATAACAGGTAGACACTCCCTGCTTGTCCCTGATTTCTTGTTAGTTTATTTTTATTTTTTTAATCTTTAATCATGTGAGGAGTGTATCTTCTTCATCCCCTCTGGTTGCATGCAGGGTGTTTTAAGATTGCGGCAGCACCACAAAGATTTAACCTTCATGAAGGTAGGGTTTATTGCAGGACTGTTGAAGTAGACTGCATTAGTTTTAGCTAACCAACTTTCACCTGTAACAAGGAGTTGGTTGTCTCTCTTCAAAATATATTTCTCAACATTGGTGCCAAATGTTGAATCATGAACGTTACCCCTGAGGGTACTGACACCATTTATCACGAATAACTGAAGTTATTTCCCCATTACATTCTACTGCAGCTGCTGGGAATATTTGGGCGAAATGTTGTGCTGTCTACTGATGTATTAGGGGATACTTAATAAAAATATGGCCACAATAAAGATTGAATCTTCTTGAATCGTCTTACTGGGGAACAGCCTCACCTCTGAGTTGTTCTGCTGCACAAACATTTCTCATTTGGGAAAATAAAATCTTATAGGCAGCACTAATGTTGTTTGTACTGGTCTTTTCTTCCTGTCTCTCAGATGGACCCTGTCCAGAAGGCAGTGATCAACCACACATTTGGTGTCCCTCAGCCCCTCAAGAAGAAACAGATTATCTCCTGCAACATTTGCCACCTGCGCTTTAACTCAACGGTAAGAAATGTTTTAGTGGCTTTATGCCTTGGTGTTTACCAGAAATATGGAAAGCTTGTGGGACTATAAGAGAGAGAAAGAGACAGCATGCCAGACTGTGTGATTTACAACATAAAAGCAATCTATTCCAAAAAGTGAGACTAGTCTCAGAAAAACATAACTCTTTGTTGTGTGCTATCTTCTGGAATGTTGTTTTTTGAAAATATTGCCGTCCCTCAATTACCAAAGCCCATCTACTGACTGTGTGTGTGTGTGTGTGTGTGTGTGTGTGTGTGTGTGTGTGTGTGTGTGTGTGTGTGTGTGTGTCTCTTTGTCTTTCTGTCTGTCTGTCTGCCTGCTGTTTTGGTATGAGGGATTAGACAGCAGGGAAAGCTGTCGTTTATCAGCAAAGAGCAGAAACAATCAGTAGGCCCAGCAGGAAGCAGCATTCTGTGCTTCTCTTTCCATTTCTCCCATCCTTAACACCCCTAGCACACGCACACATACACATACACAAATACACATACTGTAACAAATGTATTGCAAACATGCACGCTAGAGCACACACATGCACACAGAGAGACACCCAGACAAACATCCCATGATATTTCATGCATATTCACATAAACAAATAGACAATAGTTCAGAATGCCTTAAGACATTAATGTCTAGGCACAATAAAACATACACACGCACACACACTTTTTTTGGACTCCATCTTCAAAGAAGAGCTGAGGCACAGGAGACATCAAACTGAGGGGGGAGAGGAGACTCAGACGTGCTCCTCACACACTAGAGCAAATCCCACACCGACTTAAAGAGAAGCGACAGGTCTGACTGTAGCTTTATCTGTCTCTCTGAGAGCATCAATACTCTCCTAACACTTCCATGTACCCTCCTCAGACTTTGCTCACATATTTAAAAAATCAAGTTATCCTTATGCATAATGCTCAAAGGGGAAATAAGTATGCTTTCTCTGCCGCTCAGTATAGCACAAATTGACCTTAAAGAGCAACTTAACACTGGAAATCTTGTTTTTGCTGACCTCCTGTGGTGACATCATGAAAATACAGCGTAGCTTAGAGGTAGGAACGCTAGTCGCTGCTGCCTTCTAGTGGTCAACATTTTCAGAAATACGCTTATTCACTTTCTTGGGTTAAGTGAGGGGATCAATAACACTCTTATATGTGCATGCTAAATGTGAAACTGGAGTCAGTAGCCAGTTAACCTAGCTTAGCACAAAGGCTAAAAACAGGGAAACAGCTAGCCTGGCTCTCTCCTAAGGTTACAAAATATTTCTAACTGCACTTTAAAGCTAAGCTGGTTTTACAGGGGCACGTATGCCGGACTATTTCTTAGTCAGACGAAGTAACTTCTTGGAGTCTTGTCATCACTGTGAGGTTGCCAGGTAACCAGCGCAGAGTCCAGGACATTGCTACACCTGTACGAGATACTATATCCCAGCACACAACCCCCCTCAAAACCACAAGGCGCCGTTATTCTGCCTCGCTGTTCAGTATAAAAGATACGGACATGGAATGGAGGGACAGTTGTTCCACTGTTGAGCTGGCAGTAGAGGTAGTAACAGAGCCTAATCAACGTCTGTTAAGGCCACTACAGACCAAGCCGAAAATCAGCCGTCGGACAGTCTGGCGAGGTCAGTGACTCGAGTCTGTGCAGTGTGTTCCGTGCCGTCGTCCATTGGAGGGGCCATCGGCCTTCATTTTTGCCGATTTGTAGGGCATAGTCGGGAGGGCGGGCACTGCCGGCAATCGGGCTCAAACGACCAATCTGATTAGTGGAGTGCTAACCCGGAAACAAGGAGCCTAAAATGAGCATTACTAGAGTCTCTGAAAATCGGACAATTTGAGATCGTATTCTGAACGAGTCGCCATTAATGGCCGTTTGAAAAATCCAAAATCCGGAAGAAGAAGCCAGACCCCACGTGACGCGTTCGTCCAATCAGCTGCCGGTTTTCATTTTGGGGCTACAATACAGATTAGCGTTTGTTCCCCGTTTCCAGTCTTTGTGCTAAGATAGCTAACCAGCTGCTGGCTGTAGCTTTTAATTACTTTTACAGACATGAGAGACATTCATTCAACTTCTCTGCAAGAAAGCGAATAAATATATTTCCCAAAATGGCGAACTATTCCTTTAATGTCACACTACAGGAACACCTGAGTGGCCTGAGCGCCCTCTGATTTCCTTTGGCCTTTCTACTGTGAAACTAAACTGCCTTTTTTTTGTTTTTACTCCAAAACTGGAAATGAAATAGTTTGAAGAAGTGTCATTAGCATTTTGCATGCTAATGTGGATCATCAGTTATTTCACTCATATTTTTTATTTTGTTGTTTATTTAAATTTCCGGTTTGGTGTGTGTGTGTGTGTGTGTGTGTGTGTGTGTGTGTGTGTGTGTGTGTGTGTGTGTGTGTGTGTGTGTGTGTGTGTGTGTGTGTGTGTGTGTGTGTGTTTAATTGAAAGCAAATGGATGATTATGCAAGATTATTTGATGCCTTTTGTATTGTTCATCATATTTAAAATGTTGCATTGTGATAACATAGATAGAACATAATCAAGCTACAAATATATTTACCAGAGTGCTGCAAATATCACAGAGACAACTGTGTCTGGCAAATTTACTAAAGGCAATATTTGTTACCACCAATCTGAACGTTTGTAGTGACTTGAGGGGAAACATACACCTCCACAATCAAAACAGGCAGTTCAGTGATTGTTGAATTAATTTAGCACACCAATTGGCAAATCCATTTGATTTTTATTATGCCTTTTTATTGTTTTTGCTACAAGCAAGTCATTATTGGGAGAGATGATTCAGTGCCATTTCAGAGCTATGGGGGGACATGTTCCACACCCACCAGACATAATGTCTATGTACCAGATATACCGTAGTCCAGTGTTTACTTTTAGCCGGAGGATTGCTTAATCACCGGACAATGAGGAATTCCTTAGAAGAGTACTGTATCCTGCTGGTCGGCATGGTGATGTGAAAACCAAAGCTCATTTCACACCTTGTCATTCTGCCTCCACTGAGACTGAATTGGACGGAGAGACTGGTGGTAGAGAAGGCGCTGGCTGAATTCGTCACATCACGCTAATCTCTGAAGTCTTTTCACGGCAGCTCACTCACACGATGTGCTGAAGTATTTGAGTTGTTTTTACAGATGCTTTGACAGCCACATTATTCATAGGTCTTCGCTATATCCCACCATTAGGCTCGCTAATGTGAAGTGTACCTGTTTAACTTCATCCCCAGACTGCTGATGTTTACATAGAGCTAGCACATAAGGCTGGTGGCAGTGGTGGTGCATGTATGTGTGCCTGGAACCTTGTACCCGTGCACTAACACAGCACAAGCACTAATCGCATTTATTGCTTACGGGATATGTATTTTTAACGCTCAGGTAATCAGAAAAAAATCCACATTTTCACGTCTTTTAGTCATTTCTGCATACTTATTCCTCACTTAGGAGCACTTCAAAAATGAAGTCCAGTCTCTTTACTCAGCTTGTTTTTTCCCCTGAGGATTTGCATGATTTGTTTCTCGGGGAATTAAAACCGAAAAAGGGCTCGTAGCATTGCACTCTTGATGAAAAGACTTACCTTGCTCCACGTAGCAAAACATACACCTATTGGAAAAAGGCTATTTTATTCTTAATCCTTCATCCATTAACTCTTAAATACTGAGAGTATAGAAATGTCCATATTACTCTTCTCTAGAATTTGTGTTATTTGGGCACATTTAAGTTTTTCACACTTTAGATTTAATTTGGACCTCATTTAGCCGGGTTCTAGTTCTGCTCCTTCCCTCTATAACTATGTTCTATCCAGGCCAGGAGCTGATCAGAGCTGATCCCCGGAGGTTGTTTTAGCTTTTAATGACTGATCTCTGTATTGATTTCTCTGCTATTCCTATGTATCCACCCTTGCTCTGACAACAGGGGCTTTGTTCTCGGATTGAACAGGGCCGTGAGAACGATGAGAATGTGAAGGTAAATCTCAATCCACCCAGAGGGTAATTTGTGTGAACGTGTTTATTGCTGCATTGCAGTCAGTCGAAATGTGTTTTGCGTCCGATTTGTATTTGTGGGTTTGTGTTAGTGCTCAGATGTGTGTATGTGTTGCCTAATGCATATTGTCTAGGATATGCAGAGGCTGACTCTCACAGTGCACATTAATAGGGTAGTTGTGGAGATGGGATCCACTCTCTTGTTGCATATTACACATGCAATTATACCTCTGGCCTCCCAATGTGCCAGTGCTGTTATCAGGTGGAAACAGACTCTCGTCTTTGCATCCTGTGTAAGCCTGCAATAGAGTGAATATTCAGGTGTGCATTTTAACATTTATTACACATGGGCTCAGTCTTTCCAGCAGATAATGCATTGAGTTAAACACTCATTTCTGCTTTTCCCTCCTGATCTGGTTTTCTCTCATTTTCCTGCAGAACCAAGCAGAGGCCCACTATAAGGGCCACAAGCACGCCCGGAAGCTCAAAGCCATGGAGGGCCAGAAGAACAGGCAGCGACGAGCTGGGGAGGCCTCATCCACAGGAAGGGAAAGAGACCGGCAAAGAGACCGGGAACGAGATCGGGACAGGAGCAAGACGTCCACATCCGATGCAGCTCTTTCCGCACTCATGGATACAAACTTAGTGGAGGGAGCAAGTACGTAAACAGAAAGTATAAAACTTCGGTTCCTCCTTCTACTCCATTTCATCTTTCTAAACCCCGCCATTAGTCTATGTCCACGACATTCCACTTCCGGAATTGCTCCGGTGCTGTCAAA
Organism: Gymnocephalus cernua; assembly: GCA_023631565.1. Taxonomy (NCBI): domain Eukaryota; kingdom Metazoa; phylum Chordata; class Actinopteri; order Perciformes; family Percidae; genus Gymnocephalus; species Gymnocephalus cernua. Next base: position 18,497,060 of record CM042441.1, read on the forward strand.
AATTCCGCCAGGTCACGGTCCTTTTAGCCCGGATGTCCGGTACCTTCCGTATTCTTTGTGTTCAAATTTTAAACTCCGGTGGATTTATGAGGACTATGGTTAACTGCTCCTCAGATCTCTGCAGGGTAAATCCAGACAGCTAGCTAGACTATCTGTCCAATCTGAGTTTTCTGTTGCACGACGTTCCACCAAAATAAGTTCCTTCCCGAGGCTATTTTGCAGCGGCACCTCGGTCGGGCGCTTACTGCCGCCCATGACGATTGTGATTGGTTTAAAGAAATGCCAATAAACCAGAGCAGGTTTTTCTCCCATCCCGGAATGCTGTGTGGACCTTCATCCGCAGCGCTGTGGAAGAAGGTCTGGCAAATGGAGACTACCCCGCCACCAATCCTACTTTTACATCATTGACAGCTTTCATCCTCCTCCTCCATATCTGGGCTCCTTTCTCTTTGCTTTCCCTCTGCTCCATTATGTTACTCTTTAAGTTAACATCTGCTGTACACCTTATAGATCACCCTCTCGCCCTCCTATCCCCTCTGTATTTCTGTGCAATCAAACTTTAGCAATTTCAACCCACACTGTACTCCCTAAAACCTCTTTGACCTGGCCCTCGGCCCCTGTGCCTTGCGATAGATCGTGGACTCCGAAGCTGTGGGATTGTGAGATGTTGTGTAAATAAAGGGGCTTGCTGAGATCGATCACTCACTGGGGTCGTTTTTACCCCCCTTGCCTCTTAATTTCCACTGTCTGATTCTCTTGCTCTCTTATCTATCTCGGTTAGATAGAGAGGCTAGTTGTAGAAGCAGAATTGGTGTATTTGTGCAGTATGAAAAAAAAACGACACACAGAGTGGAGAGGGAGAAAAATAGTGGTACGAGTTTTCATTTGCGGTGCTGTCAAAATAAATTTGAAACAAATCAAAGGCACTCATCTTCTTTTACAAACCGTTCAAATGTTTTCGCATTGGTGGTGTAAATATAGACATTTTAACTTTTGATAGAGAAAGAGGGGTGCATTGGTTTTATGTCAGCAGCATACGAATGTTGACTTCTCCACACGGCATGGCCGCAACTTCAGCATGGAGAGCACGAATTGCTTTGATGGCATTTTGACTACCGAGTGAGCACATTACCTTCTCATGTTGCACTCGTCTAGGTCCACACTTTTCATTTATCCATCCAAAGTGATGGCAGTGGAAAGCAGTTTTGCCTCCCTCTCTTCTACTTTCCAACTCTATCCTCCCCTCCACTTCCCTTGCCCCGGCAGAAGATCACTATCTGAACAGAATTTCAAAATGCGCCAGATGGAATATCAGAGAAGAGATATAAAGGTGGTGGGAGGAGAGGGAGACAGTTTGTACTTTACCCCCAACCCCCTTATATACATGCTTATATGTGCATGTGGACACACACACACACACACACACACACACACACACACACACACACACACAAACATGCACACTTTTTGCCTTGAGCACTAAGAGTCTCCTTCAGAAAGGAGAAAGTGGACAAAAGACTGGGAGCCTGATAACACTCTCATCAAATCTCATTTTAATATTCCGCTGTTGCAAAGGGGAGCTCTGAAAGAGGGAAGCAGCAGTGGAGAAGAAACGAGATGGTAAGTGGAAAATGAAAGATAAGATGAAATGAATGAAGGAGAGAGAGAGAGAGAGAGAGAGAGTAATAAGAGAGAAAGAACATGGATGGAAAGGGGGGTCAGAGGAGAAAGAAAGTAGATAAGTCATAGTTTTTATGCTGTGAATAATTTTACAGTTCCAAGGCAATTTTGTGAGGAGGAACACTCTTTAATAAGCCCAATTGTGTGATTGGCCTAATGTGAAATTGAAATGCAGCAGTGCGAGCCAGTGGTGGCATGCACCACAATGCCAACCTGTAATGGAATAGCGCTCCAAATTAACACTATGAAATGAGTAATGTCTGCCATGAAACTGGAGGCTGGTGGGGAGCTGTCCGAGGGCAATGCCCACATTGTCTGCCATCATCAACCAATAACACACCTGTCAGCTGTTCCTCTGAGCTGTCTGGTTCAGAATAAACAGACTGTAGAGCAACAAGGTTAGCCTCTTCAGCGCCATTAAAATATCTACGCACATAGACACAGAAGGCAGCTACCATTCATATACCACCTTTTGACGAATCACAAATTGCAAGTGTATTTGGGCGAGTGCCACAGTGGAATGGACCAGGTAATTAACATTTAGACTTTGTCACAAAATACTTAAGAGAAATAGCAGAATACCTATATAATTGTAATAGTAATATGACCATGGGCCAGACGCAAACGCAGGACCTTGAACTGCCAATGTAAGTACCAATGCAACTTCAACACCAATGGGGACGGCCTATATGTTGTCAGTTTAACTACTTTAAACTACCAACAAATGTCCCATGTTGCCACACTGTTACAAATATAAATATAAATTATATCTCATTACAGCAAAACCTTCCAACATCTCTTACTTTCTACAGATATTTTGTCATATGTACCACAACAATTCATACATACAGGAAGGAAGAGCAGGGACAACGTTTTTAATCCCACGAAGGGACTAATCGATCCTTATTAACGATGTGCCGAACCAATAAAGGAGGGAGGGAGCACATAGCAAGTGATCAAGTGAAAGAGCAGCATGCTGGTGCCCAGAGACAGAGGGACTGCATCAATCGTGACAAGCATCAATCACCCTCTGCTTTGATGGACTCCGCTGTTGAAACCGTCTTTACAGGGACTCTGTCTGTCACTGCAGTAATGATGATTTAAAGAGAGGATTTTCCCCCTGGGAAGTTGTTTATGTTCTGAGGCTGCCTTGGATCAGCGCTCACCTGCTAAACTGAGTGCCTGGTGTCTGTCTGTATATGCAAGCGTGTGCATAATGAGTCCGACATTCATATTCATTTGCTGTTTGGCTGTGGTTAAAGTTCTCAACGGATCAATCTGCTGAATTGAGATCTCTTCGGATGTGTTTACACTCTAAAAAAGTCTGTCAGATTTAATTGAACTGTTAAACCATGGATTTAATTCTTTTCATGTTAAAGAACACTGATGATTGCCTGCATAACATCGATCCAAATATCCATATTTTGCTGCTGTGTAGTTCTACCCACGGAGGCCCTGTTGGCACTGTCAATATGTTGGCCTTTGGTCTGACAGTTTGCCAATGTTGGTGGCAGTTTCTCTCATCATCTAGATGGTCAGAGAGCAAGTGGGACAACTAATAAGTGGACAGACAAGCCTTTTTTTAGGGAAGATGGTGGAAAAGTCTTGGTATTTATCAAACTTTTTATCAGATCCACAGGATGTTTGACCACAAAACAACTCTTTTCACAGCTTTCCATCAGGGCTCCAACTGACAATTATTTCCATTATCAATTAATATGTTGGTTGTTTTTCAAATAATCAATTCATCTTTCCAGTCTGTGAAATGCTTGTTTGGCACTGTAGCTTTGATAAATGACTGAAATGATTATCAGCATTTTCTGTTGACTGCTTGATTAATGGACTAATCCTTTTTAGCACTAATTTCAGTATAGTATTAACTGGTGGATTTTTAGCTGTTAAAGTTTGGGCTTTTAAAAATAAAAGAGGTTATCTTGAACACAGCAGGGATAGCTAAAATGATTCTTTGTTGAATGAGGTCTTTGGATTTTTGAGGGCTGTGACTCCCACCAGCCTCCATGTCTTCCTCTGAAAGGTTCCTGCCAAATCCATTGATCAATATCACTCCCCTCCAGAAATTTCTCAGGTGGCCATCTTTCACATAAGCTCAGGATCATACCCTGCTCCCCCACCCCACACAGAGTAGCTCAAATCCCTCAGGGGTCACTCTCATTACAGCGAGGGGACTGCCTAATCTTGCTCCTATATAGGTTATTTTTTCTTTAAAGCGGGAATGAGAGAAGAATACCCTTATCTCCAATGATGAATTTACTCTGAGACGTAAAAGGGAAAATCAATGGAGCAGAGTTGCATAGAGGAGGGTTGTGAGTGTGTGCGGGGATAAAGCGCACTAAATGAAATGGAGATATTCAGCAAGCGTAGCACACAGTGCTCTGGGGTGAAGTGTGTGACTCCCTCGGGAGGGCAATGGGGTGAAGGGGAGATGTGTAATGGAACTTCAGTGACTTATCGGCCTAGGCCCGGCAGTCAATAGGTTTGTTTATATTGACTGAGACTCCGGGTCCACTTGATATTTGAATAGTAAGGGAAATGGACTGGAGCAGGGAGGGAGGGAGCGAGGGAGGGAGCGAGGGAGCTGATGGCATTTACTTGCCCAAACCAACACTAATCCACATGGTTTAAAACAAAAGGCTGATATTATATCAGAAAATGGCACAAAGCTAGCACTTGAAAAGCACTCTAATGTTGGCTCCAATACAGTTTGAAAAGAGTAATGGTTATTTGGAGATTATTCAGCTGACTTTATATTTGCACTTAAGAAGTTCAGTCAGTCTAAAGAGTGTTTTGCTGATTAAGCATGCAAGGAGATTTATTCAGGCTTATTTTTTTCAGATGTCATGCTCAGTTGGTGTTAATATTAGCTGCAATAGAAAAAGCTTATAATCAGTGTTGGACAAGTTACTTGAAAAATGTAATCAACTACTCATTACGTTTTGGAAAAGTAATTACATTACCGCTAATTACTGAACCAAAAATGAATAAGTTACATAACTTGTTTTTTTCATAACCCACACTTTACGCTCATTGTTTAGCTCTAAGGCACATAAAGTTACTGTTTTGATTCACTCTCTCTCATCGCTCTCATAGCGTCGTTTTCAGCTGCAACAGGCAGATGTTTTCAGAGAAAAAGCTCTAAAAACCCACAGTACACTACCTGATCAGCACCAAATAGCATGCAGACACAGTTAGTGACTAGCTGTTGAACATGGTTAATGATGTTGTTCCATAACTGCTGGATGTGTAAACAAACAACTGCTAACAAGTTCCCGATATCAACTTAAAAGATGTCAATGTTGCGTTCACAGCTTGTTTCCGCTACCACCAAGTGGCCAAAAAAAATTAATTATTGCAGGTTTAAATGAACCACAGTTTGCTGATGTTATCCTTTCAACCTCTTTATGCAGGTATTCAGTCTGACCAAGAACCAGCCAACCTGGAGGCAAAGCTTGAGGAGAGTCCCAGGAGCTCAGTCATGCTGACGCCAGTATCCGAGGTTTCCTCTGTAGAGTTGGTCACCCTTTCCCCTCCTCAGATTTCGCCTTCCTCACAGCTCTCGGAGACTGCCTCAGACACCAGTGCCCCTGAAGTCCCAGAGGCTATTGAGGTGGCGGGCCCCATCACTGAGTCAGGGAGCCAGCCAGACACGTCCAGCATGGAAGAGCCACGTACAGATGAGGACAAGGACCCCAAGAAGAGCAAGGCTCACCTCCATTGTCCTGTCTGTAAAGTCACAGTCAACTCCATCTCCCAAATGGAAGCACATAACAGTGGTAAAAGGCTTTTACATTTGTTACTGGTTGGTCGAACATCTGAGCATCAAATAAATGCCTGTAATATATAATGTGAACCACAACAAGCCTGCCAACTCTCTACTCTCTCCACCAGGTACAAAGCACAAACTGATGCTGGAAGGTCACAGTGTTCTGCCTCGGCGCAGGGGGAAGGTGGTGGCAGTTCGTGCGGGCTGCAAGAGCAAGAGGCTGGCTAGCAAAGGCAGTGTCGGGGTGCCAAGCAAGAACTATCAGTGTGAAGTGTGTGAGATTTTTGTGAACTCTGAAACCCAGCTTAGCCAGGTAAGTGTCAAAAGAAACCTGAATATTTAGGTTATGTTGCATATTTATGTCTAGTTAACCATTTCATGTACTACTTACATTAAGGATTTTATTGGCCATTGTGAAAGAAAAACTGGTTAATTTTGAGACGAGTTGATACATATGAATGGATGATAGCTGGTATAATATGATAGAGAAATGGACAGAAATGTGTATGTCAAGCAGTGGCAACATACCAAACTTATGACCTTATTAAACTTTTAGCACCACAGAAGACATCAGAACCTTTTGGCTGTAAAGTATCCGAGTAGGAGGTCAAAACAGCAAGAGCTATCACTGTGGGACTATTCTCTCCTTCCTGCGCAGTATAAAAAGATGAAAGATGAGAAGTCGTGCAGATTTGTCAAGGCATACTAAGTGAGAGTGTTGCTAACCTGATAGGATTTTGTTCAAAAGTGCATTGAAGTACTGTTGACTTTGCAGGGAAAAGCACTCCAGTCCAATCACATCAGGCAGTGGAGAAATGTTGCATATAATTACCTCTCCACCACAGACAGATGATGTGGCCACAGAAAACAGAACTGCATGCACGTAGTTAGCAATTACCTTACACATATTACACTTTGAACTTAAACCAGACTGACCTCCAATGTTACAGTTACAAAAGCGATCACAAATGATGTTCATTAAAATGATAAATATGGATGATGGGATTTAAAATACCTTACATAGTCAAAAAGACTTTTAATATCACCTTGATGCACTTTCATTTACTGCCACATGAATGAAGCCATTGAAAGCAGATTTATGAGTGCTGGGTACATTCAAGCAGCAGCTATTTTTCCATATTAGGCAGATAACACTGGATGCTATAACTAACTACAAAGCTCTTCGGTGAGCAGGACTTTATTTGGCACTCATTATTGCAAGCTACTAATGCCTTCTGTATTTAATTTTCTGGTTACGTTGGCATCAGACCCGGTTGGGGATGTAATTTCTCCCCTTTTGATGTTCATTAAATACTACATCTGAGCGAAGGGATTGTCTTGGAAACTTTGCCTATATGCTAGAGTGGAATGCGGAAAAGATACAGGATATGCTGGCATGTGTGAGCACCCAGGCTGCTTTAAAGCCTTAAATGCATTCCGCCGGTCTTAAATAAACAACCTGTATCCCACAAGGACATGAGCATGTTAGTACTGCAGCCAGAGAAGGAGATAGCATGGCAGCCGTAGAAAGTATTGTGATGTAATTTTTGTGCACTTCAGTTATACTCTATGTGTATCCATTATTAATCAGCAGAAAACATTTGAAGATGTTCCACTGTGGTACAACAGATGCTTGTTAGCTCATTGATTGTATTTCTGCTGGTCTCGACAGCACATGAATAGCAGAAGGCACAAGGATAGGCTGGCTGGAAAACCACCCAAACCCAAATTTACCCCCCACAGCAAGAGCCAGCCAAGCACCAGCTTAGCGGTAAGTCTCAGCATAAAGACACAGACGAACAAAACACTGTCACGCAAAATTGCATGCACACACACTCAAGGAAGACAAACAAAGCACAATTGCCTTTCTCCTACAGCAGATATGCTCGAACAAGCTGTACACATGTGACAACATTGGAATAGTTTTGGTCTAGCTTGTAAACTAATGCATTTTTAAACACCGGTTTTAATGTATCTCCAGTTACAGTTAACTGATTTGACCCTGGCCCCAACAGACAGTTAAGAAACACTTACAGATCTCATTACATTGAGCTCAGGGGCTTCTACGTTTCGTTGAGGCAGCATGCTTGTGTGCCTGTGCTGTCATAGAGGTTAAGCACACTGTTGTACTCAGTGAGTCCCCTACCCCTGAGACAGGTCTAAAATAGTCCTGCTCTCCCCAACTGACCAGCTCTGACAACAGCAGCCTGAATCAGCACTCCAGATTAATCACTTCTCTACTCCTGTCATATACACACCTCCCCATATCTTCTTCTCCTTCTCCTCCTCCTCCACCCTACAGAACGTAAGATGGAGTGGCTATGCAGGCGTGGCTGTGTCTGCCATGAAGAAAGCGTTCAGCCAGTACAATCTCACCTCCCTCTCCTCGCAGGTCAGTGGCAGGAGAGGCTGATTCTGGGGTTGGATTGGAGAGCTTCAGATTCATAACTGTAGGCCTGGCCACGGGGCAGGGGACTGAGCAGAGATAATAAAGAAACCATGTTTATATTGTATTATATATAGGGATAGTTCTGATCTATTTTTTATTATTTACTTTTACATGAGGTGCTACTAATTTTACTTGGTGTCAATAGATAGCTATTTCTGGTTTCTGATCCCATACATGTTTTCCCATAGACAATGTTACGTGCATAGAAATAGAATGAGAGTAGAATGAGAAAGAGAGTTACCATTGAACTGTTGCCATTGTAGCTGGCTAACTTCCACATGAACTTCCGTATAAACCGACTTGTGGCAAGTCGCGGATTCACTGAGGTGAGGTTTTGTGACAAAAAAGCAGTTGAGTAGTACTGAGCATGGAGAGGCGTCTTCTGTCACAATGCCCGTTGCCTTGCTGCCAGAGAGGAACTGAGGATGGCTGGATTTAATTGCTTCAAATTTCTTTTATTAAGTCATCAAATTCTATTCATTAAATGATAGGCCAAAACAGTGTTCTCAAACGAGTGAGTGTGACCCACTTTAAGGCCCCCACTGATGTGTGTTGTCACCATAACAACTAACAACAATTACCATTTTCTCTTGAACTAGTCAAATGACCACGCTAAACAGTTCAATGTCTCTTCTACTCTCATTCTGTTTCTATGGTTACGTGACTCACGCTTTGATGGAACCTATGAAATCCCCCATTTAATATCTGGTTCCTAAATAAAAAACTCAAAGATACAAGGCTGTGGATATAAATATTTCAGGGGAGGAGGTAACAATGACACCCACAGTTCTTCTATTAAGAAACATCCAATCACTCACAGAGCTTACAATTCTGTTACAGGTTACAAATTCAAGGTTCGAAGCATTTAGAATTTTTTGCTGAGGCTCATTGGTATTGTGGCATTTACCAAACTGACGGACAAAGCCAGCCCCATGTTTCTGTGTTAAGTAATATTAAGGGTAGCTTTTAAAGAACACTTTGTTAAGTAAATGGTTGTCATTTACTAAAGCCTGACTGAAATAAGCTAATGTGTAGTCTTAGTATTAACCTGTTATGTATATCTGTCTGTAAGTGTTGCAACAAGCTATCGTGAATCCAGTTGTGTATGGTATTTAGTATGGAGCAATGAATAAAATATGCTATGTGTGCAAACAAGGGCCACAAGTTTGGGAAGCATGTTTGCCCTCACTGTGTTCTTCTCTCACTTCTCACCGTCCCCGCCTCCTGTCCTCTCCAGACCAAACTGGCCTTGCAGAAGCAGCTGACCAAGAGCTTGACAACTGGCTTCCTGCCCAGCCCCCTCACCCAGCCAACTCTGTGCACATTGGGAACTAACCCACTGGCTCTGCGCCACCCGATGGGCACCACCACCTTCATCCAGACCCCCTTCCTGGGCCCTGCACTGTTTCGGCCTGCCCCGGGGCCACTGCGGGCCACACACACACCCATCATCTTCTCCCCCTACTAAAGACTTAATCCACTTCCCATCTGAGCTCCATCGTTGCCCCTTTACCAAACCCCAGACCCTCCTTTAGTGTGACCCACATGACAAAGGCCACACGCAAACTATGCAGCCCGCCTAACTTAAAATGGAAAGAGTGCACAAGTCCTGACGCTCAGGAGGCCATTAGGCCTGAGAGCTGTTCCTATCATAAAGGCCAATATCCCCCATCATGCCTTCTTTCTGCTCCCCTTATCATGACCTAAGGAGCAGGACGGGCCTCCAGACAGTGACTGGTGCACAGAGGCCGCTTTTATAGCCATTTCATGGGTCAACCTGGTTTGGATTATGGATATTATTGTGTAATTTATTAGAGAACAAATGTAGACTAGATGTATGTTTAGTGTGGTTGCCACAAAATAAGGTCCCTTTACTTGTTGCTCTTTTAAAACTTTTTAACTTATTGGTTTGGGGGTTTCATGAAAAGTGGGTGGATCATAGGTCATTAAAGCAGCTGAACCAGAGGCATCCTCCTGTATGGCTGGACAAGCTGGTCTAAGTGATCAGTGTTTTCAACTATCAAGCTTAAAGGACCATCTGAGGTCAATTTCATCTTGAATATGGCAATTATCAAACAGTCCTGTGGGTGGTGTGTGAAGCTATAACTACATACTGTTTGACCATATATTAAAACCTGTTAGCAACATTTTTCACCTCTAGCTGTTTCCCAGAGCTCTTAACTCGTACAAATGAAAACTTCTTTCTGAGTCACAGCCCTCCAGATTTTTTTCCTTTCCTGTATCCCCAGGATTAAGCACTCATTAGGTCCAGCAAAGGTCAGCATGTCAACTTGACTTTGTTTCAATTTGTAAATCTGTCTTCAGAATGATTTTTTTTCAGCACATCATTCATGCAGTGCAACTTGAACATTATGTTCTTACCAAGCTAGCGGCACGAAAACATTTTTGTAGCCATGGATGTCTTAGATTTGCAAAATGCCATTATTTCTTTCCCCTCTTGACTGCTATTTTTCTTTCTCTCCCTCCTTCGCCCCGCTGTCACCTCGTCGTTGCCCTTGATTGTCTGTGGCGTTATCTCAGCATGAGATGATGATGACGAGGAGCACAGGAAAAAAATCCTACCCTCCCAACACACGCGCACACAATTACACACATAATGAAAACACAATGGATGACTTGAAGACTTGATGGGATTTCAGAGCTCAGTGAAAGTTTGGATGACAGTGGGTGGGGAGCTTAGCCAATTCTTGATTGACATCCTGTTGCAGTATCTGCGCACAGCGTGGGAGGGAACAAAGCACAGTGCCATGGCAACCACATTAAAGGCACCTTAAAACTGATTTACTTACAAAAGCAATGAAAATTGTGTTGATATTCGTCTTTGTTTTGCCCTAGGTGTATGTTTTTACAATCCCATGTCAATTTCATTTGAAAGAAGAAAAAAAAAAAAACAATCAGGTGAGAATGATCACTTTATGGTTTATCCATAACTAAGACAAGTCTCCTATATAAAGCAATACATTCAGTATGTTTATGTTTATGATGTGTTTCCAGTGTGTCAGTGGCTTTATCTATTCTATACTGTACACAACTGTAACAATGTAGTATGTGCTCCAACACAGCCAAGGGCCAACTCTGAATTGTCAGTGAAGAGTCATTTGAAATAAGGGGTTGTCCTGTCAGTGCTGCCCTTGATGCTTGACGCTTATGGTCCGTCTCCACATGTTGTGACTCTGGGCTGAGCCGTTCCATTTACAGCTGCTCTTGCGCTGCGGAGAGGGTGCTTCAGCGCCATATGACATTGCCGTTTTACTTTTTAGTGGAGAACTTTTGTATGACTTCCACTGAGCAAAACATTGTTACATCAGAGACAAGTGTTTGGGATAAGTGTCACAAGTGCAACATCAACTGTCATATTGCTGTTCATGCCCGTGTGCTCTCCCCCCCCCCCCCTTATCATCACACAGGATATATCTACTGACACTCAACCCTCCCTCTGCCAAAATGAACTGTTGCCAAGGTCTCATAAGGACTCGGAGCGTACGCATCCTCCTTCCTTCGTCACTCACACCAAATTGTGTCCTCTTAAATTACAGTAATGGAGCAAATCCTATGCATTTCTCATTGTGCAATATGTATAGTCGTCTGTGATGCAGCAGTGCCATCTGTCGTAAAAACCCTGTAATTGCCATCCAGTAATAGTGCTTCTACAAAACCTTTGATTCTATGTACATTTCTGTTTAAGGACCCCCAAGTCTTTCTGGGTAAGCGAGGCCATACTGATGTGATTCTCCCCAGTCACACTACTCAGTGAACCAGCCAGCCTTTAATCTTCACTGTTAGTTTGTTTTTATCGCTGAGTGGGAACTAACTGAAACCTTCTTAAAATAAAGAATCTAGAGAAGGCAAATTATATGTAGAAATCATAGAGTAACTATAGAGATTGTATCAGAGTTATTGTTATCTGTATCATAATGAACTGCTATCATAGAAGAGAGTAGATTATGTTATTGTAGGCTCTGTACAACATACAGGGGAGAGTAAAAAAAAGCTTTTCTTTCTTTTCTTTCTTTTTCTTTGTTTATTTACATGGTTTTACTGACATGTTTTTTTTTTTAAGTACAAGAGAAAATATTTTAAACAATTTTTTTTTGAGTGAGCTTTTTTTTTTCTCCTTGTTGACGGTGACTGAATTATTGATGTAATTCAAGGCCTTTTTGGACAATATCCTAAAGTCACATTAGCCAGGCCTTCTCAGGGGTGACAGGTTGAGCAAATGCTAACATGACCATCCATTCAGGGTATCCCTCCACGGCTCTCTAGAGAGCAGGAAACACTGTACGCATGGATGGATTGACAAAGAACCTACAGTGCTGTACCATAGAGAGAACAAAGGATGGATTTTGGAAAATAAAGCTTTTAGAACTTGTAACGAATGGTTTCAATGTGTGTGTGTGTGTGTGTGTGTGTGTGTGTGTGTGTGTGTGTGTGTGTGTGGCTGTGTGTGTGTGTGTGTGTGTGTGTGTGTGTGTGTGTGTGTGTGTGTGTGTGTGTGTGTGTGTGTGTGTGTGTGTGTGTGTGTGTGTGTGTGTGTGTGTGTGTGTGTGTGTGTGTGTGTCGTGGGAAATGGCAACATCTCAGAAGGCAGTACTTTGACTCAGGATCCTGAGGAAAAGGTGCAGAAAGTGCAAGCTACTCCGAAAAGTGTGCAACACCCTCGCAGCATCTGTTCTGTTCAGATTCTAATTTCACAGCCATTTCAGGAAACAACTTTGTGACAGCAGGACTGGTGTTTAGCCAAGACACGACTGGAAATAATGGAAACAAGTGTCTGAGCTCTGTTGCATCTGTGGCACACAGAGGAGTGATAGAATAATATACCTGAGTGCTAATGTGGTTTAGGGACAGCTAATTTCCTTTATCTACAGATGAGTCTCCACAGATGGCCATTCCAGAGTGCATTGTACTCGAGCGACTGCAGAAAGATTTGGTACTAAATCATCCTGGATTGTTGAACAGCAGCTGTGTGTCTGCCAACATGATACAGTGTTGCCTTTCCCTAAAGCCAACTTCGACACTGTGAAACCGAGCAGAGGAGCATCTTTATGCGTGATACAAGACTTTGTATCTCACTGAATAATTGTGTATTTAGCTGAGTTAGCACTGTATTCATTTTCCAGTTTTCTCGTTTATTTGAAGGAGAGCCCTTGGATTATTTATTGACGTCGTCCTCTACGCCTCAGGCCATCACGCCAGCCCGTCCTTTGTGGAAAACAGTAGATAAGCACAGCATCCAAGTCCAGCACCTCCTGTGGTTCCAATCAAAGGGAAGCCATTGGATCCCCAGCACTTACTAAAGCCAGTGATATGGCAGAAGGACAAGATGCCCTTGCTAAGCTGTATCCGCTGTATTGATCCATTCTCTTATCTGACTCCTCTGCATTGAGGGAGTAACACCCTTATCTCCTGGTGTGGTGGTCAGCGGCCAACGCTCCTTACTCAAGAGTCACCCCTTTTAAACATAGCTTGTGTGTGTGTGTGTGTGTGTGTGTGTGTGTGTGTGTGTGTGTGTGTGCGTAATTGAAAGCAAATGGATAATTCTGAAAGATTTTAAAGATGGAGAAAATACAGCATAAAGACATGGCCAGTTTTTGTGGTGACACATTTAGCTTAATATTCATTGTATGTTAACTATCATGACTTATAATGTGAAATAATATCTAGTGAAAAAATATATACATTTGATCAAAAATAACAGTAGCATGTTATTTTACAGTACAATTAATATTTAAAATATGGTGTAATTAGCAGAAACCTCACAGTAATCATGAACGTATGTCCAAACTTTAATGCATTTAGTATTTGTTCAATATTCATATTCTGTATGTTTTGTACAAAAATGCATAGTTACAATAATGTATAATAATTATAAGATATGTATTAACTTATGTAGTTTTTATTTTGTGCATAAAAGTAATTAACATAAAATGATAGACAACAATCTACTTATTATTACACAGTAGATGCTGTAATTGTTAATATGAAAACATTATTACTTCCTTTAATGAGTAACATTAAATTACTATCTCAGAACATTAATACACAATTTGATTTCAGTGAAAACTAAAAGAAGATAGACTGAAAAGGCTGTAGATCTTTTAGTGTTTAATTATATTTTGCTGCTGATTTTAGTTTCAGATTTGCATATTTGTTTTGCATATTGGAAAAATGGTAACGGGTTAAATAGTGTGTTAAAACATATAGTGCCTTGTGCCAATTGGGCCTAGTTATTTTATTTTGGTAATCCATAAGCACACTGCAATGAGGTCGTAAATACAATTTTCATATCTGTTACAGATATGTCCATAGTAGTAACTACAGGTCAGTCATTTTTTGGGGAGAATTACTTGCATAAATGCATTTTCATTGCAACTATGGAGTGGAATTACTCAATATTTTCACATTTGTATATACACTTCTCATTATTTATTGCCACCCACCACAGATAATTACCCTTTTGTAAAAGCAGTTACTGCAGAATAGTTAGGAAAATACTTGCTGTATGTATTGTGAAGAAATTTACAATTACGCAGTACTGATCACATATTAAACACCAGGCAAGTAGTGTACTGTAAAATACAGAGCCATCATTATTGCTGGACTGATGCTGCAAATGTACAAAAACAAATAACAAAACAAAGATAGATGAGAGGAGACGTATAGTTGGAGTAAATAAATTTGCTTTTTCAGCTTCCACAGTGTCTTCATTCAGTCACTTTCTATTGACCGGTGGGAGAGAATGTGTCAACATGTCCCCCTGGATAATGTCAGAGATTTCAAACACTTTCCCTCTGAATGCACAAACTAAAAGCAATTTGCACAGTTCAGAATGCCTCGAAACTTGACTTATCCCAGATTAAACCCTATGCTTTCAGGACAAATGATCTGTCTGAGAGGCTCGTGGGCAGTCAGCATGACAACTAACATTTGACTTAACCGATGGCTTAAGGGCAGTTGGTATTTCCAGCCCACAGAAATAAAAGCCTGATAGCACAGAGAACAAAAATGGCACTGCCATTTAGACTTTGTGTTCACTCCTGTGTGGAATTGTTTTGTTAATTGGACGCCTCATGATGGAGACTTGGAAAAGAGGGTCAGTGCAGCAGCTTCCAGGAGATGAAGTCTATTTTCTCTTCACAAAAAGACAAGGGGGTGGGTGGGGGGGTGTTATCTATTTGATGGGTCCCTGGGAGAGCTGGATGCTCAGCTGCAGTTATGACATGAGACACGCTGTCAAGGAACCGTAAAAGGGTATTGCTGGTAGCAACACAAGGGCATCGCCTTGTTGCCCTGTGACTGTGAGGAGCAAGTGTGAATTTCTCCTTTGTGGTCAGTGTAGTCTAAAGGAAGGTTGATAAATCACACAGGCAAGTGACAAATACAAATCGATCCCTCGCTCACAGTGTGTATTTCACATTTGGGATTTTTTTTATGTGGGTCAATACAGACGTGGAGAAATTACACAGAAAGACTTTGACAGGAGGAGTCTCTTCCTTGCTGTTTGAACTTGGGGGTATAGAATTAACACCACTGTGTACTGTCATTGTCCAAGTGTGTGATACAATAACTGAACCATTTTCAGTGAAGTAACATAAGCACACTGGCTCTATTCTATAGTCATTAAAAAGAACATGATTGAAATGAGATGGTACATAATAGCACCCTCTGGGAAAACTAAGGTGAGTGTAATATCATTTCATGAATGTTCCACTTGACGTTTTCTCATTATCTTGCAATAACCTCTCCAAGTCAACATGCCCGTGTGGAACTAGCATATCATTTCCCATACTGTTTTAACTACCACTCCCAAACTGTTGTATAGGAAAGCCAATGCAACAATTAAAGACAATGAATTGTATTGATGGATGTACTGTAGACTGCCAAACTAATTAATGTTCTAGTAACTGTACAATTTTCAACCAATTTTCTTGAGATTGTGCATTGCAAAATGAGTAGAGTTGCAGTGCAGAGATCATCATCATGCGTTACAAAAACACACCTAATGTGTACTCAGAGGAACTAAATGAACAACTGACTTGTTACATTTCCTTAATTTGGTCAAGTGCATTCAACCTCCAAAGGAACAAGCAGTCATCAAAAACTGTGTTCAGTGTTGCAGCTACAGTATAAATGCATTGTCAATGTGGGTTATAACATAGTGGGGATATTACAGATATTTATAGTGATTATTGTTATTCTTTAGAGGTATCAAAATGATATTGAAAGGCATGTTAGCACAAGTGTCAACCTATATACATAGTATACACTTAATTATAAGATATCCCTGCATTGTGTAATGCATTACAATACACAGCTATGTAACATATACTACTGTTAATGTTTTGTCCATCTTTATTTACATATACTTGCTAAATGACCCTGTTGTTGCAGTTCCTCACTGTGACCACTGCAGGGCAGTGAACACGTGTGATTCTCATAACACTCAAGCCAAAGAAAGTTCTAGTACATTTCAATAAATCGTCATTAATATCAGTATTTGTAAATGGACTGTATTTATATAGCACTTTTCTAGTCTTAACGACTACTCAAAGCGCTTTTACATAGTACAGGAACCATTCATCATTCACACACTGTGGCTGAGGCTGCCGGTTGCCACCTGCTCATCAGATAAACATTCACACTCCGGTGCGCAGCATCGAGGGCAACTCGGGGTTCAGCGTCTTGCCCAAGGACACTTCGACATGGGACTGCAGGGCCGTGGATCAAACCACCAACCTTCCGATTGGCAGGTAACCGCTCTACCACTGAGTCACAGCCGTTTCAGGAGGTTACAAGTCACAGAGACAATTCACCAAGTCCCTCCTTGTCAGGTGACAACTGACGGATGTTCTGTCGAGATGCCTGAACACTTTCAAATGCCCAATAAATTACCAGGATGAAATCAAAGTTGTGCTGTATCTAATTACCTCATTCGTTTTAGCACCACAACAAAGGCAGAGATAACAATGTTTAATTTGTTCAAAACGTATCAAGTGAACACATTTTATGGATATTAATATCATAAAAGCTTGACATTTACAAAACAAGTTGCAATATGGTACATAGTGTTGATAGCCTGAGGCACAGACAAATTAATAAAGACTATATCAACAACTTTCCCCATTTAAAATAAACAAACATTAAAAGCTGCTCATATTTTTATGCATGTTGCACCCTGAAAAAAAAACAGTTTAACGGTCGGCTAATGAATACTTTGGGGTTGTATCCTACAGCTTAGTATAAAATATACCAGCTTCAACTTCTAAATGATTATGAGTCATGTTTATGCCAAGACATTTTACCATATAGAGTGCTCTAGGTCATGTGTCACAACCAGAAAAAAAGTAGCCCCTGAGCCTGCAGAAACCGCCTTTCATCTGAACATTTTCTTTTTCTCATATTTACATTTCTAAAGCCTGTACAGAAGGCAATACGTGGTAAGGAATGTCAATCATTCACTGCACAACACCCAACAGTGAATCTCAGCAAAGAACATATATAGTGTAACACATCTCCAGATCAGCGTAGTTACTGTACATCATCAATAATGTATCAATAAAATACCTTCACCTATCAAATATTTTACAAAAATGTGAAATTCAGCATTTGTGTGATGCAATAATTAGGTAACATGAGTGACTGCTGCCATTTCTGATTCAATCTGTGAATATACATATATATATATAGTGTACATGTAAATAAAATAGTAGCCAGTGTATGTGTGAACATGTCTAATTTATCTATACAGTGAGCACCATGAGTCTCTGAAATCTTGAAACGCTGGACTGTTTAAGTATAAACTGAGATCAAAATGTTGACTGTAAGTAGTTTAAGAACTACAATATGTAGGTCGGAACATGGCTGCAAATGTTAACAGCAGTAACTGCAAAGAATGTGGATCAATAGTTTGAATCCAAACTAATACAATGGGAATGACGAACAGAAACACTTTGCATTCTTCAATTTCTGATAAAAGATTTTCACTCCAGTATAATTGAAGTATTTCACCAAAACATCAAATTATGGATGCTCTATTAATACCAACAGTACTCACTGTATTTAAATATCCATACAATCAACCTGCCACTTCTCCACACTCTCCAAATCAACCCTTACTACCTCAATCCTTCATAATATTTAAATAGCTTTTTAGCTAAACTAAGTTCCCTTTAACACACCTCTTCTCCCTTTGCTTCCCTCTTGAACATGACAACAGTGTCTGGTCATTTAGCTGTCTGTAGAACCACTGCCCTTATTCTTATTGCGACTGAGAGGGAAAGTGGACTTGCTCTGTGGCTGGGTCATTTTGCTGGCCAGGTAGACAAAGGGTTCGATCAGCGTGCGCCGGTCCACCACCGACACCTCCCACAGACGCACCTTCTCATTCTTCGCCCAGTTCTGGGCCATGTTAGAGTCAACTCTCCTCTCATCCTGCTTATCCAGCTTGTTACCCAGCACAACAATGGTCACCTGTGGATCAAGATCATCAGGTTAGCCCCAAGTCAGTGTAATGTCTAGCACTGTCCACATCGGTGTGCTTCACTACATCTGCGGCTGGTTGTCTGTTGGGACTTTAAGAGAATCAGAAGAAAATAACATTCAAATTAATCACATATAGATCTCATTCCAATAATTGGATTTGAAGAAACTATTGTGGGTTCTCTAGATTGGTCGGTCCCCGGACTTAGTACTTTGTTACCAAGTCGGTACCAAATTCTGAAAACGTGGCGGTACTCGTTTTTCTACAGTTCTGTAGGTACCGGAGACGCCTACAAGGGTTCTAGTCTGACGCTAATTGCTGGAGAAGAAGATGAACGCTAACTAGCATCTCTGTTGCCATGCGACGGCCAGACCACCGTCAGCCTCTGGCTTTACAGTAACATTACATCTACACAGGGGCGTCGGACTGGGGGGGAAAAGTGGACTGAGTACCTAGGGCCCTCATGTGAGGAGGGCCCAAAAAGATGCTAGAATGAATAGCTGTGGATGTGGTGAGGGGCCCATAGAAAATGTCTTTCTACAGGGCCCAGAATTTTGTGCTACGCCCCTGCATCTACAGCAACGGCTTTCCCGACGTCACCTGGAGCTCGCAAACCGAAAGTAAAGTCTGTTTCTCTCTGCCGTTGTCTGTTAGCTCCGACAGACGTCTACCGTGAGTTAAATTAACTTTAACCAGCCCTCATTCTATGTGAAAAACAACAACAGCAAAGAGAAACTAACTAACTAAACATGCTTGCTGTCTGGGAGTTCCTGGTGAACTCATGAAAGACGTTACCGCTGGCTGTGTGGTGATGCCAGGCTTCACAGCAGCGGGCTGTGGGTCCAGAAGACTGGGGGCATTTTCCCCAGACTACATGTAAATCACGCTCTCCTTGCCCCCTCCATGCCACACCAAAACAGTGACAGAAAGTTGAAACTAAAAATGTTTAAATAAAGGAATTCATGTTTAAGTATCATTGTTATTTTTTTGTTAGTGTAATGGCAAAATTTATATTTTACCCAATTAACTCTGTATTTCTGTATGTGCTCTTGTTATGTCTCCCCCAAGGAGACGTTAACTACATTTGTCTGTGAGAAAATAGCCAACGTAGGTTGTATCAAGGTCTACAAGTTATACGACACAACATCCCTGTGAACCAGATAGACCAGAAGGTCCCATCTTCATTTGTTATTACATTGAATTGTGTGCTTAAAGTTCACAATTCATGTGACTTGCACAAACGTCATGTAGAGATGAGATCACATGCCGATGTCACTCCCTCTCTCTTATCTGTGTATTTAAGCTGATGTTCTTGATGTGTGAACTTTGAAGACTCTTCCACATGTTGCTGCGTGCATCTTGTGAACGAGTTCTCCTATTCTGCGCAGAATATATGTACTTCAATAAATTACAAAAACCTACATTGGTTTCAGTCTACTATTTCTTGTTACTTGTTTCATCTTCAATTATTCTAAAACAGTTAATTAATCTACACCTGCTGCCTCCTGGGTATTTTCCACCACATTACACACCGTGGTATTGACTTTGGTATCGAGAATTGTGTACTCTTGGTGGTATCAGTACCGACTACTAGAGTTTTGGTACTGTGACATCCCTATTCCCAACCATATATGGGTTGAGACCTCACCTCTTTCTTGTCTCTGTGACGGTCAATGTCCTTCTTGAGGGTCTCCATCCGCTTAAAGGACTCTTTATTGTCAATGCTGTAGACCAGTACAAAGCCATCAGCAAAAGTGTAGTAATGTCGAGGAAACTCCACCCCATCCCGGAGTCCGCGGGTGTCATAGAAGCGCACCTGCTCTCGTGTGCCACGGTCAGTTTCTATGGAGCCGATGTATATATCCTCCAGGGTCTCCATGGGCTCTGAACCTAACCATTGATAAACAAAGACAGGCACGTATGGTTTGATATACTATATATAAGTATTAAGACAAATGCTTGTAATTAATACATTGTAACTGAGCACTTTTACCTTTCCTTACTTGAAACAAATAGAAATACTCTTTGTATGATAGGGTGTCGAAAACATATGCCGAAATGTAACATTACACGAGAGGCTTAATCTGGAGTTACAAACTGCAGTCATTTTTACCTCAGAAATCTAATTTGGCAGCTATTGTGTGTGTGTGTGTGTGTGTGTGTGTGTGTGTGTGTGTGTGTGTGTGTGTGTGTGTGTGTGTGTGTGTGTGTGTGTGTGTGTGTTCAGCATCTGCCATAGCCAATCAGAGGTGCTCATCAGTCCTGGACCACTGTACGATGGCATCTCATTTCTGTCTCATCTCTTGTGTCAGGACCGGTGTGTGCACGCGCGTGTGTCTCTGTCAGTCTGTCTGTCTGTCTGTCTGTCTGTCTGTCTGTCTGTCTGTCTGTCTGTCTGTCTGTCTGTCTGTGTGTGTGTGTGTGTGTGTGTGTGTGTGTGTGTGTGTGTGTGTGTGTGTGTCAGTGTGTGTGTGTGTGTCATTTATGCTATCAGCTGTTCATTGTAAGCTCTGGCTGCTCCTATGCCTGACTGAAATCAAAGCAGCATTTCACTGTTGCAGAAGCCTAGAAAATAAAATAGAATAAAAGAAAATACTAAATATTTGACACTTTTACAAATGTACGTAACAGACTTAATTAAGTTTTAGGGTTGGTGAATTTCTGAAACTAGGAAGATATCCAGCTACAAAATAAAGCAACAAAAAAACATGCTTTATGAAAAGAAATTTCATGTGTCATGCTGGTCTTTAAAGTTTTTATCTTCATGAGCGAGTTGACTATGTATTGTAATTTACCTATACTGTAATTTAAATAATATATCTGTAACATAATTTTGACAATCAAAGTGTATACTATGTATGCAGTGCACCAAAAGCAGGTAAAATAGTCATATGTGAATTAAGGTAAACGGTATACCTGCAACATGATTGGCGTACAGTAGTTGTTCCAATACAGCTGTTTTACCAACTGCAGCCTGGCCACACACAACCACCTTACAGCTTTTGCCCATGATTCACTCCCGGGTCATAAAATCTGTTTTTCGGAGAAGATACACAAATAGAAACTGTCAAAAAATACGTTACAATGTCAGTACATACATAGCATAGCATTGTACTACATGCGTTTTAGGTAATAACAACGCTATTTTTTAAATTTGATTATGTTATAAACAATTAATAACTTAGAGAGAATACATATAGAAAAAATATAAACAATGCACGTTAGTCATGCTGATATGTTACAGTAACGTAAGCTATCTGAGTATGCTAACGTTTCTCCAGTCCATGAAATTAGGAAATAGCTTAGCTAGCATTTGCTTTCGGTGAGATACAGAGCGACGATATCACATATCAAGTAGCTAATGTGACCCGACTAAAACTCGAGTCATCAAAAACATATACGCTGATATTAGCTACCTGCAACTAGATGTGTATTAGCTATAAGACTGGCAAGAAAACTGCTTCTCTTCATGTATTTAACATAAGAACTTCTTTCCTTACCTAACGGACTTGGAACTACTTCCTGTTTACAGTCCAGGAAACTTATAAAGAAGGAAGAGTCATCACAATCGTCATTGGTGCCAAGCCCATGGCCAAGCCTAGGCTAATAACTAGTTACTGGAAATTGTAATAGAGCATTTCCATGGTAATAGAGCATATTTGTTATCGATAACTAACCAGCTTTAATGTTTCCTATTATTA
Source organism: Gymnocephalus cernua (assembly GCA_023631565.1). Lineage (NCBI taxonomy): Eukaryota > Metazoa > Chordata > Actinopteri > Perciformes > Percidae > Gymnocephalus > Gymnocephalus cernua. Next base: position 18,519,172 of record CM042441.1, read on the forward strand.
TTGTCAGGATGTGGCGCTAATCGCCAAATTGTATATGCCTTAAAATATTTGGACCACTCTTCTTGATCACTTACCGCCAGGAAGAGGTATGAGTGATAGCTGCCTTGGTCATTTATCATGATGTGGCAGCCATATTATGTATATCTATGGTGGAAGCTATCTTAGACCAAACAGGGGCTGCAGCTGCTGGATAGAGCCATGGTCTGGTGAAGATCAATAACAAGGAAAACAAAAACACACATTTAGATTAAAAAATAAATAAAAATAAAATCAGTCAGCATCACGCAATGTGTTTTTTTTATTATCATGTGGAAGCATTTTCACCCAAATAAGGAAACAACACCAATATGATGGGACTTGTCACCCAACAAAAACAAAGTTTGGCACAAATCTAGTGACGTCTGCGTATGACAGTTCCTTCTTTCTATGTTCCTTGTTTACAGTGTACGTAACGACTGCAGTATGTGGCCCCGCCCCTCTCCATTGACGGCAAAATGGCGACGGAGAACTGTGATGCTGTGAACATGGACCCTGACATGGAACTGCTCAGTGACGAAGAATTAGAAAGGTAAAACAAATTAATGCTTTGTTGTCAGCGGCAGAAATACATCTATAACGAAGCGGCTTACTGACGTGTGTAATCAAAAGTCCTTCCTGTATTAATTTTCTTCGCACTTCGCACTATTAAAGCTACCTAGCGCGCCACCGCTGTTGAGCTAGCTAAATACTGCCCCGGATAGCGTTTAGCTTGACTGTCCTTTTCTTCTTAGCTAGCTTCTGTGCTGGATTTCTGGGTTGCAGTCGGGAACTGCAATATCTATACATCTGTCGTTACCTACCAAGAGTATACTGCTTTCACATGATTGTGATTTCCCCCCGCCCCCAGTGTGCTAGCTACTATCTGGATGACTAGGCTAGCTAGTTAATGGCACCAGTCACTCACTGTGTGGTCGTGACGTAAAACATGAAATACTTCCAAAAAAAGTAACGGCAGTGTGGCCCACAGCATGGTGTCATATGTTCCTGGCTCTGCTCCCTGTCAGCTATACAAAATAGCTGTGTGTTTGATTGGAGTAGGCACTTTTGCCCTGCTGGTTTGGCTCTTTCTATGTTTAGCTAGCTAGCTAACTCAGTCACAATACTAGACATGCTCTCTTGACACATGATTACGAATGTGATGCTCAGACTTAACGGTCTTACACTTTAAAGTTGTTTTATTTGTTGTTGTTTTTTCAGACAAGAAGTTGAGTAATCTGTTAAACAACCCACACATGTATAGTTCTGCTCTGGCTATAACTCCACTCATCTGAAATTTGTCTGCTAAATTTGCCTTTTTTTTTATGTCTTTTTGTCCACTTTTACACAGGGAAGCGGAGGGCTTCAAAGAGCAAGGCAATGCCTTTTATATCAAAAAGGATTATGCAGAAGCATTCAATTATTACTCCAAGGCCATAGGTAATTATCCCTACATCATTTGAGTCACTCTTCCTGTTTGGCGATGGGATTATGGTGATTTTTCTGTTTGGATAAGAAATAAAAAATTGAATTCTGTCTGTCCTTGATAGGATGTCAATAACTTGTTTGTTATACAGACATGTGTCCAAAGAATGCAAGTTACTATGGAAACCGGGCAGCCACGCTAATGATGTTGTGTCGGTACAGAGAGGCTTTAGAGGATTCCCAGCAAGCAGTACGACTAGATAACGACTTCATGAAGGTAGAAGGGGGAACATGTACTCATGTAACGTCTTACATTGTTAACCATTTTCACTCTGCAGTGTGCAATTTGTTCCGAGTGCTATTTTTGTTTTGCTGTATACCCTTTCACTCAGTCTGCCTCCTCTACTAATGCTTTGCTACATGATTTCTTACATTTTCTAGAATGCTCTGGACAATTACTAGAGAATGGACATGTCATGTGTGTTTGATTTAGCAGTAATTTGTGTAAATAGCATTTGTTTTATAATATCATAAGATATAATTAACTTGGAAGGTGGTTTTAGATCTTGACTTTGAGTGTAGTTGTTTACTACACCACAGAGCTATGTACATGTTTAACTTGTAGAATGACCAGTTTTATGCATGTGTACATTTTAGTTTACAGTGCTATGTGGCTCCTCGATACATAAGCTATAGCACATCCCTATAGTAGTTCAGTGGGTTGCCAAAGGGATGAAAAAAGGTGTGTCCTACAACAAAGGTGTAGATTAGAGCTAGTCATGGTTTAGTTTTTGGGACACAGTGCCCAACTGCTTTCAGCCAGGAAACTGAGGGACGTTAACTTATCACTTCAGTTTGTGAACTGTAAGTCTTTCACCCACAGGGCCATCTGCGAGAGGGCAAGTGCCACCTGTCCCTTGGCAATGCTATGGCTGCCAGCCGCTGTTTCCAGAGGGTTCTGGAGCTGGAGCCTGACAACAGCCAGGTCCAGCAGGAGGTGAGTTGGCCTCAGTTTGACCGAGCATGATTTGACAACTTGGACGTGACTATCCACTATCGGATCAACTTTGGCCAAGCTAGTGCAGATAAAGTGGATAAAGTCTGATACTTAGCGGGTTTAAGGGGAGATCAACTACTGTTAATTCTCAATGAGAAGGCCAAGAGGCAAGTCTTAGCTTATTCACAGACGTACTGCTGCTTGCACTGACCTGGTTTTACAAGCACTAAGCATGGCACAAAAGAGAGGCCAGTGGCAGCGGTAAATAAACAAATCTACTACATGTCTTGACATTGTCACTGAATTCCACAAAATGCACAAATTCCTTTCAGCTGAAGAATGCAGACTCCGTCCTTGAATATGAGAGAATGGCAGAGATTGGATTTGAGAAGAGAGATTTCAGGATGGTAAGCTACACAGTGGTTCAAATTTTTTTTTTCAATTGTGTGGTATGCCTGTCAACAGTAACAGCAATGTCAAGCAACACACAGACTGCAGGTGTTCTGCGGTTGTCTCTAGGTTGTTTTTTGCATGGACCGTGCCTTGGAGTCTGCCGCAGCCTGTCACAGGTTCAAGATACTGAAGGCAGAGTGCTTAGCCCTGCTGGGACGCTACCCTGAGGCTCAGTCTGTAGCCAGGTAAGACAGCATATTTGCTTGGCAATTCACTTATTTAATTGACATTATTGGAATTTGTCACATTGAGCGCAGGGTGAAAGCAGAATAACACACAGTGGTGTGCATGTGGCATGCAGCTCTCGTTATGCCACATTAGTGAAATGCTTATCAGTTAGACACAACAAATGAGTAATCCTGTATCCCTGTTGTGTAGAAACAGGAAAAGCATGAGGAAGTAATGTGAAATATACAGATCTGATAAGTAAGACACTGCCAGAATATGTTAATACAGGTTAGGCTCTGACTGCACCAGGTTTACTATTTCTTATATTACAATTTCTTGAGCTGACTCTTAAGTGAATATAAGTATGCCAGATTACTAAAAGCTGTGGGCTTTAACACCTGATGGTTTTAAAAACATGGGTCTAAGAAGTATAAGCTTTTCACAAATTTGCAATTACAGCTCCTGAAAAATGGCACATCCTTAAATTGACCACCCCAACCTTGTTCATTTGATTCTCTGGAAGGGGTCCTTCAGGAACTGTGTGGAGCTTGCTCTTTTTTCAGAGAGGTCAGAGTCACAATTTAAAGCTGGAAATTAATATCTTTGGCCGCTCATTATTTATTTATTTTTAAGATTATTTTATGGGCTTTTCCGCCTTTAGTGATCGCACAGCTAGGGGAGAAAGGGGAGAGAGAAGGGGAAGACATGCAGGAAATCGTCACAGGTCGGATTCGAACCCTGGACCTCAGTATATGTGCACCTGCTCTACCCACTGAGCCAACCTGGCCATCTGCTTCCATTATTAAAAAGCTGTCATGAAACATATAGTCTGCACCACTGTGTACCAGCATGTGACTTTAATAGCCAACAGCAAATAAAACCAGCAACATTATGAATGTGTGTGTGTTGCTAATGAACCATCAGTTGCTTAACAACTGTCCCATCACTGCAGGGAAGCATATAATCAAACGTTTACTGCAGTTTTCAGATGTCAACTAAACCTTTAAAGATGATGGCACAAATACCATATTTGTTGTGTGATTTCTCTTTTGTTTCTTTTTAAAAAAAATATGCTTTCTGTTCTGCATTAATATGTATTATGTGTTCCCGTTTAGTGATATTCTGCGAATGGACTCCACTAATGCAGATGCACTGTACGTGCGTGGTCTTTGTCTGTACTACGAGGACTGCATTGACAAGGCTGTCCAGTTCTTTGTCCAGGCCCTGCGCATGGCTCCTGACCACGACAAGGCTCGGCTCGCATGCAGAGTGAGTCATTCAGTAGATAAGAGTTTTATAAATCAAATAAAAATTTAAGAAAAGAAGTGAATTCCTATGAATACGATCATTACATTTATGTCTAATAAAACATCTTACTCTAAAAGCGAGTGTTAATTGCCCAAGACGATTCAACATTGTGGTTTTTCTCTCATTCATTTAAAGGGGCGCTTTGCAGTTTTGGCCATTTCTTCTCTGTTTTCTGGCTTTTTGGTCGCAGGTTTCTCTATAGAGCTCCCCCTACAGCTTCAGAATAGATATTTGGCAACTCCTACGTTTACTTGTGTCTGACTCCTCGCTTGGTCAGTCTGCCGTTTCCTCTTTCTCTGTTCCTCCGACAATGCTTTCCTAGCTTTCTGCTTCTTTTTTTTTGCCGGCTCAGCCATGACGATAGTGTGAAAAACTGCATCGCTACCTTGTTAGCCGGTTCCTGAATGGGCGTATGTGTGCAGTGCCGTGAAGCAATTCGTTACATTGCGACACCTGATACCACGCAATACTTCCTGACGCTGAGGCCGGTGGCTCGCCGGCCAAAAGTTGCAAGGGTGGTTTTTCAGCTCACAGGCGCTAGAGGGAGCGAGATGACCACCATTCAACAACAAAAAAAGTCATATAACCATTTCAATAACTCCGAAGCTGTTCAGTTAAGGTAAATTAAGCTAAAACCAAAATGCATAGTTCCCCTTTAAGTCTGACTGACGTTGCTGTTAAGGTAGAGTAGCTTTTTTCCATTGTCCTATGTATTTATGTATTGTCTTTCCAGGATGCCAAAGCACTAAAAGCCAAGAAGGAGGAGGGGAACAAGGCGTTCAAGGAGGGAAACTTTGAGGCAGCCTATGAGCTGTACTCTGAGGCGCTAACAATAGACCCCAACAACATCAAGACTAATGCCAAGCTGTACTGTAATAGAGCCACTGTTGGATCTAAGGTGAGGAACATGCACAGGAGAGATGCCATTGGTTGCTTCAACATCTGACAAGTTGTTTTGGGTGGTCAACTGTGTGTCTATTTGCTAATAGCCACTGAGGGCTTATGTAATGCTCAGTGATTATCCAAGCTAGGATACTTGTATTCATAAATTAGTAAATAAGATTAGTAAATATTTCGGAGGGGACAAACAAAATACAGAGAAGTAAAGCGAAAAGGCAACAAGTGTCTCAAGATTGTTAGATTGACAGGAACACAGTCAAACAAAACCACAACCTACTGTTGAATGAGTCTTTATAATGGTAGATGAATCAGGCATACATTAATGTATTAGCATAAGACATACCCCATGCACATAGCACACATACATACACACCCTCATGTAGTTATTTACTTTTCAAAGTACATTCAGTCCCTCTGATAGTGTAATGTGTTTTGGTATCTTTGCCATATTGTACCTTATTTTGTCACATCAAGAGAACTAGGCCACTACTCTCTGTCTCCGCCGCGCATGCACACACTTTTTTTCTTTTTCTTTTTCTTTCGAAAGCTGAAGAAACTAGAACAGGCCATTGAAGACTGCACAAAGGCCATTAAACTGGATGAGACCTACATCAAGGCCTATTTACGGAGAGCACAGTGGTACGTCCCAAGTTTTTCTAACTTGGTTGTTAATAGAAGACAGTGGGTTCTGTGGTTTTCAGACCTGGACAAACAGAGGAAAGTGTCGTTACGTGCGCTTATATTTTACTGTTTAAGCTGGGTAGAGAAACGGTAACAGACTTGTGCATACTGTGCTGCAGCTACATGGACACAGAGCAGTATGAAGAGGCAGTGCGAGATTATGAGAAGGTTTACCAGACAGAGAAGACAAAAGGTGAGAAACAGACTCCTCTGTCGTGGCTGAGCTGACGCAGCTCTCGGCACAGACATTTCCTCCTTATTATGCTTAATTGCTTGACAGCCTGTCTCTTCTTTATTCTCTAGAACACAAGCACTTTCTGAAACACGCCCAGCTGGAGTTGAAGAAAAGTAAGCGGAAAGATTACTACAAAGTGCTTGGGGTGAATAAGAATGCCACAGAAGATGAAATCAAGAAAGCTTACCGCAAACGGGCGCTGTTACATCACCCAGGTGCTTAACTGACCAGAAATAATAAAGCAATCATCATCCAATTTGATATAATACTGTATATAAGCTTGTCCCTTAGCCCGAATGACTTTTATACCCCACCGTCCTTCCCGTCAGACCGTCACAGCGGAGCTAGTCCTGAGTTGCAGAAGGAAGAGGAGAAGAAGTTTAAGGAGGTGGGCGAGGCTTTCAGCGTGCTTTCGGACCCAAAGAAGAAGTCTCGCTATGACAGCGGTCAGGATCTGGAGGATGACGGCATGAACATGGGAGGTCAGCACCTGGGCAAGCCTTGGGTGGGGGTGGCTCTTAAGGGTGAACAAATGAAAGTACAAGTCACGTCCGAGCTAATGAGCCACGTGTCTATTACTAAACAGCTGTTGTTTTTATGGTGAGAATCTGGCTGGAAAGTTCTCCGTTTTGATGTTGATTCTTACTTTCATTCTGTCTCCACCAGATTTTGATGCCAACAACATTTTCAAGGCGTTCTTTGGAGGCCCAGGGGGTTTTAGTTTCGAAGGTAACTCAGGTACTAGATTTTTACAAAAAGCTGAGAAATTATGCTTTTCTACTGTCAACCATTTTAAATGACGTCCAGTAACATCACTAATTGACTTGTTTGTTTGTTTGTTTGTTTGTTTGTTTGTTTTAGCATCTGGACCAGGAAATTTCTTCTTCCAGTTTGGTTAACTGGAGGATTCGTCTACCTAAACAGTTACTACATCAGGACTTTTCAACAATGTCAACCCCTGACCCACCATCCATATTTAATGACTGATTGCAAGTCAGATTCCTGTCTATGCCATTGACTGAATGAATGCTACCCAATGACCACATGCAACAAATGATTTAAAGCCTGTATAGCAAGGACACCAAGACGGCACAGACTGAGTTGATAGTGTTACTAGTTTTGGATTTGGTTTTCTTCCTTTCAGAATCAAACAAACTTTGAAGTCAGTAACGGCTAGCAACACTGATCCAAATATTTTCTGGATTTTTGAGATAGCAGAGATTGTGCAGCTATTGTATCAGAGCTTTTAGGGATCCATGCAGGAAGTGACACCCTGGGGAAACTCTTGACATGCAACTGAGCATTTAGCAAGCTATCAGCTGGCTCGTCTCAACTTGAGGGGGCATTCTCTGCATGAAAGTTAATAACTTGCTTAATGATTTCTGAAGAAAATCACTTGGCAAGCAGCACCTTCCCCTTTTGAAGAATGTGCCAGACAGACAGTTGGCTGCTACGAATTCGCACTGAAAACTGCCTCCTTGTCATAAGCCAACAAGAGCACTTTTTTTAAATTTACAGCTGGAGCCTAGACCTACACGTACAGTACAGCTGAAGCACATTAGCTGTGCTGGCTTTGTTGCCAGCAAAGTCCCCCCTCCCTCTTGTTCTCACAAGTTTTATGTTTGATGTTGCCATTCACAGATTGCTGCATTGTACATTTTACTGGAATGTAAAGTGTTCATTTGTGATGATAGTTTTGTCCATTTTTTTTTTTATTTTGATATGTATATTTATTGTAAATTTGCTGTCTGATGAACCATCGACGTAAGATGAGGACACCTTTCTGTTCTGTAAATGTTTGAAAGAGACACTGATTAAGAGCATCCCTTTGACATCAATTCAGGAAGATAATTGTTTTGTTTGGTCTACATGAAATATTGTGCAGAAATAGATAATACTCTCTATGTTCCTTAAATATGATGCAAGCTGTCTTAATATTACTTAATGTAACATAAGCATAAGAATAGAAGAAATATGATGTTTGCTATTGAGGAAGAAAGTAATTATGGGATGATGGATACCTGTATGTTCAGTTACTTCCTGATGATGAGTGTGTTGTTCTCATGGTGCACTTAGTGATGACAAGAAAAGCGTCCTCATCTTTGCTCATTGTTTTTGCCCTTATGGTGAAATCATCCTCTCTTTATCCTTGAAAAGTATCAGCCATTACAATAAAGTTGACATCCTCTGGGTTTCCCCTAAATTGTTTGTTTTCTTTTGTTTTAGCGGCATAGTGTTAATAATGATATCAATATTAGTAGTATTTGTTAACAAGGTCGTTATCAACTACAACTACATGGTCATTTTTTGCTGAATTAATACTTGAGAGATGGTTGTTATAATACGTCCATGGTTGTACTTCGCCGGGCAAACAGAAGATGGCACTGTCGCCCGCTCTTGGTTTGTTAGTGTTGTTGCTAGGATACCAGTTGACCGGAGATGCTAATCTTTTTAGATGAGTTGAGTAGTCTGCAAGCGTTTATGACACAAAAGTTTGCATAAAATGTCAGACACAGACGGAGTTCACGATGGTCAGAGGCCGAAGGGCGTATTTTCTACTTTAATGGCCGATGGGGATTGGATGTACACTAAAGGAGAGTATAAAAAGGCTATAGACAGCTACACAACGGTAAGAAACGTTAGCTACCTAGATAGCTAGCTAGGCATGTTTAACGTTAACGTTACGTGGCTAGCTGGCTAACGCTAGACATGGTATGGCACGTTATCCTGACCAACTGAAGCTTATCATCATCCTATTGTGACAGATAGCTTCAGAACATTTTGGAATTACAATAATGTTACTCCATCCAAGGTTGTCAATGCAACTTCAGAATCAACTTTATTGCTGTATGTGTGCACATACATTCAATTTAACATTGCATTGCTCTTAATGTACTTAACGTTACACTGAAATAGATAGACATAACCGCAAAAACAAAGCTGGACACAGTGGTAACGTTAGGGAATATACAGGACTTATATGTATGTGGTATAAAACCCTTTTGACTAGCAACATAAATTTAATATTTGTATATGAGTCGAGTGTTTCTGTAAGATCACAATTTAAATAGTAGTAAGTAGTAGTAGTAATGGTACTTACTACTACTATTACTACTACTACTGGTTTTGACTGTTCGTCAGAGTGACAGCCTGTGGAAAGAAACTGTTCTTGTGTCTTTTAAAAGCATGTAGGGATATCTTGTTTTTGGTCTTTGTTTAGGCACTGACTTTAAAGCCTGACGACAAGACCTGCTTCGTTGGTCGAGCCAAATGTTACCTGAAGATGGGGCAATCTCACAACGCTTTAAAAGATGCAGAGGCTTCACTCAAAGAAGACAAGTCATTTTTCGAGGTAAACAGCAGGTTACAGTAATGTTTGCCTTTCACTGGCAAGACAAAACAAATACATACATTATATGTATTATGTACAGAATGTCTATGTAATACTAATATAACTATATCTAAGTATAGAATCTATGTAATGTAATGTTTTTTGTGTGTCTCAACTAATTGACAGCCTTCAAGTCAGCACCTTATGACAATATGAAAATGACATTTTTTTTTTTTTTTTCATGATTCGTTTTAGGGTTTGTACCAGAAGGCAGAGGCATTGTACTACATGGGAGAATTTGAATTTGCGCTGGTGTTTTACCACAGAGGACAAAAGCTGCGTCCACAAATACAGGAGTTCAGACTGGGTATCCAGAAAGCACAGGAGGCAATAGAAAACTCTGTTGGCAGTAAGTAATTCAATACTAAATATATTTTGTGGCTTACACTAAATTGTAGTCACAGCATATGAAAATCCTCTTCACACCTAAAACCATTTGTTCTTCTCTGGCATCTTCTAGATCCTTCCTTTGTAAAACTGGAGATTAAGGGAGACCTCTCATTTCTCCAAAAAGATGAGGAGGTGAGTCTTTGTTGTGTTTCTCTTTAATAACCCAGTATTCAACAGGAAAACTTGGAAGAAGAGCTGGGGTAAGAATAATGGTACAATCTTGGCCAGGAAAAGACCTGGTAACAAATGATTACTTTCCTAGATTGTATAGTTATTTGTATGTAAAGTTCAACCCTGGCCTTCCCTTCTGATGCACAATATTATGTTTCTTGACTGACGGGTAAAGAGGGCACAGCCAATTGCTGCTATTCAGCATCTGACGACGAAGAAAAAACAGCAGACCCAGAAGACCCCTAAGAGTGAGAAGACAACCAAACAACTGCTGGGAGAGTTTTACAGTGACAAGAAATATCTAGAAAACCTGCTTAAAGATGAAGGTACTGTGGTATTTCACTTAGGGCACACAATATATATATTTTTACATTGTGCTTACTTTTCCTGTCCCCACCTCACTGTGCTTTTGTTTCTCTTTTTCATTTGCTGGCAGATTTAGTATACAGTAGTGTTATCTTTAGGTTACTCCTCCAGTCCTTACTGTTTAATATATTTATTTAAACCCACCTACAGTGATGTTTTTCACTTTTAATAGAGTACTATTTAAATCTGTTAAACAATGATCTGCAGATTTGGTCAAAGGCAAGACGAAAGGTGGGGAACAATTGCAGGACGTCATTCAGTGCTGCCTCACATACCTCGACACCTGCACCGAGTTCTGGAACCAGGAGAAACCTATCTCTGCGCAGGAAAAAGAGCGTAAGCTCATGCAGCAAAAAACCCTTCCTAGCACACCCTCTGATCCTGCTCAGTTTCTACTGAAGAGCCTGGATGACATTGATGCAGGTAAGGCAGGCTTCTGGCTGAACCCCTGTCCTATTTAGCTGATAAAATGCTTATTGTATGTTCGTTGTTGTAGAGTTGACATCTGGAAATGCAGAAGGTAGTCTCAAGAAGGCAGAAGAAGTCCTGAAAATTGTGCAGGACTGGTCAGAGAAAGAGGTCCCTACTAAGAAAGAGGTTTTGGGAAGCCTGCACAGTTGTATTGGGAATGCCTTTGTCGACCTGGGAGACCTAGGCAAAGCTTTAGACCACCATCAAAAAGACTTGGAGTTCGCTAAACAGTGGTGAGAATTTGGAGAAAATTACACAGTAGGAGTGAATGTGCTATACAACAATAGTTCAAATGTTCAGTAATGTTTCTTATCAACAGCAAACTCCCAGATGCAACGTCCAGGGCTCTGGACAACATTGGGCGGGTTTATGCTCAAACTGGACAGTTTTCACAGGCCATTGAGTTGTAAGTAAATAATGGAATAACAGCTGCACTTAGTGTAACATATGATACTGCCGTCCTTTGCTAAGCATGTTATTTTGATGGTAATCTTGTATAGTCACGCCTCTCTTGACGAGCATTGTTTTTTATTAGTTTATTGGCGATTCGTTGTTTCATTTTATTTTCTCTGTATATTTTCAATTCAGCTGGGAGAAGAAGATTCCGTTGGTCCGTGGTGATTTGGAGAAGACCTGGTTGTTTCATGAGATTGGTTGGTGTTACCTGGAGCTCAATCGCCACGAAGAAGCCAGAGACTGTGGCGTCCGTTCAGTTGCTGCAGCTGATAAAATTCCTGATGAGAAGTGGCAGATAAATGCCAATGTTTTGGTGGCACAATCAGAATGTAAATATTTATTTTTCTGACATTTGCAAAACCAATTACTGTGAAATGTCAGCTTATTTGCTGTAAATTTGGAAAGTTTTTTTTTTGAATGCTCCAGTGCTGTCGTCATTGTACAAACTACAGACCTGATCTCTGATCAGTCAATTCTCTTCTGTTTCATCTCAGTGAAACTTGGAAACTTTGAATCCTGTGTCTCCCACTTTGAGAGAGCCTTGACCCTGGCCCAACTGCAAGAGGACCACTCTGCCATGAATGTCATTCAGAAGGTTTCCTCTCTCATATAGCTTTCCCTTCGCCATCTTTGTAGTTCCATTTAAAGACTTTTTTTTTATTCCTGACATTTATCGTTCTGCTTTCAGGCCCTTGATGAAGCAAAGCAACAGCTACCACAGTGAGGACGTTCAGTCGAGATGTATGGTGATACGTTGTGAGTCAGACTGCTAAGTGAGAAAAAGACCTACAGAAGACAACAATCGTCAAATAAAAGTTAATAAAACAAAAGAGACCAATAAAAGTAATCTCCCTCAAACGGTTAACTGAAATGTTTGAGTTTTTATAAATGCAAACACTGCTTAAATTGCATGAATGCATTTTGATGAAAGTCTTAGAAACACATTTTTCAATAATAATAATAATAATAAAAACTGGCTGATAAATAAGACCCAGTATCTGCTTATAGGTCTTGGTGCACAAAGGCTTGAGTAGTAACTTCTCAAAGGTCAAAATAAAAACAGTATGAAAACACACTGGATCTCAGGGTTGTTCTTTATAAGATCATACTGTGAAATTCATAATGAGAGCATTGGTCTTACAGTGTCATAGACAGTAGTGAATTGTGCAAAGTTATGCTGTTCTCTGAAGTTAAAAAAACAAACAAAAAAACATGTATATGGGGAAGTTATTCAAAGCTCAATATCTGGCCTGCATCCTTATTTTAAGTATTGCCAATATTTTCAGTTACAGTCCAAATCCATTTCTGAGGCTGCATTTTTGTCAGAATTCTATGAAAACTGAAACATCTATTATCTAGAAAATGTGTCACTTATATACAAAAATACACACTTTGACAAGCACACTGCCACCTGCCAACCATGAAGTCCTTTTGCCTTTTGATAACATAGACGTTTCTCATACAGAGCTCTACTTGTTGCAGGGAACTTCCCCTTGCCGCATCTCAATTACATTTCACCAGGCACACATGGGATTCAAAGTTTCCACACAGTTTAATGCTTCCTGCAGGGTTCACACTAATATGAGTGTATTGTTTGTGTGTAGATCAGAGACAGTAGAACTACAATTTATGGGCATGGCATTGCCTGCTGTTCGTTTGTACCTCATTTTGTCTAAACGTTTGATAATGAATGTGAAACTAAGCACCGTGTATCTTTTAATTAGAAGGGTTTGTCTTAATGAATATTGAGGAAGGTTTTACTGATACATTGCTGTGCACATATCCAAACCACTGTGGTCTTGAAAGTCTGTGTATGCGATGCCTACTTTTGGGGATAGGAGTGGCATCACATATACAGTGACTGTTGTTTATACCAGCTCAAGGTGTATAAATACTAATAGTATTAAGCATTAATAAATAGACATGCAGTATGAACTGAAAAATGGTAAATAGTGGTAAATGGAAAAACATTACAAAAGGAGGTGGCGAGGCAAAAACATTTTTTTCTTAGAAAATGGGGAGAGTAACCCTAAACATACAGTAAACCCATCTTCATTATTTGTGAACTTTGTAGCCTTATTTTTATGTTTTATTCATGTTCTTTAAAAAAAAAAAAGGTTTAAAATGCTAAATACAAATAGGTAACAAATCAACTTAAATATATGTGGCAGGGGTGTATAAAAAAATCTTCTCCAGTATCGTCCTTCCGGTCTTCAGGGGCGTGTCCGTGGGCCCGCCCAGTTGCGCGTTCCCGAGAATTTCCGTTTTCCTTCTTGAAGAGAGAAGCGGGTGCATGTCTGCGTGCCAAGCTTTGCCTTGTCATTACCCAGAAAGAAACGCGTGGTCAGCGGCACAACCGACAGCTCCACTGCAACGTAACTGGTAAGCATTTTTAGCAAACAAAAGCCCTTCATACAGCTACATCTCGTCCATATGTTTTTAGTTTTTTTTGCACAGCAGCTTAAAATAAGTTGCTCCATAACATACAGTGATTTATAATCGCCAGAAAAGCATCAAAGTTGTTTAGACGTGGCGCTGTAGTTGGTTGCGTTGTAGCCAAATGTACTGGCTGCCAGGCTAAATTGTTTTTGTCTGGCGTGCTAGCGTTAGGTGCACGCCACTCCCCGCCTGGCCACATTGTGCTAGTTAATTAAATGTAATGTTTAAGGGCTATCGATTTTCTTTTGTTTAAAAAAACGTTTTAGCACACTTGGACGCAGTCTTGTACACTTATTCATACTATCCTTATTCGTGTAATGTATTTAGTCCAAACTTGCCATAAAAGCAAAAATAATCATCCTCTCACTCACTGCGCCATTTACTGCTACTGTACCCTCCTTGTATATCGAATACATCTAAAAGTGTATATTCCCAATTTGCATCTGTTTTCGGTTATGCGGAAAAATACGGTTTGTTTGTCTTTGTTGCCACATTGTGTTGTGAGAGCTTCCCCTTCTGTCTCATGACACGATGTGGTTTCACACATCTGTTCAATCCAGCATTTACCAACACATTTTATACTGATATTTAAAATAACCTGCCACACGGTGGGGAATGTGATACTGTGGGGTAATCACTTTTCCGCGATGCCACGTTTTCTTAACTACCCTTTGTCTATACAGTATGTCTATTGGCAAGGATGGGCGAAGTTAATTTAGCAAAACAATGTTTTAAATACAGCATTTTGCTTTCATGCATGCTTGTGTTTCTGTATCACTGGCATACTGCCTTTTGTGTTCTTAACAAATGGAAATTTAAAATTAGGATGAGCTGTAGTGCCAGAATGTTGCCACCACCCCTACTGCGTGCACAAGAGTACAACACCACTACTGAACACAAATGGACACTATAGCCTAAGGTTGGTGCAGAGTCATTGGATCGGATTGCATCAGATTATATATCATATGGTGTCCATGTCCTGCACTTCCAAAATGTGTAATGTATAAAAAAGTAAACATCACTCTTTCTAAAATCATGGTTAATGAGTAACTTCCTGTTTGAGAAATAATTACAACAGTCCTTATACAACTATTTGATTTTGGCCTCTAGAAGGGCATGTGGCATGCAGAAGTGACAGTATTTATGAGCATATTCACACATTATTATGTAAAAATAAGCCAAAAGTAACACATTTCATTCACATTTAACTTAGACACATGGGCAAAAGTTGCTTGTTTGCATTTAAACAAATTCAGTCATCATTGGTCTAAATGGGACACTTTCTCTCTTTCTCTTATTTATGTATTTAAGGTACATGGTGGTGTGTAAAGTCAGACTTTGAGTCAGACATGGACACTGAAAAGAGTGGCGAGGTTTTAGATGCGTCAGAAACTCCACAGCAAGAGGAGACTGAGATGGAAAAAGAGTTTGTGTCAAAATCGGAGACACCAGAGGCATTCACGGAGCCTGAGAAGCCACCAGCTGCTGACGAAGAGACCGGGCAGCTGGCACTGAATGGTCATGATGCAAAAGTCATGAACGTGAAAGAAACCGAAGAGTTGATTGTGACAGCAAATGTTGTGCTGTCTGAGGAAAAAACAGAAACGAAGATTGAAGACAGCTTACCCAAAGAAATATCTGAAATGGAGGCAGTGCCTGCGGTGGCACCACCAGAACCAGATGAGTCATCTAAAAAGATCTCTGACCCAGTTGCAGCTTTAGACACAGAACCAGAGAACGCCCAGCCTAAACAGCAGCCTGCGCCAAAGAATGACCCAGAACCTTTGCCTGTGCAAACACCTCTGGCCGAGAGTGCCCCTAAACCAAAGCCAGAGAAGTTGGCAGAATCAGTTCCACAAGCTGAACTCGAAGAGCAAACAGTACCTAAAGAGGAAAAAGTGTCCCAACAAGTGAAAACTGAGACAGAATTGCAGACTGCAATGGATACGGGGTTAGAAGAAAAAGAAAAAGATGTTGCAGCTGAACCTATTGGGGAGGTGGAAGAAGAAAAACCAGCTGACGCAGTAAAAGCGACTGTGTTGCTGGCAGACGAAAAGCCAGCAGAAGCTGCGACTACAAAGCAGCAGGCGGCGTCGGCTAAAATTGAAAGTGTGAACCCTGCAGACGACGAGAAGGAAGTTGAACCAGAAAAATCAGTTGGCTCTGATACTCTGAAGGGAGCTGAAGCTGCAGCAGAAAATGTGAAATCTGAGAAGAATGATGCTGAGCTTCAAAAGGAAGAGGAAACGGTCCCTGCATCTGGCTCCCTGTCCTTTGCTCTCCTGGAACAAGAGCAGACCATAGGCGCCCTGCGGACCTCTCGTACCCTTGTTGTCCTCAGGGGCCTTCCAGGAAGTGGTAAAAGCTTCTTGGCACGTGCCATAGCTGATGCCTACAAAGACCACTGCTCTGTGGTCTGTGCTGATGAGCATGGGGTAAAGCCAGAGAATCCGGAATCCTCAGTGGAAGGATACAAGGCTCTGGATGAGGCTGTGGTGGCCTGTTGCAGTGCAGGAACCGCTTCCTCTGTGCTGATGGTGGTGGTGGATGACAGCAACCACGCCCAGGATCGACTGGCCCGCCTGGGGGAGATTGCCGAGCAACACAGCCTTGTTGCGGTCTTTTTGGAGCCACGTACGGAATGGAGCAGAGATCCAGCACAGCTGACCAAGAAGACCAGGCGTGGACTAGAGGAAGCCCAACTGGAAGCCATGAGAGGTCCACTTGAGGAAATGTCCCTTCCTCTTTACTTTGGCTGGTTTCTTCTTTCCCCCATCCAGGACAAGGTTAGGTGCACAGCAATGGACTTCCTTAAAACGCTGGACACCTTGGAGGCCTTCAAAAAACACTTGATTGACTGTGAGTGTATTTGAAGTTCTGTTCATTTTGTGGCAAAGGTATTACAAATATGAAGTCTTTAAGCAGATTAATGTCTAAAAAGCTTTGGCATTTCTTAGATGTAACTGATCTTGCCTTGTATTTACAGTCACTGGGAAAGCTGAGAAGGAGGTGGATTTGGAGGAGTACTTTGAAGCCAAAGGAACCCTCCATTGCACAACACAATTCTGTGACTATGGGAAAGCAGAGGGTGCCAAAGAGTATGCAGAGCAGCCAGTAAGAAACCTGTCATTTGTGTGCTTATAAAAAATATTTGCAGTAAGTAAACAAATATAGATCTGATGGCTACATATCTTTGTAGGCATGCTAACTTATTACTTTATCGTTGAGTCAACATTTCAAAGAGCAACATCCTAGCATAGTAATGTTTGACAATATTAAAGTTAATCTTGTGATATTTCCTTGTCATTTCCACTTTTCCGCTCTCCAGGCTGTTAAACGTTTCTACGGTTCTGCGTTCGAGCTGTCACTGAGTGCTCTCTTTGTGACTCCTCGCACTGTCGGTGCCAGAGTGTCCCTCACAGAGGAGCAGCTTTTGCTGTGGCCAGCTGATGTCGAAAAGGAGGCAGGGTCCGCCTCCCTGCCCCTGGGAAGCCGCGCCCATGTTACTCTAGGATGTGCCGAGGGTGTTGAGCCAGTTCAAACAGGTCTGGATCTGCTCGAAATCCTGGCACTGCAGCAGGAAGGCCATCAGGGGGAGCTCATCGAGGAGATGGAGCTCGGCCCGCTGACCTATTACGGAGAAGGAAGGTGGTTGCTCAGTCTCAGAGAGCCTATCTGCTCCTCGGCCTGCTTCTCCAGCTTCTATGGGCGCAAGGAGGTCGATCTGGCCAAAAAAGAACCAGAGAAGAAAAAGAAGCAAAAGTGCGCCATATTGTAAATGGCAAACATGGGGATGTATGGCCGGGATGACTGGTGAATTAAAACATAGGCTTACTCTGTGCGAGGTTTGTGTGTTTGTGCAGTGTTTAGGGTTTCAGTTATGGCCACCCTAAATCCACAAGCTGTGTGCCTTTTTACTGTTGATTTGCACCACAACCCAAGATGCCTTCAATCCAGTTAGGCTTGTTGTCAACGTTGTTCTGTCTTGTTTCACATATTGGTGCCAGAGTTGCAGAATCTGGCTATTTGCTGAGGTGTTAGCCGCAGTTTTAGACTATGGTAGTATAGCCTCCTCCCACAGCTCAACAGTAATCTAAAACTTAGATTTCCTCTTCTATACATATCCGTGTCTCTCAGTATTCAGATGTGAAAAAAAAAAATAGGTACTTGTCATTGCATGCATCCCAGGTTAACGGTATCAGCATAGTAACACATTTCTGCCCTGCTAAAAGTACGTCTGCCGCCTTTAGAACCAAATGTGTCTGGTGTTTTTCTTTTGGCTTAGTCGTAAGTGAAAAAGATTAGCTGTCATTTCAGTGTGTGATGCCTAGGAAATAATTGTTACAATAGCATATGGGCCAAAGTTATCTATTTGATTAAGTGTATTAGAATCATTGTCGTTTATAGAGGTCCTTCCTTGTAAAATCTTTGCACTGTGCGTAGTTTGAAAGGGAGAATGCTGATGAATTTGGCATTTTGTTTCAGCAGCTTGCACTTAGTACTTATCTAATGCTGTGAATCCAAGTTCATGTTTTGCAATCTTTTCTACTGCGCAAGACTGCACCCTTGGTCCCTTTTATTCTCTTGAACAGCACTTCATGTATTGCGACTATTGTGACTGTAATTTCTGAAGGATAATTCCTACTTTGTGTAGCTCTTATGAATCACTATTTTTGCACTTGTTTTGTACACTTAATAAAAAAGAACATGCTTTGCTCCAGTAATGCAACTTTCTGTGTGTTCAGTACTGCTAATGCAGTTTGGTGACTAGCATTTTCTCAAAGCATGTGGTTGTAGTTGACCTTATAAACCAGCAGAGGGTACTGATCCTTTGTTTCTAAAGATATCTGTGATAAGATGTTTTTCATTCATTTGATCTAGCTTATTGTTCATTGTATCAGAATTGGCTTCAACAGGGATAACTGCATCTAGGACTATTCAAATACTGCATTTTCAAACATTGTACCTCAGACTGGATTGCACCATTTGTCAGATCACCCTACAGTTTGCCCTTGCTTAATCTGACACAGTAAAAATACAAAATGTATCATAGACTGTATAGTTGCCAACAAAATAACTGGTGATGGAGCAAGTGCTCAGCTGTAATATCCACACTCCATTTCTGACCAATCTCTAGTTATTTAATCAGGTTAGCATCCACAAATTCTATCCTACTGCATGTGGGCTTTACATAATAGTTATTCTTGTCAGGTTACATTTGCATCTTACCACAGTGACAGCCACAGTTCCAACACAATCTACGACAAATACTGCTCCTGCTGTCTGGAAAGACACAAAGGGTTAGACATTTTATACTACAGTTCATATAAAAACTAGTGAGAGAAGTACACGGAAGTCAAAGTATTTCAGAATTTGAAAATGTACAAAAGTATTAGCATCAAAATATACTTAAGGACTCATCTTGTGTATTGTACTAGGGAGCTTATGAATTTCACCAAGGGATTAATAAAGTCCCATCTTCTTTTTGGTCGAACGTACACCCGCAGCCCTGTCAGATGAACTCACGTGCCCCTTCATCAATTCCCAATGTGTTCCAAATGTAAAACACTATTCATTATACAAAAGTGGATATTGTTACTTTTTCAGACAATTGAACTATCAATATTTAGGTTGGTTTGGCCAGAAATTGTACTACAGTACTACTTCTACTTGGATTGAAGCTGGATGGATGTTAGGCTACTTTTAGCTTGTCATTTGTACTTTTATCTAGCCCTTTCAGCTACTTATGCAATATTTTTAGCTGTTTATTTTTACGATGTATTCATTACCACCTGATTTTTTTTTTTTATTCAAATTATAATCTCTATTTTTCTTTTAAATTAGTTGAGCTGCTCCACAATCTTTCTAAATGCCCCCCGGCAACAGCAGAAGTATCACCTGAGGCACAAGTACCCCTGGTTAGGAATTACTGAATTAACTGATCGTGTTCCAAATTTAAAAAGAGACAAATGTGTTTACTCTCCACATAAACTAAAAATAACTGGTATTGATTTAGGTCAGTTTTAGGTTAAGGACATGTAAAAGGCCATGGCCAAACTGGTGCTCTACATTAACCTCAAAGTGCAGGTTGGTCCATACTCGATGGTTGTGTGCAATATGAAGTGATTCACTCATTGGCTGCTGTGTAGATAAAGAACAATATCAGCCAATCAACATCCGACCAGTTTTCTCCATAAAGTGTGTGTGTGTGTGTGTGTGTGTGTGTGTGTGTGTGTGTGTGTGTGTGTGTGTGTGTGTGTGTGTGTGTGTGTGTGTGTGTGTGTGTGTGTGTGTGTGTGTGTTTAATCAAACATGAAGTTTGTGGAAAATTCCTGTGCTTTTGATCAAACATAATTGCAACATTGGTGGAAATAATATATAATATATTATATAAAATACGTTGTCTTATTTGCCCATAAGAATTACAGTATTTGCCCATATGATTTGCCCCTCTGTGTTCGTGTGCTTCCCACCTCCTAATTTCCATATTTCCCAGTGTCCCTGAAGGCAGCAATAGAGCATGGTGTGGAATGAACCAATCAGAAGCAAGGAAACATCAGCCAAGCCTATCGGCAGATGGGCTATGGAGACAAAACTCCCAGGAAGCTCTCCGGTACCTCTGGTATCCACAGTCTGCAAGAGTGAGGCAACGAGAAAATCCACATACAGAACCGCAAAAAAACTTCGAGAACCGCCAAAGGAAGAAAAAAGGTAAATTACTTATTGTTTTTAAAATAAGCAAATACTTTTTTACTGTATCCCCTAACTCTCCCTGTCTCTTTCTGTCTCTCTCTGACAAAAAAACAAGTAAAACAAGTCGAACTGCTTAACGATAACGTTAGTCAACCAACGTTAACGTTACACCTGCACTCCTGATACATCAGGATGATCCCGTTTAATGATATAATATCATAAACAAAGATTTCTTGGAATGGTGATGTGGATACTTGCCAAACAAATGCATTGCTGTCTAACCGGTTTGTAAATGAATGAGCAGTTGGCTGAAACCTGTCTCTCTCTAGTCTCTGTATGACCAGAAAAGGACTTTGGTATGACCCAATCCCTCTGAAAAGTCCTGCAGGTTTTGTGTTGGTCAGAAGTGTTCAAGTTAAAAGGGAATATGAAGCTACAACTTTCATCTTTTTTTTTTACCTCACTGACCATCCATCGCCCCATGTCTTTTAGATGTAATGGTGCGTCATCATCATCATCATCATCATCAGTTATCTGTTATTGCTGATGTGAAGTGATATGTAATACCTCTGACAGGTCAGTTGTACAGAGAATGTGGATGATATATGGAACCTGAGCTTTGGATAATGTTCGCCTGGCCTGGAACCAGCGCTGTGGTGACTCAGGGACGATGATCAATAGTGTGAAAGGTCCATGACAGTCCCATTAATCCATTTAACAAATTGCTGCTAGGGCAGCAGTGTTGAGGAGGGAGTCCTATTTGAGCCAACATCAGGGCTTTCAGCTTCATGACGTAGAGTTTGCTTTGATTTAGGAGACAAGGTATTTAATATCAGATATTACATGTTATAATGGCATATGCAGTAAGTTTAAACTTGCCAGCGCATTCAAACCTAAACACTTTGGATCAGGTCAGAAGCTGCATTTCTGCAGGACGTACATTCTTGCTGATCAAACAAGGCAACAGTGAGTAGCCAGATTTTAGGATGGAGTTTAATTTGAAAATGTAAAAAGAGAACAACAAACATCAGTGAAGTAGCATTCTTATCGACTGCACCATATCTTTGCAAGTGATGTAGTTCTAAATTACAACAAAACTGATTTTCCAGTTTTTCTTGATCTTGGTGAAGTGATTGAAGAAAAATGATTCCATGTTGCGTCTTATGTGTCTCCTCTAGAAAGATAAAAGAGCCTCTGTACTGCATATAGGCAGAAAATAGCTGTAAAGATTTATTCACGTTTTGTTTTATATTTATATGAAAGTTCTCGTAGGTGGAATTAACGGCTTTGTTCTGATACTAATAGTAGCTGTATTGGTGCGTCCTCGTAGGGAGAAATGATTGAATATCACTGTTTTTTTTGTCGTTAGCTGGCGTGTTGGTCCTGTTGGAGATGACCTAATTGAGTGGCGCTTGTGGCCAAAGTGTAAAGGTCACAACTCCTCCCTTTTGCAGTAAAATTTATGGATGCTATTACATGATATTCTTATTGAATTTATTGCTTTACTTCCGGCACATTCTTACACTGACGTGTTCACGAGTTCATGCACTGCAAAAACAATGTCTTGTCTATGCTTAGGGTTAGGGTTAACCCTGTCTATCTAATTGTTCACATCAGACCATCAACCTGTCACTTCTGTAGATTATTTGCAGTTGTAGACTGGTGGTGAGAGTCCAGTTACTACACTCTGCACACTCTCTGCTGTAGGCACATGATTGTTTGAGTGGCAAATAAGTGCTCTTTACCTTATTAGTGTGCAGGTCAAACAAAATTAGGCTAATCATGTTGGATTTAGCTTCACTGGCTTCACTGTCTGTGTCTTGCTGGGTTCAGAAAACAAACAAAAAACGGACTGCAAAAGGACAGAAGGCCTGAATCTGCAGTTAGCATGTAATCTGATTTTATAGCAGTCTCTCTTAATTGTGTGCAGTTTAACTGCATTATGCCAGGCAGTTCATGGACAATACAAATTACAATGCTGTCTTTCACCTGGCTACCAGACCATTTATTGACTGTTCTGACAGCAGAGGATGCCAAACATGTTTTTTTGTTTTTTGTTTTCTCTACCCATTGTATATGCCTGCTTTTCTGTATTCATCCATCTCACTGCTCCCAATCCATCTCTCTCTCTGTCTGTCTACCCCTCCTCTTAGGCCAGTCTAACCTAAGCAGTCATGTCGGCCAAAGCCATCTCCGAGCAGACGGGAAAGGAGTTCCTCTACAAACACATCTGCACATCGGCAGCTGTTCAGAACAGATTCCAATATGCCAACGTGACTGCCGAGACCGACTTTGACCGACTGGCGCAAGATCACCCGTGGCTGCTCACACAGGTGAGGCAGAAGAACCAGTCATGACAAAATTAGATTTAAAAGAATACGATGTTCTTAAAGCTTTGTTATATCACAAATACATAGCCCATAAATGCCTAAAGTGCAGTCCTCCTTAAGGTCATGGAAAATTATCTCTTCTTTATTGAGAAAATGACTTAGGTTGGCAGCAGTGAACAGTGATCTCTTGGCGCTTGTTAGCTGATGTCTCAGACAGCAGAGCGATGTTACATTCTTCGTAGAAATTAAGCTTAAATGCAGAAGAGAACATGGCAGAAACATGCTCTTTTCTCTTCCATTCCTTATTGGTAAACAGATCAATTCTCACTCGCTCTGTCAACGGGGAGGTCAGAGTTCAGCTAAGGACCGATTTCTTGCACAAACAGTTCTCTAGGTGCAGGACAGTCGCATCGCCCTGCTTTCAGATCAACTCTCACTGTTCTTCATAGCGAAGCACTAGCAGATAGACGGGCTGTAATAGAAGTTAATTGAATAACTTCATGACTCATCTTGAAGGAGAAGATGACATTCTGCCCCCGGTGTGCGTCTCCCTCCTGGCTGAAGGTTTTTATCTGGGAGGTACGAGGAAGATGGGGTGGGCAGATACATGGAGATATGTGCGTCGGTAGAATTGATTAGGAAATTGCATTAACTTCCACCCTCGGCCCTCTCTTTCTTTGCTCACTGGCGAGCACCCAGATACTAATGGGTCCGCTGTCATAAATCATCCTCTTTATCTGCCTTGCAAGAGAGGAAGCAGGCTCAGGTCAGTGGGGGTTGGGTGTAATTTTGTGTTTGCATCAGACGGGAGAGATTCCTACTTAAATAACATTCACCTCAAATTTCAGGTGATACATATTGTTTGTGACTGTGAGATTTGCAGATGAACCCAGAATGATAACTTCACAAAATCAGTAAAATATCTGCTGTCACACGTTAGAAACAAAATGAACAAAATGAAGTTTTGTGTCATTGCAATTTTTCAAATGCAGTTATCAAACACATTTCCGTGCTGGAGTCCTGTTTTATGATGATGCAACTAACGATCTTTTTTTTTTTTTAATCTGCCTTCTTATTTTTTTGATTAATTGCTGAATAAATTGCACCATAAATTGTCAAAAAAAAACAGTAAAACATGCCCATCACACAATTTCCTAAAGCCAAAGTTGACGACTTGAATTTGCTTGTTTTGTCAGGATAAGAGTCCAAAACACTAGGTTGACTATAATAGAAAAACTAGCAAACAAACATTCACATATGATAATTGCACTTGATGAATTTGGGGTATTTTTGACTTGGAACAATTCATCTTTAATCAAAATTGTTGCAGATTAATTTTGTAATCTTGATCGATCTTAACTGACTAATGGTTTCAGCTCTAGTTGAGTCTGAAGAAAGCAGTGAACGGCCTGTGTGAAATGTCATTAACAGATTTTTACGTTTTAATAATGGTATGAATTAATTACCTTGTTACCAGCATTTCATAGTGGGGGGGTCTGGGTGTCCTCCCCAGGGAAGTTTTGAGCATCAACGACTTCATTTCCTGCATTCTGACACACGTTTATGCACCAATTTGCGGTGGAAGTACCTTTTTATTTATTTATGTGAAGAAGATGACAATTCAAAATATATCCAAATTACAATGCAAAGTATGTTGTTACGTGTCATTGGGCATTTTTAAGTGGGTATATGGAAATCCTGGAGCTTTCTTAGTGGGTATACTGTGTATACCTGCGTGTCACGTAGACTACACCACTGCATGTTACTTTCAACAAATAAATATTATGTCATGATGTGAATGCAGCAGAGCAGCATTAGAAATCATCTCTATAAACACCTTTTTGTTTTTTTCCAGATTTACTCCCTTGAAATATATTTTATTCAGAGCACAGATCTGCAATCTCACTGAAACACATCGCGTCAAATGCACTGTACGCTCTCTGCACAGCTTTTAAAACATGAAAATATCAGTTAGATGCCTTTCAGTTGAGGCTAAATGTAGGTCCCTTTTGGTCCTGCTAAAATGTACCATTATTTATCTTCCTCCTCCAGAGGCTGGTGGTGAAGCCGGACCAGCTGATCAAGAGGCGAGGGAAGCTGGGCCTGGTCGGCGTCAACCTGGACCTGAACGGCGTCAGAGAGTGGCTGAAGTCCCGCTTCATGAAAGAGACAACAGTACGTCATCCGCCCTCTCTGCTGTTTCTCAGCCGATTGCCTTCACCCACCCCCTCTACACCCCTTCCATCAATATTATCCCAGAGCTTTATTCAGACCTTCCTTCTGTTGCCCTTTCCTTCACCCCCTCCCCCTTCCCTGTTCTACACTGATGCATTTGGTGTGTGTGTGTGTGTGTGTTTTGTTTTACCTGATGTGTGTTTCCCTGAACAGCTGCCCAGATTGCTGAAGGGTTCAGTATCAGTCCGCTGGTACTAAATCAGTCCAGTCAGCTGAAGCGCTAGTGGATATACAGTCAGTCCATGTATCCAGTCAGCATATAACCACAATACATAGATACATCACTGTGCCGCTGGGACGCTGCTTTGCCTCATAAACCAAGAAGCAAGTTACGGAGAGACTAGGATGGTTCATAAAGCATCGAGTGTCAGCGTGTGTGTTGCAGCACTGAGAATGCGTAGATGTATCTCTTCACAGATGAGATGAAATGGACAGCTGCTGCCAGTGGCAGTACAAGGAATACATAAGGCTACAGCTGTATCGCGGCCAGTGATTCAGCTTGTATGTTATCTAGAATAGAGTTAAAGTAATTACGCAGATAAATTACCATCAGAGGGACAGTATGTTGTGGACAAACATTTTATACTATTTTTTTTTTTTTTTTTTTTTTTTTTATCTCTGCTGCCTTGAAATGTGTAAGGTGCATTCAATCTGTAATCTGTAACCTAATGCACCCATCTTGATCCTAGCATGTTTCCACTTGCATAGAAGTGTCTTACCGGACTGCTTATTACTGCTAGTCTACTTCTTGTTTTGTTTAGCTGGCCTCTGAGCTTATCTTAGAGAAATCATCAGAGTCGTTCTGTTTAGAGGAAGTCAGACTAGATATCAGCAGCTGTGAATAACTTCCAACAGCCACTTACACTATGCATTTCCTTTTCACTTCCTTTCTTTCCATGTTATTCACAAGTTGCTCAATGCTATTCTATGCTGCAGGTGCCCATAATGCTTCACTTTATTAAATGAGTATTTCATATTTTGTATAATCATGTTACCATAAGCGGTTCAGTTGAATCATTCATACACAAATTGCATTCACAACATGAATGGCTTTTCTTTTTTTCCTCTTTGAGGCAGTAATGGAGGTGTCAGTTCATCTATCTGAATCTGAATCTGGCTTGAGCCCCTTGTGGGTTTTTCAATCAGATAGGCTTTCTTTTTCTTTTTTTCACCCGTCACCAATCGCCTTTTTATTTCCACACTTCAAAATGGCAACTCCCTCTCTGCGCTTTTGATTATTTTGTTCTGTTCTCTCCGGCTGGCTGCTCTCAGCTGGTCCCTGGTTACTTTGTGCCTTGTGGCCTTTAACAGAGGAACGATGACAGCCTCACCAAATGAGCTATGGCTGTGTTAGCGGGGCTTTGCAGAGAGTAATACATGACATTTTCTTTCTCCTGCTTCTCAACCTGTCTCAAAATTTTCTTTTGAAACGGTAATTGACTTACATATTTAATCATTTGGATTTAATATACCTTTTGTCCCCTCCTCCCGCCAGTCCATGAAAGAATGTCTGAAGATATGTGTTGGGACTGATGCATTAATATGGAACCGCCCGCAATCTTTTTTTAACCCATGGGAGTTAATGCTAATACATTGTCTACTTTCATGCATTTCATTTCTTAAGGTAATTCTTTTGTTGATCCTCAGGTGGGAAAAGCCAAGGGTGTTCTCAAGAACTTCCTCATCGAGCCATTTGTCCCCCATAAGCAGGTAAAGCACTCGTTACAAATCTACCGTCTCATCATGCCTTATTTATACTTCACCACTACTACAAGGAGACTCTAGAGGCAGTGATAATACAACATGTCTTGTAAATAACATTGTAACTGATGTCTGTGTCATTTTAACGGCCCATTGTTCAGGAGGAGGAGTTCTACGTGTGCATTTACGCCACCCGCGAGGGCGACTATGTGCTGTTTCACCATGAGGGAGGGGTGGATGTGGGAGATGTGGATGCCAAGGCGAAAAAGCTGCTAATTGGGGTGGATGAAAAGATCAGTGAAGACTCTGTGAAGAAAGAGCTGCTGACTAACGTCCCCAAAGACAAGAAAGGGTGAGTTAGTAGTGCATGCAAAACTTTAGCTTTGTGTCAGTGATAGAGAGTAAAAAATACTGGGAGTGGACACAATATTGACAAAATAATACATGTAGAATTGAATGCAATATAACCGATTAAAGCTTATAGTGGGTCTGTGGGTCTGATGTATTTTTTCGGTGCTATAGTTTGTGTTTGTGTTGCTTGCATCGCATGCTAAGGTGGACATCGGCCACTTAATAATAATAATAATAATTAATAATAATAAAATAATAAAAATTAAATAAAAATAATAAACTGAGTCTAATACATCAAAATCAGGCTCTAGAGTTAAACCAAGAGCTCTGTGATAACGTTCCCAATTGAAATTACGTTTCATAAGCTTAATATTTAATACAATTATCTTCTTTTTTTATATTGATTGATTGAACCTGGTGCATATTTGGCTTTTGTAGAACTTTGATACCCATGCAGAAATCATGTCTTGTAGCATGTCAGTGTATATTCATACACCCAAATAGAAGTTCATATGTGCAAGCCGTTTGATGCCAGAGATGAGAATGCGTGATTTCCATGTCAAACTGATCATCAAATGACAAATAAAAGGTATTTTATTTTGAAGCAGTACATTTTAATTTCATTTTTAATTTAAAAAAAATGGCCAGAAAATAAGAGGGTCACACAAATGAAGTGAGAGAAAGCACTTTGATATTGGCAGTAAATGTGGGGGGTGGAGATGGGCGGAGGATTTCCATTAGACAAATGACTCTCCTCTGCCTTGCCTTGTTTCGTACAGCCTCCACCCCCAGCCTTTTTTTTTAACACTACAGCCACATTCAGAGCACGTCCGTTTATTTTGATGGGTGCGATACAGTGGCTCACCCCCTCCTGTCTGTCTCTCCTCTGGAGATGGCAGATTCTGGCCAGACTCACTGTCTTGGCTGACATTGAAGAAGCTGCTCCAGAAATCACTCTGCCAACCCCAGCTCACCCCATACACTTTTCTCCTCGCACTTTGGATTAAAAACAAAAGTGGCACTTGGCCAGTTTTCCTGCCCTCCAATCAAAAGCAGACACAGTAAGCTGAGTCACTCAGGGATTTGGTCATAGTTTTCCCCCACAGGCCAGTCGGAGTCCTGACAACAAGCTGACATGGTTACAAAGGATCAGAGCTGCCAGCACACTTGACAGGCAGGAGAGCAAAATACTGCCTCCCCCCACCTCCTCCAGCAACCCCCCTCTCCCCACCGCTCTGTTTTGACATGTTAAGGAAGAAGTCAATTAGATTTTTCCTTCTCTAATGCAGCTAATTTACAGGTGGACTGTTTCCTGTCCAGCTCAACCTTAACACGTTGTCAATGATATTGCCTGTAGTTTGTCATGGTTTGAATTATATGGAAATTAGATGATATACATATAATATAATTACTAGTATATAATAATGTATGATGGCCATGCCATTTCTTTTTTAAATCACCAGGCATATGTTGTACAGGAACATTGTATTCCATAGCCCAGTATTAAAGTGCTCGTATTATGCTCATCTTCAGGTTCATAATTGTATTTAGAGGTTGTACCAGAATAGCTTTACGTGGTTTAATTTTCAAAAGACACCACGTTTTTGTTGTACTGCACATTGCTGCAGCTCCTCTTTTCGCCCTGTGTGTTGAGCTCTCTGTTTTAGCTACAGAGTGAGACATTCCACTTCTGTTCCATCTTTGTTGGGAGTCGCACATGCGCAGCAGCTAGGTAAGGAATACTAGCCAGTCAGAAGCAGAGTATGAGGGAGTGCCATGCTAGCAGCTAGGCGAGCATTATAACGTGTGTTACAAAGTGACGCAGGTTCATCACAGAAGTAAAGGCAGTTTGTGAACAGTGTTTTCTGTTGGAGATGGTACGTTGCTTTGGGGTGGACTTTGGGCTTTTTCACTTTGTAAACTTATAACATGCACAAAAAGATATATAACACAATAAAGGAAAGGGGAAAAGCCAAAAAGCATAATATGAGCACTTTAATGAATTAAGAATGAAATACCTTCAACTTTACTCTGTTGGTATTGTGGGACATCTGGTTTGCACTGATCTAAAATGTATAAGCAATATAAAACTATACACATTTCAGAATGTTATGTATATAGGGTTAGGGATATATGTATATACTATTTGTACAGTTTGCTCTTTGCAATGCTGTGAATATTTAGCAAGTTAGAAGATGATTTAATGGCCATTTGTGCATTCAGCTAACTATTAATGTGACAGTGATCCTACACTTTAAGGGCTGCATCTAATCTAATGTTCATAGTCAATCTACAAATTAATCAATTGTTTTGTCCACAAAATGTCAAAAAAATAGACAAAATGCATATCACAATTTCCCAGAGCCGTTTTGTCTGACCAACAGCCCAAAACCTAAAGATATTCAATTCCTCACAAGAGACGCAGAATATATTCACATTTAAGAAGCCAATACCAACAAATGTTTGGTACGTTTGCTTGACAACTGACTCAAATGAATAGTGAATTATCAAAATGGTTACAGATTGATTTTCTGTCGATCGATTAATCAACTAATTATTTTAGCTGTAACGTGACAATACCTCCTTTTTATATTGTAACATGATTAGTTTTACATCCACCGTCAATTGTGGTGCTGCAGCAACAGATCCAAAAGATGTTTCATGTGTTGAATGTTGTCTCTCTGCAGGGTCCTGGCCAGCTTCATTGTTGGCCTCTTCAACCTGTATGAGGACCTGTTCTTCACATACCTGGAGATCAATCCACTAGGTAGGTTGGTTTTTTTGTTTGGTTGCTTTTTTTAAATCCCTAGTACATTGATGTTTTATGTCTGAACAAGTAATCACAATTTTATTCCAACGCAGATTCCTAAATATGTTATCAGATTGTGAAATTGGAAAGGGGACATCAAAAGGAAATCAGAGATGAAAACATCAATGCATAGTAAAACATCTTAAAACCAAGAGGCAGAAGTTTATTCTGCCCCATTTTTTTTACACTGAGGGAGGAAACCATTAAATAATTCATGCACTTCCTGTTTGATGGAGGCAGCGTGTATTTATAATGGAGTAATTGGGCAGGAGTATGTGCCCTCTGGCAGCTGTTTTTGTTGATGTAGCGGGGCTGCTGAGACCGGCTGTCCCTGCTTTGATTTCATACAACCTCCTCCCCATCTACGCTTTCCTTCCACCTCCTGCAGGGACAGTAGGAAGTAGAGCTGGGCAATATATATCGATATTATATCGATATCGTGATATGATACTAGATATCGTCTTAGGTTTTGGATATCGTAATATGGCATACATGTTGTCTTTTCCTGGTTTTAAAGGCTGCATTAAAAAAGTGATGTCATTTTCTGAACTTACCAGACTGTTGTAACTGTTCTATCATTTGCCTTTACCCACTTAGTCATTATATCCACATTACTCATGATTATTTATCAAAAATCCCATTGTGTAAATATTTTGTGAAAGCACCAATAGTCAACACTACAATATCGTTGCGGTGTCGATATCGAGGTATTTGGTCAAAAATATCGTGATATTTGATTTTCTCCATATCGCCCAGCCCTAAGTAGGAAGGTTGTGGTCACCTGCGCCCAAGTACGGTCCTCCCGGGCTAACGTAATGAAACTCAGTGGGTGGATAAACCTTGTAGGAGTATACTGTAGATCACAACACTCTTTTTTTTCCTCCTCTTCTCTCAGTGCTCACAAAAGATGGAGTTTACGTGCTGGACATGGCAGCCAAGATCGATGCCACAGCTGACTATATCTGCAAGGCCAAGTGGGGTGACGTGGAGTTCCCTCCACCCTTCGGCAGGGAGGCCTATCCTGAGGTGGGGGAGGAATGGAAAGACAGATCTAGCAATCCACCAGATTCCAATCTGTCAGCATTACATAGCTCCAAAGAGGGAAAAAAAGCTCAATATGTTGAGGTCATTTACTATACTGCAATGCATACCTGCCAACGCTCCCGTTTTACCCGGGTTTCTCCCGCTTTTTAGCCCTATCTCCCGGACCCCTCCCGGTTGGTTATTTCTCCCGGGAATATAAATAATTGGACCAATATGTTTGTCTAATGTTGACCATGTTGCCAGATCTTGTATGAAACCCATCCTATTCACACAATCCACACACCATATTTGTCACCTCAACCAGGCAACCTATAACCCAGTTGATCTATGTGCAAGCTTCGCGGAAAGTTCAGACTCGAAAGCGAGCCGATAAAAATGGCAGGTGAAGGCGGTGTTCCCGCAAAGAAATCGAAAAATATAGCTGTAAATTTCAACAGTGCTGGGCGCAACAATTTACATGCATCTTACCTAGTCATATATCGACAACCTCCACGCTTTTTGTAAGGCGTGTCGCATTGATTTTAATGTAGCGCATGGCGGGAAAAATGACATTACCCAGCACATTAAAACACAGCGGGTCTTACAGTACACTTAACGGTACAAATCTCCTGGATTTTGAAAACCAAATGTTGGCAGGTATGCTGTAATGAGATGTATGAAATGCTTTGTTAGAAAAGATCTGAGTTTGTGTGGTGATTTCTTTGGTGATTGTCTTTTAAAACCCCTCAGTGTCTACTATTGAACAATGCGATGTAAATCACCTGCACGACAGAGCTCAATAATATGTATACAGGATGTTTTTTTCTATGTTTGGCTGATGCGCGTAGGAGCTGGTTTGAGATGTACAGGTCTGTGTACCAGACGGGCTGGTCTAATTGGCTGCTGTGAGTCTAGAGTGGAGACGAGGGACAGCGGGTGCCTTTGATTGGAAGCTTTTTTTACTCTCAGCCACCAGCTGTGGCCCTGATAGTCAAAAACAACCACTGATGCACATCACATCCACTCTCACTCTTAACATTTCTACAATATTTCCAACTAATAGCTCTTTAAAAATCAATGCGAGCACAGGAAATGAATTGTTTCCAAATGGAGAGGTGCTTGTGCAAGTCCTGCTCTGATTAAGGCTACACACACACACGCACACACACACACACACACACACACACACACACACACACACACACACACACACACACACACACACACACACATCTTCATTGACTGTTTTCTTTAACTTTTTGCAGGAGGCCTACATTGCCGATCTTGATGCCAAGAGTGGTGCCAGCCTCAAACTGACCCTGCTCAACCCCCGAGGCAGGATCTGGACCATGGTGGCAGGAGGAGGTGCCTCAGTGGTGTACAGGTACCCAGTCACAGTGCCAGATCAAGACTCCATAAAGCAAAGCCTGAATAAGTGAGATGCCAGTAGCCATGGATCTAAAAACAATTCAAGTGGATGTTTTCTTCTGGCTGCTTAAATTGTCCCCTGACTTTATCCTCATTACATGAGTACGCTACGCATAAATGAGTTTAGCTTTAGGAGTGTATGCCAGTAATGCAGTAGTGAGACTGATGGTGCAGCAGCTCAGACTCTGCCTGTTCAGCTGACTGCTAAATTGGATTCTTAGACGTTGACATTTTAGTGAGAGTCTGGAGGAATGAGCGGTGTCGTCTGTCGGAGGTGTAAAGCGTGACATGTACATCAGCCATGACTAATTATTCCCTCTGGGCACACTTACGTTGTTGTGTCTGTTTGCAGTGCAGTATTAATTCAGAGCAAATGAAAAAAAAGTGCATTCAGTGTTAAATGCAAGTTAAGACGCTGATTCGTTTCATTTCTCTTAAAATATTGGTAAGTTGCTGCTGTTGCTTTTTCCTCTGTGTGGGTGACTAATACAAAACTCTCCTAGTGACACAATCTGTGACCTGGGTGGCGTCAGCGAGCTGGCCAATTATGGGGAGTATTCAGGAGCACCAAGCGAACAGCAGACCTATGACTACGCCAAGACTATTCTGTCTCTGATGACCAGAGAAAAGCACCCTGACGGTAGGAAAACAGCTCTGTCGAAACTTTCTTTGTACTCAAAGTGGTCTTTTTTTTTTTTTTTATTTATAAATTATGTTTCTATAATAATGTTTTCCAGGAAAGGTTTTGATCATTGGGGGGAGCATTGCGAACTTCACAAATGTTGCAGCAACATTTAAGGTGAAGTATCGCCCTGCCTTTTGTTGTATGTAGTAGCCTTAATATTACTTACTCAGTATTAAGTTGTTCACTGAGCAGATCCTTGTCTTTGCTAGGGGATTGTTCGGGCCATCAGAGACTATCAGGTGCCACTGAAGGAGCATGAGGTCACCATATTTGTCCGTCGTGGAGGCCCCAACTACCAGGAAGGTCTCAGAGTGATGGGAGAAGTCGGTATGTTGCATGATGTACTTTACACTGATTTGTATTTATCTTATTTTGAGTGCATGAGCGCATTTTTATCTTCATACACCACACTTAATTTGCTTCTGCCTGCTCTCC
This sequence comes from Gymnocephalus cernua, assembly GCA_023631565.1. NCBI lineage: Eukaryota > Metazoa > Chordata > Actinopteri > Perciformes > Percidae > Gymnocephalus > Gymnocephalus cernua. The sequence goes on from CM042441.1 coordinate 18,552,728, forward strand.
TCAGGCAAGACAACTGGGATCCCCATCCACGTCTTTGGCACAGAAACTCACATGACTGCCATTGTTGGCATGGCACTGGGCCACCGGCCAATCCCCAACCAGCCTCCTGTTGCAGCCCACACTGCCAACTTCCTTCTCAACTCCAGTGGCAGCACATCGGTATGACACATACTGACTCCACGGAGACGAATAGGCTGTCGTGATGTGGTGTCGGCTCACTGTGCAGTAAATTTACATCATCAACTCCACCAATAGTGCTGCGCAGTTTAGTGACAGAGTGAGCAGAAGACTTGCATGCCACAGCCTCTGTTTCAGTTACTGTCTCGTCCTTTTAGTGAACCGGATTGTCAGAAGCCCAATGGCTCTTTTGTATAAGAGCATTGCAGAGCATTGTGGGCTGCTCTCACTCAAATACTCGCGTGGCCGCAGTCGGTAATGCACTGCAGCTGCCCCGAGGCAGCCATTAGGGCTGTGCAGTGTGTAGGCTTTCAGAAAAAGTGAGTGTGTGCACATACATGCATTTATTTGCTATTAGAAGTAGATATAAAAATGACATGGACAAATGAAACCGTATACTTCCATATAATAGTAGAATGTAACATAGTACAGATGAGGTAAGACTATTACAAAAGTCATAAACAAAAAGTATGCATTTTTTATTATGAAATTATATGACCAGATTTTTGTGACGCTTTTGTTTAAGAATTGAATGAAAGTTTCCACTCTGAAGCTTAAAGCACTTACATCTAGTTGCTCATCCGAAGCTCTACTTGTGTGGCCGATGGCATGACAAATCAAGAACACTAAGACTCACTGTGTAACTTGTGTGCAGGTATTGTCTTATAAAATAACCTGAAGGTTTGAGGCTACCCTGCTCTTTCATCAAGCTTATATAAACGGGGTTCGTACAAAGTCTTGGAAATGCTTAAGGTTAAAGTTAGGAATATGCTTGACTTTGAATATACTCCTTGAAAAAATGCTTGATTTTCAATATAATCTGGTGTTTCATCTACATAATCACTCATGTAAACCAAAACTTTTTATATTTGAAATGACAAAAGTCAAAGATTTTACTCTTATGAAGCTGTACAACCCTGTATAAAGGACCACTGTGTTGCCAGTTTTTACATTTTCTCAACAGAGCTGTCCTCATTAGCACACACACCTTTGAAAATGTGCATAACTGAATAAAAAAAAATAATACATGAATCAAATTTTTTCATTTCCAGACCCCAGTATCCAGCAGAACTGCTTCTTTCTCTGAAAACAGAGCCAGACTTGAGGGCTCACCAGCCAAGAAGGTCAAAGCTGGAGCTCCCATTGGTAAAAACAACAACAACACACACACACACACACACACACACACACACACACACACACACACACACACACACACACACACACACACACACACACACACACACACACACACACACACACACACACACATTGCACTGGGAAATCTTTGTACTGTGAATGCTAAGGCTTTGATGTGTTTTCATGCATGGGTCCACCTCAGGGCAGCATGATAGGTGGACGCCTTGTGATCATACATGGTTGAGTTTAGATATTATAGCTCCCCCTTTGGACAGCAGGAGGACTCTGCAATAAATAAATCCACTAAAATGGAAGTTCATTGTACCGATATATACAGACACATGTATACAGACACGTCTTTATTGTTTGCTGTAATTATGTTTAAAAAAAAATATTTTTTGATCTTATTGACGCCCGAAAAGGCCTCATTGACCTCTGTTAATCCTCATGTCAGTGGTGTTATAATTATTGTTTTTAACTTCATTCAGTGTCTTTCCTTCCCCTGTAGCTAAGGCAACTAACCTCTTCAGCAAACACACCAAGTCTATAGTGTGGGGTATGCAGACTCGGGCAGTACAGGGCATGCTGGACTTTGACTATGTCTGCTCCAGAGATGAGCCATCTGTCGCAGCCATGGTCTACCCGTTCACGTAAGTGTGCTCTGTTCTGCCTCTTTAGTTGTGTTTACTTTGTTCAGATGTCATTGCTCTTAATTCATACTACTTAATTTAATGTAATAAAAATCTCTTAAGTAAACAGTGTCCTTTCACTGTTTAACTAATGTCTTTTCTGCATGGCTGCCTTTCAGTGGAGACCACAAACAGAAGTACTATTGGGGCCATAAAGAGATCCTCATCCCTGTCTATAAGAACATGAGTGACGCCATGAAGAAGCACCCAGATGTGGACGTGCTCATCAACTTTGCGTCTTTGCGTTCAGCCTTTGATAGCACCATGGAGACCATGCAGTACCCACAGGTATGTGCACCATCATCCTGCACCATGCGCAAGGTACTTACAGTAACAGCTGAGGAATAAAGTTGAGCCTTTCTATTCATTTGCTTTCAGATTCACACCATTGCCATCATTGCTGAGGGAATCCCTGAAGCCCATACCAGGAAGATCATCAAGGTTGCAGATGAGAAGGGTGTTACAATCATTGGACCAGCAACCGTTAGTCTTGCTTCACCTCTCATGAGATTTATAGCGATTTGACTGTTCTTTTATCTGAGCAAACCAGCAACTCTCTGCGTCTGTGTTTTTGTCCAGGTCGGAGGAATCAAGCCAGGCTGTTTTAAGATCGGGAACACAGGAGGCATGCTGGATAACATCCTCGCCTCCAAACTCTATCGCCCAGGCAGTGTGGCCTACGTGTCCCGCTCAGGTGGCATGTCCAATGAACTCAACAACATAATCTCGCGCACCACTGACGGTGTTTTTGAAGGTGTGGCCATTGGTGGGGACAGGTATGTAACTGTCTTTTATCTGCAGTATGTAAGCGTGTGGGTTTGAATTGGCCTTTTAATTTTGGTCTTTTCTGCAGATACCCAGGCTCTGTGTTTACTGACCATGTGCTGCGCTACCAAGACACTCCTGGAGTAAAAATGATTGTTGTACTGGGAGAGGTGAGGAACAAATCTACACACACTGGTGCCTGCGGCTTTATTGATTTGCTACATCCTGAATCTGTCTCCGCCTTCCACAGATTGGAGGCACAGAGGAGTACAAGATCTGCGAGGCTATCAAACAGGGCAGGATCACAAAGCCAGTGGTGTGCTGGTGTATTGGCACCTGTGCTACCATGTTCACCTCAGAGGTGAGAGGGCAGGTGTGGAGTCTGGTGCATTGCACAATGAGAGATTTTGAATAAAATGTCTGACCCGTGTTGCACCTTTTGTCCCCTCCCCCCCCTTCAGGTTCAGTTCGGCCATGCAGGAGCTTGTGCCAGCCAGGCCTCTGAGACGGCAGTAGCTAAGAACATGGCTCTGAAGGAGGCTGGTGCCTTCGTCCCCAAGAGCTTTGATGAGCTGGGAGAGATCATCAAGTCAGTGCACGTTGTCATATTCATTCCTTCAGTTCAACATGCTCACATAAATATACCATATGACAAAGAAATTATGTTTTCTTTTATAATGATTCCTGAGTCTTCTTTGTCATCCATGCAGTTCTGTTTATGATGACCTTGTTGCCAAAGGAGTTATTCAGCCGGCTGAAGAGATGCCTCCTCCCACTGTCCCGATGGATTACTCTTGGGCACGAGTGAGTAAGCCTGTGAACAGTTTGAATCAAGCTCCTGGCTATCAGATGAGGGCAAAACAAAGCCAAAACAAATATTGTTTTAAAACTAGACAGATGGATCGCAGCAATTATATGCAGTAAAGTTGAGCTTATCCATATTGGAAAAAATCAAATACCATGATATTTTTGTCCAAATACATCAATGTCGATATTGCGGCGATATTTTAGGGTTGACTGTTGGTGCTTTCACAAAATGTTGATAAATAATCATCAGTAATATGAATATAATTACTAAGTGGGTAAAGGCAAATGGTAAAACAGCTAGTAATTCTGGTTAGCTCAGATATTTACATCACTTTACTGTAAGTAAAAAGCAGGAAAAGACAACACTTCTTCACGGCATATCACGATATTGCGATATCCAAAATTGAAGACGATATCTAGCCTCGTATGTCGATGTCGACATAATATCGATTGCCCAGCCCTTCAGTAAAGCTTTTCCTTTTTTCTTGCCCTGCAGGAGCTGGGTCTGATCCGTAAGCCTGCTTCCTTCATGACCAGCATCTGTGACGAGAGGGGTCAGGAGCTCATCTACGCAGGCATGCCCATCACTGAGGTCTTCAAGTCGGAAATAGGCCTGGGAGGAACTCTAGGGCTTCTCTGGTTCCAGAGGAGGTCAGCCTTTAAACCTCTTAACCCAGGAGTTGCGATAAACAAAATCTTGAGAAATCCTTGTACCACATACTGTAACCGTTGTTTTTTTTACCCCTTTTGCGTGCAGGTTGCCGAGGTATGCCTGCCAGTTTATTGAGATGTGCCTGATGGTGACCGCTGATCATGGCCCTGCTGTTTCCGGTGCCCACAACACAATTGTCTGTGCTCGAGCTGGCAAAGATCTCATCTCCAGCCTCACCTCCGGCCTTCTCACCATCGTAAGACACTTAGCCTGTGATTCATGTACTTGTACTTTACTGACCTGCAAAAGTCCACCATGAGCATGCGTTGTTCCTTTTTCAGGGTGACCGCTTTGGAGGTGCTCTGGATGCTGCAGCAAAGCAGTTCAGCAAGGCTTTTGACAGCAGCATGCTGCCCATGGAGTTTGTCAACAAGATGAAGAAGGATGGCAAGCTGATCATGGGCATTGGACACAGAGTCAAGTCGGTGAGTACCGTGGAGCTTCAGCATGTGCGTATCCAGTGCGGACAGCAGCAGAATGATCTTTTAAATCAGAGTTATTATTGAATAACACAGAAAACAGGGCTGTACTACACTGCTAAAAATATAATGTAAAGAACAAATACTAGAGATAGAGGAAAACCAGATTGAATGAATGCTTCCCCAGATTAACAATCCAGACATGAGAGTCCAGATCTTGAAGGACTTTGTGAAGCAGCACTTCCCCTCCACCCAGCTGCTGGACTACGCTCTAGATGTAGAGAAGATCACCACATCTAAAGTAAGATTTTTCACTTCATCCCGTCATTCACAGCCTTTAGTAAACAGCGACATGCTCCATTTTGTTTTAAATTACATGATCCTCTTTTCCCGGTGTGTTGACTTTGTTGTATTAGAAACCCAATTTGATCCTGAATGTGGACGGCTTCATTGGTGTGGCCTTTGTGGATTTGCTCAGGACTTGTGGTGGCTTTACACGGTGAGCCAATAAATACTGTCCATCTTTACAGTGTCTTTATACAGTTTACACCTTGTTTCTCACACGTCTTTACTACATTTAAGACAAAATAGAGAAACAGGCATTCAAGTTACAGTTCTATGGTGAAGCCATGCAGCAGGAAAATAGAGATCCAAGGCTGTTTGACAACTCAGATCTTTGTTTTCATGCTTCTACTCCATAATGCCTTGCAGTAATTTAGAGCCAAACGTACGTAAGTGTAGTCATTTATACATTCATATAATAAATAGGTGGGATGAAATGCTGGGACTACAAAGAATCATTGTATTTGTCCATACTAAAAATGACCACTTAATGCCAAAATTGTCCAAAAGTGTTCGCCTGAACTTCACTCATATGTCTAAATTCAGGTACAATATAAGTAGTATAAGGCCTACATTGTGTGCAGCCATCTTTTTAACTTCATCAACTCTTATCCTTGTTGTCCATCATGCCCACCACAGGGATGAAGCTGATGAGTTTGTGGAAATTGGAGCTCTGAATGGCATCTTTGTCCTGGGACGTAGCATGGGATTTATTGGTGAGTCATTTCTGTGTGCTGACACACTGCTACGGTAACGTATGCTAGATTGCAAACACTTCTAACCTTGTATGACAATCAATCCTTCCTCTTCGTATCTCCTCAGGACACTACCTGGACCAGAAGAGGCTGAAGCAGGGTCTGTATCGCCACCCCTGGGATGACATCTCTTATGTGCTCCCAGAACATATGTCCATGTAATCAGAGGGAAAAACCAGAGAGCGTCAGCCTTCTGTCCCCGAAATCCCCTCACTCCAGCTGTCAATTCCTCACACAAACTGTGATCTGTCACCCGGAAGCAGTGGCGTAATATAGGGAACATGTTACTACTAATATAGCTGTAAATTGCAAATATTAAAAAGAAAAATAGAATGTTTTTAGTTTTGGAAAGCTGTCAGTGCTGCAGTTCTGTGAATATAAGTAAAACGTGCTAAACTGTAAAACGTCGTCGGGGTCTGACTGAGGGAGATTTGAGTAAAAGTGAATTATTCAACGACTGACCACCACCACCACTCTCATGGCTAGTGAAGTACTGTTATTTATCCCAAACATATATCAGTGTTGTATTAACCTAGCATGTATCACAGACTATTGTGTCTCTGTGCAGCTCTCTTCATTGTGCCACTTGAGAATCATGAGCTTGCTACAAGGAGTGAACATGTAGTGCAATAATGCCTATAATATGAGAACATACTGTAGATCAGAGCTTTATTTATGTATAGGTGTATTAATAGTGGAAATTAAATGGTACAAGAATGTTATAGTTTTGATTATATTTAATGCTTTTGATACACAAGTGAATGAAGTCAGCTTACTGTGACAAAAGGGACCATTTTATGAGTAATTCCTGTCAGATGCTGCTGTCCCCAGGAAATATTCTCTCTCAGCTAGTGGAAAGTTGTTTTTAACATAAATGCACTAATCCCATAACAATAATAATTTTAGCAGTTAAATGCAATTATATATTTAATATCTTAACGTATTTTTTCACACGAATGTCTAAATGTGTATTGTGAATTTTCAGTCTGTTAGACGAGGGATTTTAAAGTTAATTACATGCCCAATATTGAACATGTTGCTCCATCTGTTATTACTCACTGACTTTTATTTGAATAAAACCAATTGTATGAGACCTTCAGCATAAGTCTCACCTTAGGAAATATGACACCCCTTTCAGATTGCTATATTTGTATACAGTGGACAGTAACTTTATGTAGACAATCTGTTCATAATCATTAGACTGAGTGCAGGACAAAACTATCTTTATTTTCTTTGAAGTAAAAGAAAATTATACATTTTCCCCACAATTTGAGGTCCAAAAGAAAATGTGTGGCAACCATCACTAGTGTCATCTATTATGTGAATGTTACAAAAATAGAAAAGTTCTCCGGACAACCAGAAACCTTACCAGTGTTGTTGCAATGCTTATTACTCAATGTGAACTGAACGTGCCTCTGTACTGATTTGTTGTATGTTGACAACTGTGTAATTGAGTAAAATAAAACAATGCAATTAATGTTATACAATGTGTATGTGCAGAGTTATCATTTAAATAGATAGTCAACATCTGCCTAGATTTAATAGTTTAAGTCCTTTTGCGATCTACAACTCTGCACACCCTTTATCAATTTAGACTCACTCCAGCTTTTTAAAAGGTAAACATGCTTTATGCAAACTTTGTGAAGTGTAAAAGTGCAGTAGAATCTGCAACCATGCAGAAATATAAATGTCTCTTGCCATTTTAACGTTTGAAACAGGTGTAATACCATGATCATGTTTGCATTTCATGTATGTGTGCCAGATCATGCCATTGTGCATCTGGCTCAATTACTTAATTACCAGCACACCTAATCACAGAGCCACCAATATTGCTATTAATTACACCTGTGATTTTTCTGCCTCATATTTCAGGCCACAAGGCGTTAGGCAGAATATATATATATAGCGGTGATTAAAACACGAGTCTTTATACATACTAAGTTGTACAGTATGAGGCTGTGCATTTATTGCTCGAGTGGTTCGACCTTCCCTGAAGCTGCAGAGTAAACAGCATGCGTGTCGGTGCAAGTTTCTCACCATGTGCAAAGCACAGCATGCACTGTGAACCAGCCACTGACGTCAAAGACGCGGTTACGCCTTTCACCCACTGCGCATGTCAGTGAAGTTGTCTGTGTTTACTAAGATGAAGTTGGTTCCTTATTCGTCGTTTCCCAACGCTTCAATCACTTTACAAGAAAGGTACGTGCTTAGCTTGTTTATTAATGCAAATAATAGCATGTAAAATAATACCCTAGACATTGTGCATAGTTATTCCGTTGTTGTTATCATTATGTACATGTAGCTATTTATGTCCCTTGAATAATTGCTGCGTTATATCTATCAATGTTTGACGTAAAATGTACCTTTTGGGTCTAAAATCACATCAGAGTAGGAATCCAAAGCCATTAGCCTGTTGCCTTGAAAATGACAACATCCGATCCGACCGTTTTGTTGTTTTTTTAATATCCATTTATGAAAGGAAAGTCAAATGACCAAAAGATACACTGACCCCTTTTGTTTGATTTCAGAATAATATTGCATTCATAACAAATTATATCTTTGTGATTTTTTTTAAGCAAACCATATTATCAGTTTCATTTTCAAACAGACGTTTTTTTCTAAAATTGTATTTTTGGTTAGTCAGATAAATATTAAATACGATTTTTGATTTCATTTTTTATAATTTTCTGTTGGTGTAATGTTGGTTAAAAAATGTAAAACTTATAAAACAAGTTTTTATTTCTATTTAGGCTGCCTGAGAGGGCGGGCTCTTGGGCGCCAGACTTAATTTATGTCTGATTGGTTGGCCGGGCCCACTCATCACTGCATTCAAGGATTACCGGTGTCATGACAAGGAAAATTATAGCCCGCCCTCTCAGGCAGCCCAAGACAAAAATAGAAATAAAAATTCTCAGATTTTCAGTTTTTCCATTTTTTCTATCCAACCGTATCCAACATTACACAAATACAACATTTCTGTAATTTCCAATTTTTTTCGTTAATATACACTAATCTGACCAACAATGCAATTTAAAAAAATGTAATTCAATTTTCCAATTTTTATATAGAAAACTGACCTGTCAAGATGGTTACACGGACCCATGCTCTCCCTTAAGTCGCTGATATGAAGCTACAAATACGAAACGCGCTTCGTTGTCGTTCTCTGTTTTGACTCATGTATGTGTGGCTGCGTATGTCGCCTCCTTTCCTTCACTAGTTTACCTCATTCCCCACCACTGCTCACTTTCATCGCCGGCAGCAGAATGGCAGCGGCGGCCCCCAACCCGGAGGACTCCACCAGGAGCAGCAGTAGCAGTAGCAGCGGCAGCAGCACACCCAGCGTCCTTGCCGGAGAAGGAGACGCGGAAGAGGCCGAGGACTTTACCTCCTCCTCCCACTGCTCGGAGCTGTCTCGGCGGCAGAACGAGCAGAGGAAGCAGGGCTTGTTCTGCGACGTGACGCTGGCCTTTAGCAGCGGGGCGGCTAGTGGGAGCGTCCAGAGCTGTGAGTTTTCAGCTCACAGGTCTGTCCTGGCTGCGGCGACCGATTATTTCCCGCCCCTGCTTGGAGGACAGTTCTCCGAGTCCTTGTCCGGACGGGTAGAGATGAAGGAATGGAGCTCAGAACTGGGGCCGGACCCGGATACGGTGGAGAGTGTCATCCAGTATATGTACACTGGAGAAATACGCGTTAGCACCTGCAATGTACATGAAGTGCTGGAGCTAGCTGACAGGTATGGTCTGTTTAATGTAACATTTCCGTTTTTCGTCAATGAGACTGCTCTGTTGCCTAAAAGTATTGTTTTGTGCACTGCTTGCAGAAAACAAGACTGGCCTGGCCCCTAGTTATTCTAGATAAAACAGAATAGTAGGCGATTATCTTGTTACAAGAACTGATCATTCTATCTGTCATCCTGTTGGCTCTATTAGGTTCCTCCTGCTGCAGCTGAAGGATTTCTGTGGTGAGTTCCTTAAGAAGAAGCTGAGCCTGACCAACTGTGTGGCGGTGCACAGTCTAGCCCATATGTACACCTTGGACCAGCTGGCTCTACGGGCCGCAGACATGATCCGTCGCAACTTCCACAAGGTTATCCAGGATGACGAGTTTTACACGCTGCCCTTTCACCTGGTTCGTGACTGGCTGTCTGATGCAGAGATCACAGTGGATTCTGAAGAGGTGCTCTTTGAGGCTGTGGTCAAGTGGGTGCAGAAGAACCCAGAGGAGCGAAGCCGCTACTTTGAGGAGCTGTTCCGTCTCCTGAGGCTCCCACAGATAAAGCCCACCTACCTGACCAGGGTGGTGAAAACCGAGCAGCTGGTGTCCGCAAATGAGGCCTGCCTCCGGCTGGTGTCAGAGGCAGTAGAAGGCCACGCTATCCGCTTCGAGAACCTCAAATCAACTGATATGGAGTTCTGGTCTTCCCACATGGCCTCCTTTCAGCCGCGCTTTGGCCAGAACATGGATGTTATCATGGTAGTAGGCGGTGTGTCAGAGGGAGGGGACTACCTGAGTGAGTGTGTGGGCTACTTCATTTACGAGGACCGTTGGGTCAACCTGCCACACATCCACAACCACCTGGACGGCCACGCCATCGCTGCCACGGAGTCTCACGTCTACGTAGCCGGTTCTATGGAACCAGGCTTTGCTAAAACGGTGGAACGTTATAATCCTAATCGCAACACCTGGGAGCAAGTGAGCAACCTGACCACACGCAAGCACTCCTTTGGCCTCACCTGCATTAAGGATATATTGTACAGCATTGGTGGCCATGGAAACTTCAGTCCAGGTTTTAAAGACGTCAGTATATATGAGCCTGAGCAGGACAAGTGGCACAATCTGGAATCTGCACCCAAAATCCTGCGGGATGTGAAGGCAGTGAGTGTGGAGGACCGCTATGTGTACGTCACTGCACGCACACCTGTCGATACAGATAATGATGATGGACTGAAGACGGTGACCACTCGCTATGACACAGAGAGCCGCCAGTGGCAAGATGTTGACTCCCTGCCCCTTATCGACAACTATTGCATCTTCCAGATGGCTGTGGCCTCTACTAACTTCTACCACACAGCCTCCTGCTGCCCCAAGAGCTACACAGAGCGGGATGAGGTTGCCAAGCTAAAGATCAGTATGCGAATCTCTGATGAGATCCTGGAGAGCCTACCACCAGAGGTTACCAGCATCGAGGGTGCTGCCATCTGCCACTTCGATGAGGATGTCTTCATCATCGGAGGCTGGAAGAACAGCGACGATGTGGACAAGCAGTATCGCAAGGAGGCTTACCGCTACTGTGCTGAGAGGAAACGCTGGATGTTGCTGCCGCCAATGCCTCAGCCTCGCTGCCGAGCCACCGCCTGCCACGTCCGAATCCCCTACCGTTTCCTGTATGGCTGCCAGCGCTACCCCATGCCCCAGAACCTGGCCCGCCAGCGAGATCGCATGCAGCAGATGCAGCAGCTTCACCGGCGCACGCTCACTTTACGCCGGCAGCTCCAGTCGCAGATAGAGTGCTGAGCAAGTCGATGCTTAATCAAAGAACTACACGGCTCTGTCCGATGATACACTGTAGGCACCCATTCCATTGCAGCCATCTTCATCGACCCTCTTGTTGCCCTCATACTGGATTTCATTCAAATGAACTCTGTGCCATCAGCTCTCATGCTGTTCTGTTAATGGCTGATATGTCCAAAGCCATGAAATGTGTGGACAAGTGTCTGGTGGTCTGTGAGGAGGGAGAAGGGAATGTAAACATGTGAATAAGAGTGTTATATAGCAGCCAACAACAGGATATCCTTTTGTCAAGTATGTTGGTATAGATGCTGTTTATCTGTTTGTATATAAATAGTATAAATCTGTATATGTAAACATTTATATGGATATTTTACATTCCTTTATTGTATGCCTCTACTGGGGAGGCTACAGTATGTGACATTACCAATAACTGCATTCCTACATTCAATCCATACTAGCTCATTCCATTTTAACACTGTGACAATCTCTTCATGCAAGTAGAACATGAGTCAAAATGTCTTAACTCTAACTGATATCGTAATTGCTATATTAGAATGGCTCTGCTTGTTACTGTGCAGCCTAAACAACTACATTTGAATTAATTCAGAAAGGCTGTTAATCTTAAAATCCTGTAGACTAGTTTACTTTTAGATTGCACTTTCCCTTCAAAAGAGTATATTTAAGTATTTATTTTTGTGTTGCTCATCTAACACTTGAAAACTAGTACTTTTTCTCCAGGTTTCTGGCGAGTTGAAATTATGCGAGACCTGTGATGTTGAAAAGATGTGATAAGATGTAATAACATGATTCCTCTGAGTTATCTCAACATTTGACCAAATGCATTTAGCTCCACTCACTGACAATGGCTCAATCATTCCTTTCTTTTGCACTCGGGCAGTCTATTGCTTAGTATATTTCCATACATTCAAGAAAAATACATTGAAAATGTAGGTGGGAGTACGGGAGTGTGTATGATTTGTGTTTGCAGGTCAGAGCTTTTCTACAACTGCACCTTTTGACATCTAATTGTTTGTAAAGTCTTACAGAAGCATAGGGATATAAATTGAGACATTAAATGTCTTGTTAAACCTTGTGTTATTGTACTTAACGTCCAGCTGGGTGTATATTACAGATCTGCTACGTTGTTCTTCGGTCTCCTCTCTCCGTGTTAAGAGACTTAAAAATGAGATGAAAAGGAATCCGACGTATAGGCAAAACAAACAGGATTGTTTATAAGAATGTGTTGTGACTGACATTCAGAAATTCCCGCTGTCCATGCAGCACCTATTAAGTTATAAAGGTTACAGAGCGCAGAAATTACAGTCCTTTCCACTTTATGACCAATATAAATATCACTGCAAATATTAAGTGGAATAAGCTATGTAATTTGCTTTGCATGTGATAGCCTGACATAACCTTATATTGGATGTAAGAAATGCTAATGTCATCACTTGCAATTAAAGTTGTTTTGTAAAATAAATGGTTATTCCTGTGTTGGACTTCACTAGTTAAAGGAGTTACTACCCACAAATCTTGATGCAACCTGCATCTACTATAAGACTGTTGAATTAGTGTTAACTGCTTAGTCTCACAGTTCTAGCTGTTAAAATAAGAAGCTACAAAGTTAAATGCCATTCTCCAGTGGCTAGAAACCTATGGAGACCACACTGTAATGGAATCAGTGGTATTGGCTTTCATGAAAAACAGAACTTTTGTTTTCGTTTTATTCATTTTAAATTCACCTCGCAGAGAAACCCTAGTGGAGAGCATAGCCTGTATAAAATAGAGAGACGGGTGGGAACCTTCTATCAGTGCATTTGCCTTGGGGGGGAAGATTACATACAATCCCACCATCGTTTGTGGTGTTGCCTTTACGTGTTTATCATAGGCTCGCATTTTAGATCTTATGCGAAAATAAATGTTTAGTCGCTTTAGGCCACAGAATACATGACATCTATTTTCACTTGTGTCATATTTAGTAGACGGTTTCCATCCATGGTTTCGAGTTGACGCCACATGGGATAATCATTAAAAATGAACGGAACTGTCTAACGTTACCACTTTGTTTTGTCACGTTAAAAAAGTTCCGACACTTTCGATAGTACCGGAAGGAAGCATCACTGCTCTAGCAGTGGATTTTGTTGTCCCTGTAGTACCGTTAACGTCACTTGTCAACGGAGATTGACAACTGACGATTATACGCCTTTATCAACTTTAACAGAGTGGCAACCAATTTCAAGGAAATGGTAATCATATTTTTTCAAATTATAGCTTTTAGCCGAATGCCAAGCACCACAATGAATGCCCACTACAAGTACAAACTTGCATACTAGGTTAGCTAAACGTACCTAGCTAGCTAGCTATTTTAACGTTAGCTTCACCACTATGGCTAAGATTAACTAGCTAACGTTAACGCTTTATCGTCTCAGTAAATTACAGCAAACCATGCAGATTATTAATATTACAACTATAACTATCCAGCAGGACTAACGTTACTGTTTGATGTCCAAAGGGACAACGCGTTTTGCACGTCTAAGATATGGTGTATTACCCACTTTCTCCCTAAGTTACATTAACACTCGCACATATTTTCAAAGATTCCAGAGTTGTCCAACCCCTCAGTGTGTATGAGGGACCCTCAGAGGGTACAGGAGATCCTACAGTCCATGGTGAAGGCTGGCTCCAACACCGTGCAGGTATACGAGAGCCAGATCTACGAAAGGTTTCAGTGTCACCATATAGTTATAGTATTTGCAGTATTTGTACATGAACAATATGTGTGAGTGATGTTTCATTTTTCATCCAGGTGATCTCAGATTTTGACATGACCCTGACAAGATTTGCATACAATGGCAAAAGGTGCCCTACGTGTCACAGTAAGTCCACTAACAAGTAAACTGTAGTTTGTGGTTTTCAGCTAAACGTTGTTGTCATTTTGTATTGTATTGTGTATTTTATTTTCAGATATCCTTGACAACAGCAAACTCATCTCCAATGACTGTAAAATAGAGGTAGGAATGAGACTTTATGGCCAAAGCAGATTTTCCATTGGTAGGACTGTTCATATCATAATGCATGTTCAGCTTTTTAGTTCTTACAAGTGAGATACACGTTTATATGCTTTTATTTGCAAAGTTTTAGAAATGTTTATGTTTCGATTTTAAGCAGGAGACTACCTAAAAACATTCACAATTTTTCTTTTCATTTGGTGAATCATTTATTTACCCATTCATTCTGTCAATCATATTTAGTCTGTCTGCCCTGTAATGTGCAATACGAAGAATTAAAACATACAGACAGATTGAACATTGATTTGTGACTTGGATCTGTTCAGTAATGCAGACATGTGAAAGGTGCTTGTTATAGTCATCATGCTATTCAATATTTTTCCTCAGTACATTTTTGTATGTTTTTATAGGGCATTTATTTCCATAAAACCACATATTGCTTAAGTATTATTTGCGGGAAAATATTACAAATTTCAAGAGATTGTCTGGAATTTGTTAGTATTGTAACCATAGACAGAAACACATCATCCCCGAACCTCTAGGATATAATCTGAGAAGTTGTAAACTGAAGATCGTCTCCCACTCTAATTGGGTAAAATGCAGCCGTTTTCTAGATGTTTACAAGCCAGTTGGTTTACTGAGTGTTATCCTGTCTCCGTCAGCTGAAGGAGCTGCTCAACACATACTACCCTATAGAGATTGACTCTTCACGGCCGGTAGAAGAAAAGCTGCCCCTTATGGTGGAGTGGTGAGTATCTAATACAGCTTTTAGTAAAAATACGATATTGTGTACTTTAATGTGTTCATAAAACTGTGCTGCACCTATGTCTCACAGGTGGACTAAAGCTCATGAACTGCTGGTACAGCAGAAGATTAGGAAAGACCTGCTAGCCGTGGTGGTGCAGGAGTCTGATGCCATGCTGAGGTCAGAAGACTACAACTATTTAATACTATGCTTTTTTTTATCTTATTTCTCATTTTTATGACATTCTGTATTATGATTGATTTGACATTTTTGTGACATACAATTTAAGGCATTTTGGTGACATACTATACGATTTTCATATAAGGAATTGTGACATTTTTATATATATATACACATGTGGCATGTACTATACTATGACTTTTTTAATCACATTTTTTAGGACATACACTATGTCTTATGGCCATTACCAATATTTATGGCATACTATATTATAAAAAAAATACTATGAATTTTTTATGACATTTTTGTATGATATATTTTGTGACATTTGTGACTTTTTATGACAGATTTATGGCATATTATATCATTAGTTTTTGTTATGGCGTATTATACTATGACGTTTTCTATGACATACTATATTACAAAAAAATACTATGACATTTTTGTGATATTTTTTAACAGGGAGGGCTACAAGCTCCTCTTTGACCACCTGTATGAGCACAGCATCCCTCTGCTCATCTTCTCTGCTGGAATAGGAGACATCCTGGAAGAGGTTATTCGCCAGGCTGGAGTCTTCCACCCCAACGTCAAAGTCTTCTCCAACTATATGGATTTTGATGAGTCTGTGAGTAGCCACACCACAAACTATGATTTGATCCCCACACCAGGCATTGAACTGATGTATGTGACTCTTGATCTGCTGATACAGGGAATGTTGAGGGCTTTCAAGGGAGAGCTGATCCACATCTACAATAAAAGGGAAGGTGCGCTGCTCAACACTGGCCATTTCCAGGAGCTGCGGACGCGGCCTAACGTGCTACTGCTGGGAGACTCTCTGGGAGATCTGACCATGGCTGACGGGGTGCAGGATATGGAAAACATTCTCAAGATCGGGTTCCTCAATGACAAGGTCAATAAAATCTCACACTCTCATGGTCTTTAAAATGTCTCCATACCGTTAACTAGTTTACGACACCATTAACCTGTTGTGTTTACATTCATGACATTGTGTACAATTGTTGTGCACCTTACTAATCATTTTTATTGTTTATATTTTGTTTATTTGCACTCTTTCCTACTTTGCACTTTATCTGCTGGACAATAATATTTAGTACCTGCTGCCCTGAGATGAATGTCAGAACTCAAATACATCCACATCTACCCTCTAAGATTATAGTATGCTCCCAATATTTACCATGTTAAATAGTCATATTCTGACATTTTAATACACTACTCATCTGTTTGTTTTTTTTTCTCAGGTGGAGGAGAGGAAGCAGTCTTACTTGGACTCATATGACATTGTGTTGTTAAAAGATGAGACCTTGGAAGTCCCTAATGCTATAATGCTCTACCTTACTGGCAATAATTTAACTGAGAATTAACAACACCACTGGCCATTTGGTATTGAACACCCCAGTGCCATCAGTTGAGGAGGCTCCTGCTCAGAAAGTGCCAGTTGAAGGCATATTTTACAACCAACTAAGAATGTTTCATGATTATTTATTATTTTACAAAACTATTCACTAGTCCAGTTGACAGCCGCAGTTCACGTACACCACGTCACCCTTTTATATTTTTGTTCATTGGCCTTCCTCTCATGTTTATGGTTAAACTGCTTTTGGGCCATACTGTATGTGATGGAAGCCATATTTGCAATGTCTACCTACTGTGCAGCATGTAAAGAGTGTGTGGGTATGGGTGTTTTCTTCATTTGTTTATTTGGGGAAGAGATAAGATAACATTTGTCAACACATAGGATGTAATGATGAAGGGGAAAAAAAACGCAAAACACAAATGACAGTGCTTGACTTGGTATCTGGTTTGAAACTGATTTCCAGCCTCCTACAATAAAGCTCCTTTCCCACTAATTTTGACCTGAAAACTGTTTTTTAAAAGATATAGTGTTTTCTTACTTTGTCAAGTCTTCCAAATTGTTGGCCAAGTACAGGTTGTATTTTTTAATGAAAACTTGTTTTTGTTGTGTAACACCACTGTGAACTATGACACCTACAAATGTGTTTAAGAGTCAAATAAATGGGTAAACAAAAATTTTAAAAATACGTATGTTTTATTTAAGTATGGTAGAGGTAACTGAGAGGTTGAATTAATGGTAAGAACTTACTGCTACTTTAGAAGTGTTATAGTAAGAGGATTTTCAGATTTCTGTTGGTAAGGTTTCATACTTTCTGCACTGCAACAAACTAAAATTCATGAAACTCAACTAAATATTAACACTATAGGTTAATAACGCAATATCCAAAATTGAAATGTGTGCCATGTAGTCAGTCATTCATGAATGTCAGAACTTATTACCTCATGTTCCAACTTGTCAGTTTCTGATCATTGTTATAGAATATTAGCTTAGTATGTCAGAAAAAGTTATAGAATAGTATGTCAAAAAAGTCATAGTATGTTGAAAAAAGTCAGTATTCCATGTCAAAGAAATGGACAAAAAAGTAATAAAATAGTATGTCGAGCAAAGTGATAAAAAGTCATAATATAGTATGTCAAAAAAGTCATAGTACAGTAGGTCGAAAAAAGTGATAAAAAAAGTCATGGTATAGTATGTGGAAAAAAGTGAGAGTATGGTATGTAGAAAAAGTCATAGCATAGTATGTCAAAAGAAGTGATAAAAAGTCATAATATAGGATGTCGAAAAAAGTGATAAAAAGTCATAGTATAGTATGTCGAAAACATTATATTATAGTATGTGGAAAGAAATGATAAAAAAGTCATAGTATAGTATGTTGAAATAATTGATAAAAAGTCATAGTAGAGTATGTCGAAAACAATTATAAAAAAGTCATAATATAGTATGTCGAAAAAAGTGGTAAAACAGTCATATTATAGTATTTTGAAAAAAGTGATAAAAAGTCATAGTATAGTATGTCGAACAAGTGATAAAAACATCATAGTATCGCATGTCGAACAAAATGATAAAAAGTCATAGTATATTATGTTGAAAGAAGTGATAAAAAGTCATAGTATAGTATGTCGAAAAACTGATAAAAACGTCATAGTATCGCATGTCGAAAGAAGTGATAAAAAAGTCATATTATAGTATGTTGAAAAAATTTATAAAAAATCAGAGTATAGTATGTCAAAATAAGTGGTAAAAAGTCATAGTATAGTATGTTGAAAGAAGTGATTAAAACGTCATAGTATAGTATTTCGAAAAAGTGGTAAAAAAGTCATAGTATAGTATATCGAAAAAGTGATAAAAATATCATAGTATAGTATGTCGAAAGAACTGATTAAAACGTCATATTATAGTATGTTGAAAACAGTGATAAAAAGTCATATTATAGTATGTCGCAAAAGTTATTAAAAATGTCATATTATAGTATGTTGAAAAAAGTGATAAAAAGTCATAGTATAGTATGTCGAAAAAAGTGGTAAAAAAACGTCACAGTATAGTATGTCGAAAGAAGTGTTTAAAACATCATAGTATAGTATGTCGAAAAAAATCATAGTATGGGATGTCGAAAAAAGTGATAAAAAGGTCATAATACAGTATATCGAAAAAGTAATAAAAAACTCATAGTATAGTATGTCGAAAGAAGTGATTAAAAGGTAATGGTATAGTATGTTGAAAAAAGTGGTAAAAGTCATAGTATAGTACATCAAAAAAATGATAAAAAAGTCATAGTTTAGCATGTTGAAAGAAGTGATTAAAAAGTCATAGTATAGTATGTCGAAAAACTGATAAAAACGTCATAGTATCGCATGTCGAAAGAAGTGATAAAAAAGTCATATTATAGTATGTTGAAAAAATTTATAAAAAATCAGAGTATAGTATGTCAAAATAAGTGGTAAAAAGTCATAGTATAGTATGTTGAAAGAAGTGATTAAAACGTCATAGTATAGTATTTCGAAAAAGTGGTAAAAAAGTCATAGTATAGTATATCGAAAAAGTGATAAAAATATCATAGTATAGTATGTCGAAAGAACTGATTAAAACGTCATATTATAGTATGTTGAAAACAGTGATAAAAAGTCATATTATAGTATGTCGCAAAAGTTATTAAAAATGTCATATTATAGTATGTTGAAAAAAGTGATAAAAAGTCATAGTATAGTATGTCGAAAAAAGTGGTAAAAAAACGTCACAGTATAGTATGTCGAAAGAAGTGTTTAAAACATCATAGTATAGTATGTCGAAAAAAATCATAGTATGGGATGTCGAAAAAAGTGATAAAAAGGTCATAATACAGTATATCGAAAAAGTAATAAAAAACTCATAGTATAGTATGTCGAAAGAAGTGATTAAAAGGTAATGGTATAGTATGTTGAAAAAAGTGGTAAAAGTCATAGTATAGTACATCAAAAAAATGATAAAAAAGTCATAGTTTAGCATGTTGAAAGAAGTGATTAAAACGTCATAGTATAGTATGTTGAAAGAAGTGGTAAAAAAGTCACATTATCGTATATATAAAAAAAGTGATCAAACAATCATAGTATAGTATGTTTTAAAAAAGTGATAAAAAGTCATAGTTTAGTATGTCGAAAGAAGTGATTAAAACGTCATATTATAGTATGTCGAAAAAAGTGGTAAAAAAGTCATAGTTTAGTATGTCAAAAGAAGTGATTAAAACGTCATAGTATAGTATGTCGAAAAAGTCATAGTATAGTATGTTGGAAACAGTGGTAAAAAAGTCATAGTATAGTATATCAAAAAATGTATAAAAAAAAGTCATAGTATAGTATGTTGAAAAAAGTGATAAAAAGTCATAGTATAGTATGTCGAAAAAAAGTAATAAAAACGTCATAGTATAGTATGTTGAAAAAAGTGATAAAAAGTCATAGTATAGTATGTCGAAAAAAAGTGATAAAAACATCATAGTATAGTATGTTGAAAAAAGTAATAAAAACGTCATAGTATAGTATGTTGAAAAAAGTGATAAAAAGTCATAGTATAGTATGTCGAAAAAAGTGATAAAAACGTCATAGTATAGCTTGTCAAAAAAGTGGTAAAACAGTCATATTATAGTATGTTGAAAAAAGTGACAAAAAAGTCGTATTATAGTATGTCGAAAAAAGTGATAAAAAGTCATAGTATAGTATGTCAAAAAAATCATAGTATAGTATGTTGAAAAAAGTGGTAAAAAAGTCATAGTATAGTATGTCGAAAAAAGTGGTAAAAAAAGTCATAGTATAGTATGTCAAAAAAATCATAGTATAGTATGTCGAAAGAAGTGATTAAAACATCATAGTATAGTATGACAAAAAAATCATAGTATAGTATATTGAAAAAAGTGATAAAAAAGTCATAGTATAGTATGTAGAGAAAAAAGTGATAAAAAGTCATAGTATAGTATGTTGAAAAAAGTGATAAAAAGTTATATTATAGTATGTTGAAAAAAATGATAAAAAAGTCAAAGTATGGTATGTTGAAAGAGGTGATTGAAACGTCATAGTATAATGCGTCGAAAAAGTCATAGTATAGTATGTAAAAAAAGTGATAATAACGTTATAGTATAGTATGTTAAAAAAAGTGGTAATAACGTTATAGTATAGTATGTTAAAAAAAGTGGTAAAAAAGTCATAGTATAATATGTCGAAAGACGTGATTAAAACGTCATAGTATAGTATGTCGAAAAAATCATAGTATATTATGTCTCAAAAAGTGATAAAAACGTTATATTATAGTATGTTGAAAACAATTATAAAAAAGTCATAGTATGTTGAAAGAAGTGATAAAAAGTCATAATATAGTATGTTGAAAGAAGTGATAAAAACGTCATAGTATAGTATATTGTAAAAAGTCATAAAAAGTCATATTATAGTGTGTTGAAAAAAGTGATAAAAAGTCATAGTATAGTATGTTGAAAGAAGTGATAAAAAGTCATATTATAGTGTGTTGAAAAAAGTGATAAAAAGTCATAGTATAGTATGTTGAAAGAAGTGATAAAAAGTCATAATATAGTATGTTGAAAGAAGTGATAAAAACGTCATAGTATAGTATATTGTAAAAAGTCATAAAAAGTCATATTATAGTGTGTTGAAAAAAGTGATAAAAAGTCATAGTATAGTATGTTGAAAGAAGTGATAAAAACGTCATAGTATAATATGTCGAAAGACGTGATTAAAACGTCATAGTATAGTATGTCGAAAAAATCATAGTATATAATGTTTTTAAAAAAGTGATAAAAACGTTATATTATAGTACGTTGAAAACAATTATAAAAAAGTCATAGTATGTTGAAAGAAGTGATAAAAAGTCATAATATAGTATGTTGAAAGAAGTGATAAAAACGTCATAGTATAGTATATTGTAAAAAGTCATAAAAAGTCATATTATAGTGTGTTGAAAAAGTGATAAAAACGTCATAGTATAGTATGTCGAAAGAAAGTGATAAAAAGTCATATTATAGTATGTTGAAAAAGTGATAAAAAGTCAAAGTATAGTATGTTGAAAAATTCAAAAAAAAGTCATAGTATATTATGTCAAAAAAGTCATAGTATAGTATATTGAAAAAAGTGATAGAAAAGTCATAGTATAGTATGTCGAAAAAAGTGGTAAAAAAGTCACAGTATAGTATATCGAAAAAGTGATAAAAATGTCATAGTATAGTATGTCGAAAGAAGTGATTATAATGTAATATTATAGTATGTGGAAAAAGAGATAGAAAGTCATAGTATAGTATGTCCCAAAAAGGTGATAAAAATGTCATAGTATAGTATGTCGAAAGAAAGTGATAAAAAGTCATACTATAGTATGTTGAAAAAGTGATAAAAAAAAGTCATAGTATAGTATGTCGTAAAAAGTGGTAAAAAAGTCATAGTATAGTGTGTTGAAAAAAGTGATAAAAAGTCATAGTATAGTATGTCGAAATAACTGATTAAAATGTCATAGTACAGTATGTCGAAAAAGTCATAGTATTGTATGTTGAAAAAAGTGATAAAAAGTTATCATATAGCATGTCAAAAAAAATAATAAACATTTCATAGTATAGTATGTAGAGAAGTGACTTAAAAAAAACTCCTAGTAGAGTATAACATGCTGAAAAAAGCGTTAAAAAAGTCATAGTACATAGCACGTCTAAAAAAATGTAATTCTTAATTCCTGTAATGCACATCTCAAAACCAATTGCACCATACAGCTTTTGTTCACTCAACTGTCTTCCAATCATTAACTTAGCACCCTAATTTATCTGACTTGTCAACCACGTTCATGTTTTTGTCATTTGGCTTAGTATATTGGACCTCAAAGCATACTGAGACATGTAGGACTTCAACACTCAACCGTTGGACTTCAAATCATTCTCTTATCCTTCTAAGCTATTTGATCTGACAAAAAACCTACGTTGTTGACACATTTGTCTTTTCCACTTTGGATCTCAAAACCTACTGAGACATGTAGGACTTGAACACTCAACCTTTGGTTTTCCAATAACTCTCTCATCCCTCTAAGCTATCTGAACAGCCATAGAAATCAGAGTTTATGACATATTTGTCTCTAGACTGTTTCTCTCAATGAATAGGACCTCTAAGCTTTCAGAGACATGTAGGATTTCAACTCTCAACCTTCTGTCCCCCAATCACTCTCTTTTCCCTCTAACTACCTGCCTTACTACCAAAGCAGTAATTTTGGCATATTTGTCTCTTTCACAAAGTATATCAGACCTCAAAACTTCATATATATAAGATTCAAACACTCAACCTCCTGTCTTACAATCATTCTCTTATTACTCTAATATATCTGACCTGAAACCTACATTGTTGACACATGTCTCTTTCACTTTGTGCATAGGACCTCAAAACTCACCGCGACATGTAGGACTTGAAAACTCAACCTTTGGTTTTCCAATCATTCTTTTATCCCTCTAAGTTATCTGAAGAGACACACAAATTTGAGTTTTAGACATATTCGTCTATTTCACTCAGTGAATAGGACCTCAGAACTTTTAGAGACATATAAGATTTGAACCTTGACTGAAGAGTTTATGATTTTGGCATATTTGTCTCTTTCACTTAGTATATTTGACCCTTAAAACTTTCTCAAACATGTAACATTCAAACACTCAACCTTTTGTCTTGCGACCATAATCTTATCAACCTAGGCTATCTGACCTGACACAAAGTTCAAGTTTTTGTAAAAAAGTCATAGTATAGTATATCAGAACAAAAATGCTAAAATAAAGTCATACTATAGTATGTCGGAATAAGTAATAATATAGTATATCAAAAAAAGTGATTAAACAGTCATAGTGTAGTATGTTGAAAAAAGTGATAAAAAAGTAATATTATAGTATGTTGAAAAAAGTGATAAAAAGTCATAGTATAGTATGTCGAAAAAAGTGATAAAAAAGCCTTAGTATAGTATATCGAAAAAAGCAATAGTATAGCCATAGTATAGTATGTCGAAAAAAGTGATAGAGTCATAGTATTGCATGTCGAAAAAGGCATAGTATAGTGTGTTGAATTTTTTTTTAAAAAGGCATAGTATAGTATGTTGAAATAGGCATTGTACAGTACGTCGAAAAAAGCCATAGTATAGTATGTCGAAAAAAGTGATAAAAAAGCCATAGTATAGCATGTTGAAATAGGCATTGTACAGTACGTCGAAAAAAGCCATAGTATAGCATGTCCAAAAAAGTGATAAAACATTCATAGTATAGTATGACGAAAAAAGTGTTAAAAAGCCATAGCATAGTATGTCGAAAGAAGCCATATTATAGCATGTTGAAAAAAGTGATAATAAAGTCATAATATAGTATGTCGAAAAAAGTGATAAAAAGCCATAGTATAGTATGTTGAAAAAAGTGATAATAAAGTCATAGTATAGTATGTCGAAAGAAGCCATATTATAGCATGTTGAAAAAAGTGATGAAAAAGCCATAGTATGTATATTATGTTGAAAAAAGTGATAATAAAGTCATAGTATAGTATGTCGAAAAAAGTGATAAAAAAGCCATAGTATAGTATGTTGAAAAAAGTGATAAAAAAGCCATAGTATAGCTGTCAGGGACGATACATTTACCCATACGTGAGCCTCAATCCTAAATGTTTGTCCACAGTATAGCATGCCAAAAAAAGTGATGAAGAAGCCATAGTATAGTATGTCGAAAAAAAGTGATAAAAAAGTCATAAAGAAGTCATAGTACATAGTACAGTATGTCATAAAAAAATCATGGTGCTGGCTTGTGTTGTAAAGCTCTTTGAGGGGTCCATTTAGCATCTTGTCATTGACAGCAGGTCTAATGAGTGGTGGAGCGGACACAACTATCGATATGCAATCCGATGTTTAACCCTTGTGTTCTCCTCCCATCGACCATGCACTTGTTGTCCTTCTCGGGTCAAAATTGACCCGGTCTGTTTTGCCAGTTTATAAAGCATGAAGTATAAATTATTACCCAATTCTGTGTTACATCTTCTAAGCAACTTCTTTCCAACCTATTACCACTAGTTTTACACTTTTTTTTAAATATATGGTCCAAAGAAACGCATTTATATAAAATATACCTAATTTCTGAGTTAAAAAAAAGCTGAAATTATGAATTATTTTGACTAACAGTTGAGATCAATGGGAACATATGTTGATGGGTTATCACAGACTGGTATAAGTAAAAGTTTAGTCAAGATACTGTTTTGAAACCATTTCAAGTTTTTTAATGGCAGCCAATAATCACGCTTGTTGTCCTCCCGGGTCAAAATTGACCCGGTCTGTTTTGGCTATTAATAAAGCATAAAGTATAAATTATCACCCAATTCTATTTTACACCTTCTCAACAACTTAATTCCAACTCATTACCACTAGTTTTACAGTTATTTTTGGAATTTATGGTGAATAAACTTAATTTACATGAAGCGATACCTAATTTTTGGGTTAAAATAAGCATAAATTATGAATTATTTTCATTATAGTTAAGATCAGATGAACCTATGTTTGTGGATAATCACTGACTATATATGTTAGTGATTAGTCAGGATATGGTTTTGAAACTATTTTATTATTTTTAATGGCAGCCAATAATCACACCTGGTGTGTTCCTGGGTAAAAATGGGCTTGTTCTGCTTTGCCTGTTTATAAAGCATAGACAATTATAATTAATCACTCAATTCTGTGTTACAACTTTTATTCAACTTCATTCCAATTCATCTCAACTAGTTTTACACTTATTCTTTTCTATTTATGGTCAACAGACCTCATTTACATGACATTATACCAACCTTCTGAGTAAAATGGGTTGAGATCATTATTTGTGTTTGGATTGATGACTGGCATGTGACAATTATTATATTCCCAGGTTAAAATTAACTGGTGCAATTGTATTCACAAACAAAGGAGAGCTACCAAAATGGAAAAAAATAATTTACGGAAAATTGTCTCGTCTCCATTTAGGAAAAGACACATCAAAAGTGTTATAACAACAAGTTTACAAAGCTGTAGTTTGAAGTTGTGTCTGTATGTTTGTATTTGTGTGTGTGTGTGTGTGTGTGTGTGTGTGTGTGTGTGTGTGTGTGTGTGTGTGTGTGCGCGTGTGTTTGTGTGCGCATATGTGTGTGTGTGCGCGTGTGTGTACGTGCACGCACATGTGTGTGTCTGTGTACATTTTTGTCAGGACAGCTCAATAGTGTGATATATTGCAGGTCTCAGTTTGTGTGTGTGTGTGTGTGTGTTTGTGTGTGTGTGTGTGTATGTGTGCAGGTATGTGTGTAGGCACACATGTGCGTGCGTGCATGTGCACGTCTGCATGTACATGTGTGTCCGTGTGTGTGCGTGTTCATCTGCTGAAAAGAACAGTAGTGTGATCCACTATACAACTCGTGTGTGTGTGTGTGTGTGTGTGTGTGTGTGTGTGTGTGTGTGTGTGTGTGTGCGTGTGTGTGCGTGTGTGTGCGTGTTTGTATGTGTGTGTGTGTGCGTGCATGTTCATGTGCTCAAAAGCACAATAGTGTGATCTTTTGCAGGTCTCAGCTACTGTGTGTGTGTGTGTGTGTGTGTGTGTGTGTGTGTGTACTGTATGTGTGTGTGTGTGTGTATGTGTGTGCACGTGAGCATCTACACGCGTGTGTGTATGTGTTCATCTCCTGAAAATCATAATGATCCATTGCCCAATTTCAGTATGTTGTGTTTGTGTGTGTGTGTGTGTGTGAATGCATGTGCGCGCACACGTTTGTTGTCTGTGTGTGTGTGTGTGTGTGTGTGTGTGTGTGTGTGTGTTTGGGTGCATTTCCATGTGCTGGAAAGCATAACAATGTGATCAATTACATGAGGTAGTTCTCAGCTGCTGTTTGTATGAATGTGTGTGTTTGTGGGTGTGGGGGGGGGGGGAGTGTATGTGTGTGTACATGTGCGTGGGGGTGTTTGTGTGTCTCCGCATGTGCATTCATGTATGTGTGTGTTCATCTGCTGTTGAGCGCAAAAGTGCCCCATTGCACCACCGGGTCAAAAGAACATAATTGGGAACCACCCATGTTATTTTTGGTTAATTTGGTTGAAATATACCCATATTTCTGATAAAGAAACTTTGAAAACGGGTCAAATTTGACCCGAATACGACACAAGGGTTAAGGACATTTCTCCACCCATAGCAGCTAGTGCATGTGCGTCAAGCTCCACAATGACTGAGATATTTAACCTTCACAGTCATTTTAACTGTATGCTTTTCATAAAGTTAATTTGTCGTACACAATGCAACACACAAAAGTTTCATGAAAACCTAATAATTGGTTAATAACACAAACGTACTAAAATATTGAAGATTTCTTTTGTCATTTGTGGACAATATGCCATTTACAGTCAGTCATGCATTGTTTTGTCTTCTTTTGTCTAAACTCATTACCTCATTATATGTTCCAACTATAAAATGTGGTTCCATCTGTTTGTGAATGTCATGTTTTATTACAAATGGTTTAATGAATACAATGTTGATGAAAGATTTAGGCCACTGAAGTCTACCAAACTAATTCACATATACATGTCTGTACACAAACAGTATTTAAGAAATACAGTAGGTGTCTTAATTTTACTATAAAACTGTTTATTTTATGTTCCACAACACTCTTTTTGTGATCATGTTTTTCTATAATAGATAATATAACAAAGAATAATATTGTACAAACTAGCCACTCCCAATTATACTGTACAACCAGTGGTTTTTCATCAATTTTATGAGGCACTGCATTGACTACTAGTTTTATAAAGTAATATTCTGGAAGTAGGGCCCAGCCCAAATGGTTTCTTATGTAGTTCAATGTAAATATTTTCAACAGAACACAATTTCACTAGAGGCCATTTTTCTTCCTTTCACATTTTCAAACGCGTTTCCTCTGCACATTTTTTAATCAGAATCTAGCAAAGGGAACTGTCTGACTGCCTTAAATAGAGCCTCAACAATGTTTTAATCTTTAAACATTAGTTGCACGACAGTTGCTAAAATGGCGGTATGACCTCAGCCACTGCATGCCTGTTCCTTGCCACCAATTAAATACTGTACAAGTCCTCTTTACAGCTCATCTCGTTTCACTTGTTCAGACTCTTCATCCACCTTGAGTTTCAGTTCGTGTTCAACAATCTTCCCATCTTCGTTGCGGTCCTGCTTATTAAACATGTCCTTAATAACGCTGTCGGCGTCAAACCCTGGCAGAAGACGACCTTTGCCCTCTTTAACTTGGAGCATGATGAAGGCTGAAAACTGGAGAAAGCGTTGCAATGTTAAAAGCACGTTTATACCCAGCCTGTTTAGATAAGATTTAGCAGGGAGAACTATTTATTTGTCTGCTTACCTCCTCTAGAGGTACCTCTTTGTCACCGTTGAGGTCCATAGCAGGGAAGAGGGGAGTAGGGCTGTCTCCAAGCCACACAAACATGTAGCCTTCAGGCACACCCTTCTGCAGCTCCACTAACTCCAGCTCAAAGAAGAGCACTGCACTACTGGGAACTCCTGCAGCTGGAGACCCCAAAACAGAGAAGAGAAATCATAATTTGGGGTAAAAAGGAAGTGTGTTCAGAATGCAATCTGAGCAGTTCCTATGACTGACCTCCATTTTCACCGTGTCCCCAGTGTGGTGGGACGACCACCTCCCTCCTCTCGCCCACACACATGCCACTCAAACCTTTCTCCAAACCCGGGATCACCTTATTCGTTCCAAGAGTCGTCATGGAAGGTGAGTCGTAGTGGTCCCTGGAAATGGACACATAAACTGTTACCACTCTTAACAATGAGGATTTTTAAAATGCTCACTAAAACACTTCCATATATCAAAACCTTGAGCCAAGCAGACATATTCTGCTCTTAATAACACTGCAATATATTTCTTGTCCTGTCTATGCACCACCTGCCTATACTTGAATATCACATTGCACTTTTCTGCTTTTTTGCACTTCTGGTTGGACGCAAACTGCATTTCGTCGTCTTTGTACTTGTACTATGCACAATGACAATAAAGTTGAATCTAATCTAATGTAAATATGTGCTGTTGTCAGGGATACGTAAAATGGTATGATATCTGCACTTCTAGGCCCACTGCAATCTGTCAGACAAGGAGCCAGCAATGATTACATGCATAAACCAGGAGGAGGAGGATGCAGTGTAGCAGAGGGCGCTCACGAGGAGTACAGCAGGGTGCCGTCCATCATGGAGCAGTTATAACGATACTGAATAAAATCGTCAGCTTCACTGGTCACTTTGCAATCCTGAGGCTTGTAGGTAGATTTAATGTCGACTGGGTCTTCGGGGTTGTGGAAATCAATGACGTGAATGTGAAAGACCAGCACAGCAGAGCTAGGAATGAGGTCTCCTACAGCGGGAGGAAAAAAAACAGTGTTACAAACATAAACAAGACTAAGAAGATGTTGGTCCATTCCAAGTGTCTTCTGAATCCTCCCAATTCATGTGTCAAACTCACCAACTCCTTCTTGGCCATACGCCATGTGAGGAGGGATGGTAATCTTTCTCTTCTCTCCTATGCACAGCCCATGCAGGGCTTTGTCCATCCCTCGGATCACATATCCCTTGCCGATGTAAGTGTTATAGGTGCTGTTTCGCTTGTAGCTGTCAAGGGGAGCATTAAAGGGATAGTAAGGATTTTTTGAAGTGGGGTTGTGTGAGGTACTTTTTCCACAGTCAGTGTATGTCTATTGTACATGGTAGCCAGAAAACCCGCAGTTTACAGAAGCAGGCAGGAGTAGCGGGACGGAAGTTAAGCAATGTATTGCTGTGGACGGGGGCAGCAGCTAAATGCATTATAGCCATTTTTTTTAAATCAGTATGCTATATTTAGAATATTTTCATGACTTTACCTTGTCGTCAGACAGCCCTTTCCGATGGGGAACTGAAGCCATTATCTATGCTATCTTCAAACCCACCCGACTCTTTTGACAAAACAATAATTTTTACCACACAGAACACGGGGGCTGTTGGTCTACTGCTGCCTCGATCAGCTAGTTTGTTTGTGTTAGTGTGTGTGACTTTTGGTTAATCCAAACTAACCCTTTAAAATACCAATTTTTGGCAAAGGAGTCTGGTGGCTTTGAAAAGAGCATGGATGTATACGGCTTCCGTTCCCTGTCCGAAAGGGCTGTCTGAAGACAAGGTAAAGTGGTGAAAATAAGCTAAGTATATCGTACACTTGAAATGGATACACTGATGGGTGCACAATAGAGAGTGTGACATTTACTCCAGTAGGCTGCAGAGAAGAGCAGCAAGCATCAAGGCGGACCCTACACACCCTACCCTCAGAACTGCATGAGAAATAGTTTTTTTTCCAAGGGCCACTACAGTGTAGTGATATGCAACGACAATAATCTATCTATCTATCTATCTATCTATCTATCTATCTATCTATCTATCTATCTATCTATCTATCTATCTATCTATCTATCTATCTATCTATCTATCTATCTATCTATCTATCTATCTATCTATCTATCTATCTATCTATCTATCTATCTATCTATCTATCTATCTATCTATCTATCTAGCTGCTGCCCCCGTGCACAGCAGTACATTGCTTAGCTTCCGTGCCAGTACTGCTGTCTGCTTCTCCAAACGTGGGGCGTGCCGACCGCCATTTACTGTAGGTAATACACTGACTATGAGTAAGTACCTCATACAACCCTACTTTAAAAAAAAATCCTATCCCTTTAAACTCAGGTAATTTTGCTTTACATTGTATTGCTTTCTAAGAATGGAGAAAGCTCAGGTTTACCTCGAGTCAAAGGCTGTGCCGTCCTGGAATGTACCGTTGTAGTGGTAGCGGATGTAATCTCCAGTCACCGTCCTGCGGACGCAGCCTTCAGGCACCTCCTTCACCTCCACAACTAGGTCATCCTTAGGGTTGAACACATCAACCAGCAGCACCTGGAACACCAGCGTAGCCTGAGGAGGGACCCGAGTTCCTGTTAGGGAAAAAAGTAAGACATGCAGTGTGTCTATATCTATATCTCACAGTTTCAGGTCCATACCAGTCACATATACTTTACCTTAATGTGGACCATTTCTAAAAGCATACTTTTACTCTTGAGATTAGTTTCCTTCCTTCCAGGCAGACCTTTTTTTGTTCATATTATATGGTATGGAACTTTCCCCCTTGCAGTAACTTGCAGACAGTCGTGTATGACATTAGCAATCCTTTTTTTGCATTAGTTTTGTGCACATTATTACTGCATAATAGTGCAGTAAGCGTGGACATGAAAAATAAGTGCACCGAAACAATAATCAAACATGAATACTGTCGGATATGTCAGAGTTTCAGACATATACCCAAACACAACTACAGAGAAGCATTTTCAAAATAGTCTCTAATGTGGTACCATGCAACAATAATGTAACTTGACAATAAAAGCAAATGAGACAACTTGCTCACTGTAATAAATAACATTTGTTTGTCAAACCATAATAAAATGAACAGAAACCAATGGTAGCTTTTAGGGCATTTTCACGCCTTTAAGTCTGAACTAAGGTGCATGTTTTTGTTACATTGTCTACATTTGATCCAGTTAGTTAAGATTTCACACTGCAATAATGCCACCGCACTAAAGACCTTTACGTGACATACCTACTTCCCGTTGTCATCCCGTGGGCTGCGTCTCCCTATACTTCACATCGATTTGTTTGTAGACGGGCTTCCCCGTCCTCTCGTATCCTTTCTCTAGTGTCAGAGCTACCGCGGCTCATTTGTTTTGTTGCGTTGTTGAGAATCAAGACACGCAAACTTTACTTTGGTCTTGAGGAGCTGCAGTATTTATTCAGAGACAAACTGAAACTGACACATTGCCACTTACAGTAACAACTTAAATGCTAATGCTCCGATCGCTGACACCTGTCTGCTCGGCGCGCATCCGCTGTCACTCTTGTGTTGTGGTCAATCAAACACTCGCTGCGTGCACGCTAAGCACTGAGCTACTCCTTAAAAGAGCTTCTCCGGTCTTATAACAAGACGATAGCCTGCCAGAACTTTTTTTGTATTTGGTTTGAAAGTCAGAACAATCCAAAAATAGCTTTCACACTTGAAACAAACCGGACCATGGTTTAGTAGTTTGATCCGGACCGAGACCACCTCTTTTCGTCTGACCAAATTTCGGCTGTTTGGTCCGGGTCACACCTGCAATTTTGGTTCGGACCAAACAAGGTAGTTGTGAAAGGGCCCTTAGTGTACTTTGGATAATGATCAGCAGTAATGGAAAGCATATGTGATTTGTAGTAATTCTGACACTGAACAGGTCAAATCCAAGTCTGTCAAAGTCTACGGAAACATAAATTAAAGATGCAGTAGGTAACTAACTTTCTGTCATATTTGCTGAAACTGACCCTATGTTCCAGTAGAACTGCATAAAGCAGTTCATTTAAACAAAAATCTGGCACCACCTCCAGCCTGTAGTGCGACTTGCAAAAATCCACCGCTTCCTGTTCACTTACACCAACCAGGTCCGGGGGGGGGGGTCTAACTGAGTGTCAATCACCGCTCATGCACACACATTCATTTTACCTTGTGGGGGAAGGGGCTTAGGAGACCATTTGGCCTCTAGCAGAAAGGGGGGGAGGGACTGAGAAGTTGTTGATGTTCAAATTCTTTGGCTTAAGTCCTGGATCTTCACAATCCTACTTACATCACCTTTACAATAAAAAAAACTGCAATAATTGTAGGTCAGAAAGTGTGAAATTATTATATACAAGCCACAGTCATCTTGAACATTAATAGTTTGTACCTTGGCCAGTCTCTCCATATGCCTGGAAGGGTGGGACGATGATGATCCTTCTCTCCCCGACACACATGCCCAAAAGACCCTCTTCCATGCCTTTGATGAGGTCGCCCTGTCCCAAGTAGGTGTCATAGGTTGAATTCTTCGAGTAACTAAATAAAAGACAAAGTTCTTGAGAATCGCAGCAATAGATGAGACATACCTTAATGTTAAAACCTAACATCACCTGGAGCCGAAAGCTGCACCAGACAGCAGGGTGCCGTTATAGTGGTAACGGACGAAATCCGATGCCACAGTGGTGCGGTTGCAGCTTGCAGGTTTGCTGAGTGTGCGGATCTGGACCTTGTCCTGGGTGTTCCATATGTCCAGCAGGAGAACATCATACATTAACACAGCGTCAGGAGGAATCACACCACCTGTTGGACAAACAACACAGATTGGCATAAACTAGAACAGATAATGTATCCAACAAAGTGCTGTTACTCATGTTTATCTGCACCTGTTCCGATGCCTCCATAGGCCAGGTGAGGGGGGATTGTGATCCTCCTGCGTTCATTGACACACATGCTCAGGAGACCGCGGTCCATCCCTGTGATGAGTCTGCCCAGGCCGACCTGGCTGATGAAGGCTTTGCCTCGGTCATGACTGCACAGACAACAAAAATGGAGAGATGGATGAGAGTGTATAATCGAAGGAATCCACCAAAGGAGGTAGAAGTGTCAAAATAGTAGGTGGTGAAAAATGGAATCTAGAGGCTCATGTCATGGGGCCGGTAAAATGTTATGGTGCTTTAAAGTCTGCATCCAATGTTCCATCCACATCACCAGTAGGCTATAAGTCTGCATCCAATGTTCCATCCACATCACCAGTAGGCTATAATTCAAAAAGGTAATTATGTCCCTCTTGGCTTCATTTTGATCAGCCATGTGTTTTCATAGGCTATTTCATTTTATTTGATGAATGGCAACAAAAATATCCACCACCTTAAAAACCATAAAAAAGAACACATTTTCTCTACCTACAATGAAGTGTTGTATAGTAAATCACTGTTAAAATATAAATAATGTGTTGTTATAGAGACACTGAGGTGATACTACGTTGTTAATTTGAAATGGGGATTGACACGTAGGCTACATGTTATCTCAGCTGCAGTAAATTGTGAATCCATCAGGAAAATGGTTGATTGCTGTACTTCCTATGCTTATCATAGTGTCTCCATGATAGGCTACTTAATAACGTTACTGAGACATTCTCAAAGCACTTTGCCCATTTTACAACTGAAATCACAATTCCTGCAAGAGCTTATATTAACGTTACACGCAGACAGACAAATAGGCTAGTTTAAGCTGTAAATGAACGCATTTCTTGATTCACTGACATTACATTGTGTATTTCGCTGCAACCTCACCTGGAGTCAAACTTTTTCCCGTCTGCAGCGAAGGTACCGTTAAAATGATAACGGATAAAATCTTCTGTTTGCACTTCTCTAGGACAAATTTTCGGTATATCGTATCGATCGATAACTACATCCTCTAACGGCCCCGGGTTGCAATTCACAGTAACTAACGTTACATGAATGCAAAATAAAACCGTTAATAGTATCAGATCCATTTGGAGAGTTGTAAGAATAGAGAGAGACCGTCTACCAGAGGGGCGATGAGGTTGGAGAGGTGGAGAAAAGTTAAGCAGCCTACCGAATGAAGTCAGGGACAGTGGAGCTGTGTCAACACTGCTGGAATGAGATAGACTCTTCCGGTTACGATTACAAAATAAATGCCTTCTCACGTAACAGAATATGAAGAAACTGACTACAATTATTATTATTATTAATTCTTTATTTCAGACCCGTGGGTCCATATCAAACTTACAACATCAATAGAAAAAACAACATACATAATTTAAAAGACATACAAGCTTTCTTTCCAATGCTTCCAAAAACAGGAAAAATACCTTGTAGCTATCACTCAACACAATATCATTTAAGACTCTTATAATACTATTTTTTGAATCAGTCATCCGACATATGAAACTATACAAATATTTCCTTAAAACAGCATTCAGCGTGGGTACATTATTGGCCACAAACATTTGGCTTGCACTTGTCCACCGTGGGACCTTAAGCAAAATTCTAAGAGCATCATTAAATGCTACCTGTTTATAACTATGTTTACATAAACAAACAGACACATACATTCATATATAACGTTACATGCACAGTCATTTATAACCAACAGCCTAAAGGCCTACTGTAGTAGCCTAAGTGACTGAATATCTGACCCAGAGGTTAAAAAACTCCACATCGTCTGTCACCATAAACAATCAGCAAGTTTCAGCTCGAGAAAAGTCACCATGATGTACAACTTGTAGCCTACATCATGGTGACTTTTCTCGAGTAATGTCAGCTTGTACCATACAAGCTGACATTACTCAAATAGAATACAAAACAAGCATGTACTTATGCATATTCAACATAATATACTTCTTTAAGTAAAAAAGAAAATGTGCATTTACTTACTGCTTTTATACTGGATGGGAAATCGACTAAACTTCCGGCCTTATTCTGTCTCTCTCTGTCTAGCTTAACGCATCTCATGGGTCATCACTCCAGAGAGCAGAAGAAGGAGTGGCCCCAGGGCCCCCACCCACTTTTAAATGGAATTCTGCAAACGTGTAATGCCTGGCCCAGAGGCCTGGTCCCATGAATTCACTTACGTATGAGATGAGCCGAAAATTACAACGTGCCTCCCCATAATCTGAAGTTATTCTTTCTCGTCACAGTAACGCATGGCAAGCATTAGGCTACTACTGCCTGTTTTATATATTCTATGTTAAACAGTCATTACACCATAGACAGTTAAATAAAGCATTACACACATAGTTACTTTTCGGGCACATTCTGTCTGCCTCATAAAAAAAGTCTCTGGGTCCTAATAACCATCCTACTCAGATATATAAATCATGGCAGAGCCTTTTATCATTATGAATGGGAGATTTTGCAGACTGAGAGGTTATATTTGCATAGAAGTTTAGTTTCAACTATGCAAATTGATTTTGTAGCTCACCAATCCATGTCTCAGCTTGTCAGTTTGCTCGGAATGTAGGTAACAGAGTTGAAAATAATCTCATCTCTTCAGGCAACTATATTCAGTCAATATTATGTTATGAATATATCATCTGCCTAGAGTTTAAGAGCAGGAGGCCAAAGTATTTGAAAAAACTAAATTAGATCCCTGTTAATACGTTTACATGTTGGTTCATGTGACTGGGTGTTATGACCCTGGAAACCACTGAGAAAAGCTGGACCGCTTTTCTGAGGTCCAAACTCAGACTGTGACGTCTGTGTCAAGTAAGCCATAGTTATCACCATGTATACCGGAAGTACGGACTTTTTTCTTCAAGGTAATTATCAAGATTTGCATTTATCAGTAGAGCTGCCGATACCAGAACTTGTTGATTGCTCTTCTTATATTTTTCTTCTATATTTTTCTATATTTTTATAATTAAAAATGCTCCACTTGCCAGCGCTAATACTAATACAATTAGTCTTATCTGCAGCCAGAAACATATACATTTCATGATTATAATAAACAAGAAAAGCAAGCTGATCTAGTCATTCTTAACCTGGAACATGCATGCAAATGGACATTGCATAGCTACATGACAGCCTCTTGTTTTTACATTGCACACATAGGCCTACAACTTGCTTGTATGTGCGTTTTTTTTGTCAAATATGGACGCAACACACACACACACACACACACACACACACACACACACACACACACACACACACACACACACACACACACACACACACACACACACAGTACTCTGTATTGCAGCTCAAAACAATAACTTTGAGAGAAATAAATGCAGACATGATGTTCCACATGTTCTTTTGATTTTTTTTTCTTTAGCTATGTCAAGTGGAAATTAAAGGCAGGATGAAAAAAAAACAATTACAAAGCTCAAGCACCGCAGCATTTTTTGAAGGATGGCTGGCAGTAATATGTGAAACTTGGCGAAAATGGGCTCAACTTTTCAAAAAATACCAGACATATTACCAAGATATATTGGGCTTTTATTTTGAAAGCTGTGACCAGAAATGATTGTTTTCAGCATCTAGCTCGACGCGGCTTTTGCAGCATACGCTACGTGCAGACAGGAGCATTCCCTGGTAAAGAAAGAGGACGTTTCCTGATCCATTCAAAACAAGAACAGTCTGCTGCTGGAGCCGGTGGAGGTAACGATGCTCCTGAAAAGCTTGAGTCTGGCTTTTATAATCTCGACACTGGTGGAGGCTCAGTATGAAAAGTACAGCTTTAAAAGTTTTCCTCAGAAGGACATCATGCCGCTGGACTCTGCCTACAGCTACGCGCTGGAGCAGTACGGGGCGCAGAACTGGGCAGAGAGCATCAAGTTCCTGGAGCTCAGCCTGCGGCTCCACCGGCTGCTGCGGGACAGCGAGGTTTTCTGCAGCCGCAACTGCAGCTCCGTCAGCCGGGACAACGAAAGCCTATTCGCAGACAGCACCCTCCGCGTCATGCGCCACATCCTACTGAGGGCTGCCTGCCTTAAAAAGTGCAAGGCAAATTTCCCAGTGTTTAACATCTCCTATCCACAGAGGGATTTATTGGAAACCTTCGAGAAAAGGGTCCCGTATCGGTACATACAGTATGCACACTACCAGGTGAGACCAAATGTGCTTGATGTGTCGAACTGTGCCCAAAACTAGAGAGCAAAATAAATGGAGGCCTCTGCCATACATTCTGAAGTTACAGCAAATACTTCCCAAAGTGGATGTTGTAGAAATGTAATATAAGGTGACATATAGGCTAAGTGCGAGTTGGTTATAAACTCAATGGAATATGTGAAATAAGGATCATACAGTAGGATGTGGATTTAGCATTACCATAACTGTGCGTAACGGGCGCAATCGCACAACATAAGTATCTGCAGTCGGATTTTCGAGACAGACTGACTCGGTTTGACTCACCGAGAGGAACTTTCTCGGTGCAGTACCGTTTCCTTGCTGTTTTTTTTTTTTTTTTACGCCCTCCTGCAGACCAAGCAGTAGTTGAGCATGTGCCACGTCTCTTCCAGTGTTCCCCCTGAAACAATCCCCTTATTCTTCTCTGTCAGGCAGGGTGATGGGGACTATAAAATAGCCTACTGATCTCATTTGTGGTTCCATAAAGTGTGTAAAGATGTCCAGATAATCTCCATGTTATTGTAGACAACATTCATTATGTTAATGTGTAATAGACAGCCACCATCACAAAACCCTTTAACACTGCTGTGATCCTTCAGGAGCTGGAGGTGTTATTTGGCACTCACCACATCAAAGTACTGACACCTTTAAATTGGAGCAGTTTATAGTTTTTGTCTGGTAAATTAAAAGGTGAATGAAAGCTCTCTGCCTGGTGATCAAACAGCCACCCAGATCAACAAAGCAGGCTTTTAGGATTTACATGACTTTGATTTTGCTGACTCTATTTGAAGGTGGCCCTCTCCTCTTCTTTGAGGAGAGAAGCGGGTAGTTGAATGTGTTCATTACATTTAGGTTTTTTGTGGCTGAGACTACCTTATAAGACCAAGAAAGTGGATCACATCACTCCCGTTCTGAAGTCTTTACACTGACTTCCTGGCTTCCTTTCAGAATGGATTTCAAAATACTTCTTTTGGGTTATAAAGCACTGACCGGTTTAGGGCCAAAATACATTTCTGATCTGCAGCTACATTATAAACCACCCAGACCTCTCAGGTCGTCTGGGACAGGTCTGCTATTTGTCCCCAGAGTCAGAACTAAACAGGGGGAAGCAGCGTTCAGTTTTTATGCTCCACATATCTGGGACAAACTCCCAGAAAACTGCAGGTTTTTTTAAAATCAAGGCTGCAGACCTTTCTTTTTGATGCTGCCTTTCTTTAAATAATTGTTCATTTCTTATACTGCACTGTAACTTTTATTCTCGTATATATGTTTTTTTTTAATATTTTTAACTGTTTTAACTGCTCTTTCATGTTTTATGTAAAGCACTTTGAATTGCCTTGTTGCTGAAATGTGCTATACAAATAAAGCTGCCTTGCCCTATATACCTGACCTTTTCCCCTTATTTATTTCACAGTTCTGCATACAGCACCACATTAGTGTTCTATTGACTGACTCACAAGAATTCATATTCTGACATCAGTGATCTACATCTGTCAGTAGTTGTTGGAGAAAAGGGGTCAGAGGTCACGTTAATGACAGGAGCTGATGTTTCCCTTCACGCAAGTGGGAGAGATGGTGGTTCATATTTAAAAGATCCCCCAAAACACTGTGGAATTGATTGTAAAGCTATCTATTCTTCCACAGCTTAACAACTTGGAGAAGGCTGTGTCAGCGGCTCACACCTTCCTGAAGAAGAACCCAAATGATCCCTATTTGACCAAGAACATGAATTATTACAAGACGCTGTTCGATGTGGAAGAATATCTCATCGACCACGAGGAGCAGCCGTATGAAGTTCGTAGATCAACATCTTACTTACTCCTTACTGTATCCAGTGTGCAACTAAACTATTCAGACTTTTCTAACCACAACTCTTTGTCATCCAGAGCGTTTTCCTGAAGAGCGTGACGCTTTACAACAGCGGTGACTTCAGCAGCAGTGCCCGAAACATGGAGCAGGCCATCACGCAGTACTTTGATATATACAGTCTCTGCTTGGCAGGCTGTGAGGGCTCATACGAGATCTTAGAGTTCAAAGACTTCTATCCCGCCCTGGCAGGTAAGAAGAGAGCAATTGAAGAGCTGTTTCAGTCCAGTGTCTTTAAAAGAGAAGAAAATAATGTGCTTGTTGTTCCCTCAGATCTCTACACCGATGTGCTGAAATGTAAGGTAAAATGCGAAGAGCACCTGACACCCAGCGTTGGAGGCTTCTTTGTGGAGAAGTTTGTAGCCACTATGTATCACTACCTCCAGTTTTCCTATTATAAATGTAAGAACCACGACAAAGACTCTGGATTCAGACTTTTGACAGCAATCTGTGTAAGACTGTTTAAACATGTATTATTTTGTGATCTTCTACAGTGAATGATGTAAAGAACGCTGCTCCGTGCGCAGCCAGTTACATCCTGTTTGACAGTAAAGACCAGGTGATGCAGCAAAATGTAGCGTACTATCGCTTCTACAGGGAGCAGTGGGGACTCGAGGAAAGGGACTTTCAGCCTCGGCCCGTGAGTAAAACAAAGACCTCATTACTGTTCTTTTTTTTATACTTTATGTATTTCAGTGAGTGAACCAGAGGCAGCAGAAAGAGTTCACACTGGCTGCGCTAAACCAAAGCAGGAAAACTATAGCCTATAGCATAAAGTGGTCTTGGCGTGAACATTAACACAATTTCAGGGTGGTAATTAGAAAGCCATGTGCTCCCGTAAAGGCAGAGTTGTTTTCCCATCTTTTCAGCTTGGTGTAGAGTTGTCAGCAGCTGCAGTGTAGCAGCTCTGTGTCTTGCCTTCAGAAGCTGCCCCTGCTTCAAATAAATGTGGTACTGCTGTAAACACTTTAAGGCTTCCACACTGAGAGGCAAAAAAAACAAAACAGTAAACATAAGGTTAACACAACACTTTTGTGTTTCAGGAGGCCCTGAGGTACTTTAACGAGACAACCAAGCAGAAAGAGATGCTGGAGTTTGCACTGAACTACCTACAAATTGACGATGAGGTATGTTGTTATGTTGCTGAAAGGCAGAGATGGTGGCAAAGTTACAGGAAGCATTGGTTTTGGGCAGCACAGTGAAATTATGAGCACAGCAATGACGCAAAGTCCAGCCGAAGTCACATTTAGTTAACCCTCTTTGCAAATAATATTGTCCTTTTAATTATTAAAGGTCCAGTGTGTAACGTGTTTAGTTGTTCATTATCAAAATCTGTGTTGCCCGTTCACAAACTTGTGCTTTTTCATGAATATTTACCACCATCATCAATTCCAAGTATTCCAATTTGCTGGAAATACGTTTGCATTAGCATGAACTGGGGTAGACGGTCCATATTCATGCGCCATCTTGAAATATGATATCCGGTAAGAGGCATACAGGACAAACTGCTCCGCCTTTTGAGTTTTCGCTGTCACATGATAAACTCGCAGGTGCTGCTAATGGGTATCGTCGCTTCCCGGCCCCGGCAAGTTTGAAGAAGGAAACGCGGAGGACCACACGCATTCAAAATCCAAATTTCAGGAACAGGAGTCTTCTTCTTTGCCCAGAAAAATAAATAAATATTGAAAATAAATCTTGAAAAGAGCAAGAGACCGGCTTTTTGAAGCGTGAACACTACCGTAGCTGTAATACGTACTTTGAACTGCGTGGCGCCAGAGAGTTGGTTGCGATATATGATCTCAACGCTAGATGGGAGAAATTCCCACACACTGGACCTTTAAGCTCTTTATTTAATTTTTTTTTTTTTTTTTTTTAATTTTATTTAATTTCTTGAATTAAATGAATAAAAAACCTCTTTAAAGCGAGCCTATGTCACTTTTTTGAAACTGTGTCACTGTAACCACAAGTGACAATTAGAAATTAGTAGTGTAGCAGTAATGTTAAACACTAAAACACATTGTGGCAGTAGCACAGTCAGTGAACCGACTCAGTAATGTGTATACAAATATCTACCCAAACCTCAGCTAACATTAGCCACTATAAGCTACTAGTATTACCAGACAGGCTGTAGCGGCAAAAATGTTGAGTACATTCGAAGTCTATACACATAGAAATGTCCTTAAAGACACTAGATTATATCATAATTATATACTGTATGTAATTTGCTAGTTGTTTTTTTTCTTACTCCAAGTAGCGGTATCTTGCTATGCTGACTATCTGACGAGGTTTCAAGTTTCTTTTTAACTGCACAAACAAAATTCTATCAACCGCCTTTGTGTGTGTGTGTGTGTGTGTGTGTGGAGGGGGGGGGGGTTGGCAGAGACAGACATCTCAAAACCCTTAGCATATACAACTTTAACTGTCTGCATGACTAGACAACCCTACGTAGGTACGTAGAAAAATATCTTTTTGTGAAATGACACTTTAACTTGGCTCAGCAACAACTAAATTGGCTGATCTAGCTGGAGTTTGGGCCCTTGTTTTCCAAAGGGCAAATTCCACATTTTTATTTAAGTTGATCAAACATTCTAAAGCATGTTTGGAGATATAAACTTCTACTTTGGAGGAGTAAACTAGCAGACTAAGTGCAAGCTGCTGTTGAGGTTGTGGAAATGGCAACACAAGAGGAAAAAAATCTCAGAGGATGAAAGGGAGAGAAAGACGGGATGAAGGCTGCGGGAGAGGAAGCAGGAGGTGGGGGCTGTGATTTCCGCCAGCAGCGTGTGGTATGTGGCTGGGAGGTGTTGGCCACTGAGGCTGTGCCACATCCATTTAACTCAGGTCGACCCCTCCCATCTCTACACAGAGAGTTGGGGAGGACTGTGATAATTTAGGCTGAATTACAGGCTGCACAAGTGACAGATTTATAGACAGGGAAAGCATGAAGTATGTTTCGCCAAATAGAAGGGAAGTAAGACATTACTTCACATTCTTGCTTGCTGTTGACTGTGTGTGTTTTGTGTTATTAAGGACGTGGTAAGTCCAGAAGAAATGGCTTCTTCTCACACGGTGCATCCTGACGCTGAGTTTGATGGTATGGGAGACTACGAGGAGTCCTTCCTGGCTGAGTGGTGGCAAGAACCCAAAACTAAGTGGGACGCCGGAGAGGTTGCAGACTGACATCTGTCCTCCTCGTCTCCTGTGCAGAAAGGGTCCTCATCCGGCTCTGTCCCACCTCTCACGACAAACCAAAAAGTGTTTGACCTCCATACAGATATCGACATTCTTAACAGTATTTAGCAGAAGAAGCACTGTGTACTTTCACCCAGCTGAAGAATAATTGGTTGAACTTAGCCGTCATGTCGATCAAGATCCGAGATCGACATATTCTGTCTTGGCTGTCATCAGCCTTTTATGTCATTGGCCTGTATGCCAACACTTGTCAATAAAAAAAGTTTTTATTTAATGAAAGCTAAATGCATCTGCGCTGTGGTATAAGGAAAGTGACATGAAGCTTTTCTTATGCTTAACGATTTGTCAACCACCAAGTTGAGTTGTTGTAATAATTTGCTCATAATAAAAGTAATATTTTAATATACTTTTTTTTGTTTGTCACTTAATATCAATAAGATCATCATAAATGCAGGAGGCCCAACAACTAATTTGATTACAGTAGTGTTAAATTGATAAGTCAATTCATTTAGATAATCAATTAATCATTTATCGAGGAGTAATTTATAATAAAAAAGACCACACGTGAGGATTTTATTTAGGTTTTATATTGTAAATGAAATACCAGATTGTAGTCTGATTAAGGATACCAATGTGGGGGTCTGGGAAACTGAAGGTGATTTTTGTGGTTTGATTCTTTAGACTAAAGAAATAAGCAATAAATGAATTGATAATATAAATAATCGGCAGTCGCAGCCTCAGACTGTAGTACCTCTTGTGGTACATAATTGAAGGAAACAATATTAATGTATAGTTTCACAATATTTTGCTCTTAATTACTGTGTTTCATACTTTAATTTAACATAGATTATA
The DNA here is from genome assembly GCA_023631565.1 of Gymnocephalus cernua. Lineage (NCBI taxonomy): Eukaryota > Metazoa > Chordata > Actinopteri > Perciformes > Percidae > Gymnocephalus > Gymnocephalus cernua. The sequence continues at coordinate 18,595,748 of CM042441.1, forward strand.
TTTTTTTAAATGTTTTTCAAAAGCAGAAAACCAAAGCATAGAACTCTGAAGTCTAACCATACCATCCATTAAAACCATAAAATATAAATACCATAACAGCAAGGTAGTGAAAGTAGGTGTGGTTTAATTTTTTTTTGTATTTTTATTTTCCCTCCATTTCAATCAAACTACAAGCCTTAGTTCATTTCTTTTTGTTTAAATTTAAAAAGATAGTGTCTAGAAATATGGGATATTTATATTGGGATACATATTATTTTTTTCCCCCTAAACTTCAAAAAATCAAAATTTGATACCAACTCTGTACATATTGTAATAACAATAGTGCATCTGCCAGTAGGGCAAAGCTGAAATGAACCAAACTGACGCATACAGTTTCAGACGAGCTGCCTCCTGGACCCCATACTAGATCTCTTTAATCTCATTTACAGTCGGGATCATTACAAAGCCTCTGGGCTGAGGCGATCACCCAGAACTCAGGGCTATCAACAAATGTACAAAAGATTTACAACGTTATTTAAGTGATAGCTGGAATGATAAGAGAGATGTGAGACAGCTAGCTTAGCTGTTATGCCACATTTAAAGATGCATGGACAGTGTTGACTACAGGAGAGATTCCCAAATGTGGGTCCTGTCAAGAGACTAACAGCTACAACTCATTATTTTAACATAGCTTTTCAATAAATCTTCATACAGTGCATTTAACATTCCGTATATCTTGCACATATTTACAAATAAGTGTGCATACAGTTGGTTAGTGCTTGTTTTTCTGTAGATACAGGACATAAAAACTGTTGAATACTTTATTAATGTGCTGCCTTTATGGTGCCATGGCTGCAGCGCACAACAGTTTGTAGAAAGAGATGATATTCTAGAGGTAAAAATCTGCCCTTCTACCTGTGATAGGAGTGTTAAGGTATACATGGACACAATTGCCCCTAACACTAATGTAAACACGCATACATTCTTCCTTTCTTTAAAAATCTCTTACATGCGTACATTCACCCGTGAACAGACATACAGATTAAACCTCCTAAGTGTACAAACTTTGGGCCTGAAAGTGGTGAGCACGCACGACAGATATTGTGGAATGTATGTTGGTCAGTCTGTGGTTGAAAACACTAAGTTACGGTCTCTGCTGCGGCAAGGTTCAGTGGTTTAAAATGATCCCAAAACCATAACACCTAGCTTCCCTCTTTGTACCTGAAAACCTCTGGGTGGGGGTTGGGGTGTTAAAAGAACAAATAACAATGAAAAGGTCAGTCTGGGCTCTAGCTAATGGCTGACTGGGTTTTGAGCCATCATTTTGTAAGATCATTTGTCCTTCCTTTGTCTCTCTTTGGAAAACAACAGTCCGATGCACGGCTTCTTTTCAGTTATATCCATGTTGCCAGACTTTGCAGATTAAAACAGATAATTGTCCACTTTGAGATGCCAAGGCCTGGCCTTGGAGGAACTGTGCCCCAGGTCCTTCTCCTTTAAGAAAAAAAAGGAAACTATTTAGCTCCTGTAACATTATTTCAGTCTATTAGATGGCCAGTCTGTGTGCTAGTCCAACATTCAACTGTGGGCTCAGATGTTGGCCAGTTTAGTTTGTATGCAGGCATGCAGGCATTGGAAAGACATGTCTCATTTTAAATTGGTCTACTGTTGATATGTTCTTCATCAGACTGTTCAAGATGTGAGTAAAGGAGGTACACAGACACCGAATCACATTCTTAGAGCCACCGGACTGGAGATAGACCCTAGTGTCTCCCACAGGGAGAGCCACCTGCTTGCTCTAGGCGTGGCACGGACACAGTCCTCAGCGGACTGCTGGAAGTATGATTTGGCTGGTATGGTGAGAGAAGCTCCGCAGGCCCAGAGGAGTCGTGCAGTAGGACAGACCATAGGAGCAGACGGAGCGCGGAGGAAACAATGATCAGAAGAAGTTTGGCGACATTTTAGGACAGGAGTGGAAGACTTCTTTTGTTCCCCTCGTCTCTGATGTGGAAACGACACAGTGCGAGGAGGAAGACAGGAATAGACAGGACGGAGACAGAATGACACAGACATCTTATCCTCCACCAGATCTGAAAGAGACGTGAAAATGGATAGTTAACAGGAAGAAAAACAGACTATGGCATAGGCGACAAAAGATGGAAGATGCTTGAGAAATGGAAAAAGCCATTCTGCTTTACAATGATATTATGGGATGGGATTTTTTTTTTGCAGGGGTTTGAAGTGAAATTGAAATAGGATGAAGTATTCAAGCAAAATGAGCAGTGAGAAAAACATGGTGAGCATGGTGCTCTGTGGGGATGAGCCAAAGGATGAACTTCTTCAGAAGGTGGATGAAGGAGTAAGCGTGGAATGACATGGGATGTTTTGTGATGCGACTCCACCAACACGATATTACATGGTCGTGGTCCTAAGTTATACCTTCCTCTTCGAATGTTCCTGCATCCAGTGAGCACACATCAAGAGAAAAGACAAAATGTCAAAGACATATCAATGACAACAGGAAAAATGACAATCAAATGAATGATGAGCTAAACTATTTTTTAGAAGCATGTTATAAAGCTGATCATCTTGCATTCGAATTGCATGAAATTTAAAGAACAAATAACCAATAACAGTATAACTGCGCAAGAAAAAGTAAAACAAAAAAAACAAATCATTAACAGCAAATCTGAATCAATATTTGAATCATTTTCTTTCATCCCCCCAGTGCTCAAAAATCTTTCTTGGCAGATTATAGTGATGACAGCACATGCAGCAGGTCTACAGTACTCATGGCACAGACCCTCTCAGCCCCATACAGTCTGACACCAGAAACTATTACACCCACCCTCTAAGACAGAGCTCCGACTTGGAAGTGAAAACTTCCAACAGCTCATGCACACATGCACTGACTCTTACCTAAAAGGACTGACTACATGCTACATGCTAGAGGTTATCACGTGCTTTTCAACTGACAGCTTTTCATCAGCCACAATTATCTTAGGAATCTAACTGTGAGCAAAGTAGGAGCAGTCCTTTTATGTCAGAGTATAAGGAGTGAACAATAGCAAGCATGCACAGGTGGAACAGTGCAGAAGAAGCACATCAGCGAGGGCATGTGGGGATAGGATGCTGCCTGTCGGAGGAAAACTATATAATGCAGGCTAAAAAAAGCACCAAAGGTAAAACATATTAAAAAAGGGTGTTTGTGGTAATCCACTGTAACCATTTCACTTTTTCATTAAAAGGCTAATAAATCTAGTGGATTAGTGTTCCTGGCAGATTAACATCTCAGTCCTGCCCTGTTATTATTTATATTATATATATATATATATATATATATATATATATATATATATATATATATATATATATATATATATATATATATATATAAAGGGACGAAGAGGTGAAGGACAGAGCTCAGGTTTAATTAATGATTCGATCAAATAAAACAAACAAGCGGTATTATGTTCCGTACGGATGTTGACACCAATAGCAGTTCAAATATGTGCACGGTTGAGCTCAGACTTCACCCCCCATTTCCCCTCCCCTGGTTGGGCGATGAGTTGCGAACGGGGATCTATTTCAGAGGGGTGAGAGTGGGAGGAGCGGGGGTTCCTTTAGGTAGAAGCAGACAGGTACACAAAGGCATGCCAGAACTCTTACTTAAATCCCCATCCTGTTCCCCCTAGGACTATAGCTGCCAGGAGAATAGCACCTGCGATGGACCCTATTATGATATTGGTGCCACTGGGACCTGCGCAGAGGAAGGAGGAGGGAGGAAGGGTGTGGAGGAGGAAGAGGAGGGGGGGGGGGGGCAGAAACAAAACAACACCACTAAAAAACACACGTCAGAGGACAGCATCAACACCGTACATCAACGACAACAACTACAGAGAGAGAGAAAGGCAGATGGCAAGATACCTGCAGACAGAAAAAGAGAGAATAAGGGAAGGAGGAGGACACCAGCACACAGGTTGGAGGTGGGAGAATGGGCGGGTGAGCGAGGGAGGTCAGGGAGACAACAGTAACACAAAAAAAAACAAAGGAGAGAGTTTTATTACTTTGTTCTCATTCCACCTCTCCTGCTCTTTCAGATGGCCCTATGAGAGCAGCTGCTCAAATGCTCTGTGTCATTGGCAGACTGTAAGAAAGTAAGGAAGACACTTGAACATGGTGGTGTTTGCAAGACCTTCAGTATCACCCACCCCCCCCCCCCCCCCACACACACACACACACACAAACACACACACACACACACACACACACACACACAAACACACACACACGATCTGTACATGCACATATGCTCTAATGCATAAACGTGTCTCAGCGCACACCCACACTCTTCCAACATTGGAACCAAGACTCGCCAGGAGGGAAAACACTGTGTGATCTATATAATGATGTTAACTTTCCCACAATAATCAGGTGAACTACTCTTTGTATTCGAGGACACGATACTGTGCTCTGCTTCAGTGCATAGAGAAGCTACAGTGATGATGGGTAGAGACCATGAGGGGATATGAGAGGCAGACAGATAAAGAGACACGGGCAGGTTGAGAGGCGCTATGGACCTTTCTTCTCTTGGCCTGTCGGGACGGTTGGCTCAGGGATGGGATCAAAGACACTGCAGTCCTTTCCTGTGTAGTCCCTGTCACAGATACACTTCACCTCATTACTGCAGGTCTACGAGAGAGACAGAGAGAGAGAGAGAGAGAGAGAGAGAGAGAGAGAGAGAGAGAGAGAGAGAGATGAAAATCAAGTGCAATAAGCACAAGCAGAGAAAAATGTTAAATGTATAGCCAGTAAGCATGGATTTGGTGATTTACAGGTCAAAAGACATTTTTGAATCTATGTTAAAACTGGGCTGTCATATTGGTGACATATATACATTGGCACTGGTGTTTCAGCAGCCTTTCAATGACAGTATTTCAACACATAGTTTCAACCTGTTTCACATTGAAATATATTCATTTAGATGCTGTTGAAACAACAGTGTGTGTGACTGACAGATTTTGACCTGAAAATGCTTATTTGGTAGATAAAAAGAGGAAATCTGTGAAGGAAAAACAATGGTTATATGTCACCACCTATATATAAATGTAAAACAGGTCCGAAATACATTGATTATAGTTACTTAAATGCAATGGAAACACAGTTTTAATGTATGTAAATAAAAGGGACAAACAATTTGAAACCCCTCTCAATATAGTCAGTCCAGTACGACACCACCCTCAACTATGACCTCAGTAACAGACATATAATTGAATTTACACACTTACAACAATGTCACCAAAAATAGATAGATAGATCAATAGATGTTATTGCAAGGCTGTTGTACTGCACTGATGTACCACTGCAGTGATGTACCTAATAAAGTGGCTCCCTCAGTGCATGTAACTTATGTGTCTAAAACACGTTCACTTTTCAGGAGGGTTTTTACCCCGTGGTCGGAACAGATGCGCCCATTGTTGGATCCAGAACAGGTGCTGAGGTTAAACGCCGCCACAGGGAGGCAGCGTCGCTCCAAACACATCATGTTGGGACCACAAGGAGTGCCTTCCTCCACATAGCCCAGGTCTGATCCGTCCTCCAGCAGAGCATGGCCACCTCTGAAAAACCATCCAAACATGTCAGACAGGTGGGAGAAGAGGGATAGAACCTTTATACATTTAGGAACACGAGGTTCTTATCTTTACACTACGTTAGCTGTAGCTGATCAGATAGATGCGACCCACTTACCTGCAGTCCAGGTACTTGTTCTGGTGGTAGAGGGTGAAGCTGGTCACCTCACCCTGCAGGTCTCCAAACTTTGGTTTTGTCGTCACGTTGGCACAGAACAGGAAGCCGCATAAAACATCACTAAACAGGAAAAAGTAAATGGCAGAGAACAATGTGTATCAAAAAAAGCAGATTAGAGTGAACACGCTCTTATTCTCCTATGAGAATATCAGCAAAGGGTATCGGGATGGTGTGACTCACGGCTTGTTGCACTGCAGCCAGCCGTGGCCTTCAGGACCTGGACCACAGTTTCCTTTCTCTGTCCCCTCAGCGTTCAGCTTCTCATAACAAAACCTGTCCGCTGAATCTGGGAGGGCAAACAGACATAATAATTAGACTGTATGCAAAGGAGAATGAGACTACAATGCCATATATACAACATACCCTCTCCAGGTGCAAGCTGCACATGTTCTATACTTACTATAGCCCCAGAGTCCCCTACACTGTCCATCATGAGTTCGGCATCGTCCACCATAACAGCGGCCCTGAAGAAATGAGACAACAGTAATTAAGTTTACATCAGAGTGAGCTTCAGACAAGAATCCTTAAACCAAACCAGCCCTTACCAGAGTAGAATCACACATGTAGCCATCCAGCTTGTGCACATTATGAGGACACTGCAAAAGAAGACAAGTACTTAATGTTCTGAATACTCTGGTTGATCTTGCCGTTTCCCCCCAGTGTTCCAGTAAACCCTACCTGGCTGGAGTCTCCGGTGCAGGTCTCTGGGATATCACATTCGTTCACAGCCTCTCGACATACCACGCCTCTCAACTCATACTAGGTCACAGCATAAAAAGGCATCAGGTACATTTTGGATTAGTCATATAAGTAATCATACACGCTGTAGAGATAAGTAGCACTTAGTAGAGACTTTTCTTTATTGCATTCAGCCCTTGACACTAAGATAAAGGTTGTAGAGGTTTAAGTCTCAACACATGAAATATCTCCAGAACTAATGTCTTACTTCTGCCAGCTTGATGAGAAAAAAACAAAAACAGGATGCCTGATGTGTTAGTCGGTCCAAAAAACATATTGCATGCAGAAAAAAAAAACTATTACTGGTACTTTTTCCAGTTGTTTCTTTTCTAATTCCCTATTTTGCAACCCTTATCATTTATAATAAATTACAACAGACAATTATTTTGGGTTTAGCACTCTTCATTGTTAAATACTTTCTTTTTCTCATATAAAGACAATTGTTATACAGGCTTACCTTGCAGCCACTGCAGCAGAGTCCGTTACTGCACATGGCATCATGGGTAAGTGTGCACTTTTTACAGCAGGCTCCTCCACTACGGGCGCACTCCTGCAGCCAAAGAAATTAAAACAAACCTTCAGCTCTGCCTCAGAAAACAGTTTAACAGCTGGCTTTCATGCATGATATTCAACTGCATACTCACCACCTGGGATCCACAATCACACTCTTCCCCTGGTTCCACAAAGCCATTCCCACACTCTGGAGGGTCCAACAGCTGAGGGAGACAGAGATGGACATATATGAGCACATATATATAAGTGGGAGACAGATGGAGGAGAGATGAAATGTGTCAGTAATATAGAAGATTTTTGGCTGGAAGTACGGAGATACTAATATGCATTCCTTAAAAGGAGAAAACTAAAAATATTCTATGGTCATGTAAGTATGTGTTTCCTAATAAAAATTTGACTCTAGAATAATTAATTAGTCTATAAATGATGCTCAGAGGCCCCACATGGCCCTCACCTTGTTTGGCTTGTTGAAGAGGCAGCTCCCGCCCCCCTGGAGCAAGAACTGGATGTACTCATCAACGCTGCAGCGAGAAAACTTTCTGGGCAGATAGTATCTGCGTTCACACGCACACACACACACACACACACACACACAAAGTTCAAGACCAGGACATGACAAAAAATAAAAAAGACTGCACAATGCTTCTCTGCCAGTAAGGAATGTGGGTGTCTGTGCCATCACTTTGCAATCTGACAGAAATGCTACCATCTGTAGTAGGATATTACTCAAATGAATAATTCAAATCTGTATGGTTCCCTCTGTTAAGGAGAGCCAAATCCAAATCACATTAAAAAAACGCATTCTGTGTAGTAAATACTTTAAATTCAATTTGTTATTCGTTCAAGGTGGTGGGCACACTGATGTCTGACGTTTCAACAATTTCTTTTAACGGTATCAAATACAAGCTGTGATTATCACAGGCTTGGCTCATTGAAGACTAAGTAAAAGGCAAAGCATCCCTCTGGTACAGGTGTTTAATTGTCTAATTGAGTGAAGTGAATGGAACAAATCGCAGCGACAAGAGGGATTGCGACAAGAAAACAGTCCTGCTGTTTCATTTTGTCAACAAACAGAGAAGAGATTCATTTTACAAGTCTGTTGTGTTTTGTTTTTGTTGTTCACGTCAGTGTGCTATGATGTGGAATTTTACCCCGTGTCTTCCATGATGCAGCCCAGCCAGGCATCTGGGCACCTGCAGTCTCCTGTAATGAAGACAAGGAGGAAGAAGAGCATAGATGAGAGGGGAAAGGTGATAGACTGGGTGAACCCTGCCAGATCTGCCGGCGATTTGATTTCGCCCTGCAGCTCAGGCTGGAAACCTGTACGTTTATCTATCCCGCTTCCGTTCACAATTTTGCGGGAACCAATCACTAACTGGCTTATCCACCTGGAGCGCTATTGGCGGGTTTAACACGATGACGATAGAGAAGCGACCAAGCAGATGTTTGTTTACATTCAACAAGCCGGCCACCGAAGCGCAGCAACCCGTTGACGCCGCTGTCGCTGCTACGTCACCCGGATCTTTGGTCTGATTGGTTGAAGGACTATCCAATTGCGTACAGAGTCATTTGAACTATGCCCGTTGGTCACGCCTCTTGTGCAGAGAAAATACAGAGCAGACTCCCCAGACTAACGTTCAATCTTAAAAGATTGAACTTGGTCTGGTGATAGCCAGACTAGAAAGGTGACTTAAAGGAAAGGAAAGTAAAGAAAAAAAATAATGTGGTAATTGGCATTTACAACCCAAGCTGTAACGCTTCACATGCTGCAGCGAGATTTATGATCAGCAAAGAAGAATAGACTTTCCATAGAACTGGTACCTAGTGACAGAGGTATGGAGAGCCTATAGTGTGTGCACTGAGCTCTTGTCCTGACATTAAATAATAGGCACGATGGCTCTTCATCATTAATCACTGAGCCCATTGTTCTGTGGCAGCAATGTTCTAACCACCACCCCCTCCTTCTTGGACACAGGTGACTTATCACCTAATGGAGAAGTCTAATTACAGAAGAGAACTGCTGGACACGGATACAACACCCAACTCTCTCTCCGACACCCCCCTCAATACCATCCCTCCTTGCCTCAATCCTTCTCACACTGATCTTGCTTTGATCATTTATTCAGTTAAAGGCTTGGTTTATTAGATCGCTCTATCCCCCCCCCCCCCCCCTGCATTATCAGGCTTTCCTATTATCTTTTACCTGCAGAATTGCGTACGTTGTTCCACCTCATGCCGATGTTCTGGCCAAGACTCTGGCACAAAGTGATGGCCATTGCTCCTACATTCCCATACTGGAACAAAAACACATAGGAAAGCTTTATTGTGAGATGGGGACAACATTGATATACAATGCTCCAAACATGATGTACTTAAAACCAGGATTAGAGTAATAGTTTAACATTTGGGAAATATGCTTATTACCTTTCTTGCCAAGAGTTAGAAGATCAATGCCACTGTCTTATGATAAATTAAAGGCTACAGCCAGCAGCCAGTTAGCTTAACTTAGCATAAAGACTGGAAGCAGGGTGAAACAGCTAGCCTGGCTCTGTCAAAAAGGTAACAATAGCCACCTATCAGCATGTTTAAAGTTGTTAAGTCTGTACAAAAACAGAAGTGTAAAAACAACAAATCATCGTTTTACTGAGGAGTTATGTGCTGGACTATTTCTTGGCTGGGACCAGTAAGGTGCTGGTAGGTGGATTTTGTTACCTTTGGACAGAGTCTGGCTAGCTGTTACTGTTTCCAGTCTTTATGCTGAACTAACTGTCTGCTGGCTTAAACTACACATTTACCATACAAACGTGAGAGTTGTACAAATGAAAAAAAGTGAATAAGCACATTTACCAAAATGTCTATTGTGTCTATAACTATTACTTTAAATCATGGTTTAACTAATAATTCTGTTGCAACAAAACTTGAAACCTTAATATTCTTTAAATAATTGAACAGGTTTATGGTTTATATGCAAACTTTTCTTCATATCTTGGTTTAGTCCTCTCACAACCTAAATTAAAATTGACCACGTTGCTCCAGAATTCTTAGGGCCCTATCTTTCACCCGGAACAGCACGGCGCAAAGCCTGACGCAAGTGTCTTTGCTATTTTAAGACCGTAAAGCGCAGACGTCTCTTAAATAGCAAATGCACCTGCGGCCATTTTTGCGCCCATGTGCGTGCTGGTCTTACAAGGAGGTGTGTTCAGGTGAATTCTTGGCGTATTGCTATCTTGAGGCAGCGGGAAGTGATTGGGAGTTGACCAACAAAAACCTGGTCTAAAGTCAATAGCGCAGCATTTCATTGTTATTTTAACAGCGCATTAGTAAAATGTGCCTAGGCTTATGCACAGCGCACGCACACTATGCTTGTTACACACACACAGGGAAGCGCAGCAGCACACAAACATGCAGAAGATTACTAATACAAATATTACGGTGCAAATCCGCCATCATAATAGCAATGTGCCAAGGTACAAACACACCTGGCTTTTAAAGGGAATGGAAGATAACACTCTGACTGGTTTATTGCATGTTACGTGCAAAACACACCTATGAATTAATGAAGACACAACGTACAACCCTTTTGAACCATGCGCCCTTTTTTCGGCCGTCAAACTAGCAAAAGTGGATTTGGACACGCCCTAAACGCACCTGGCGCCATGCGCTTCACGCTGTGCGCTTAGATCGTTAAAATAAGGCCCTTAAACACTAATTTTACTTAACTTACTTTAAAATGGCAGGTTAGGTGGTTCAACATAAATACGTTAATCATTCATTAAACTTATTTTTATTAATCAATGGTTTAATTTAGATGTTCTAACCCTAACCCTGTTCAACAAAAAAATATTAAAATAATCTATACTATTAAAATAATGTGTATCTACATTTAGCTTAACCCTAATATTTAGTTTATTTTAATCTTTGTTGGTGGCAACAGAAAATAGATATTTTGATTCTCCTCACCTCGTTGATGCCTCCTCCCCTCGTTAGAGAGCACACCCCTCCTGTGTAGGCCGTCCCACTGCGGCTACTGTGAAATGTTCGCCCTCTGAGGTGCAAAGGAAAGATACCATCATTTAAAATAAAACCTCAACTAACACCCAAAAATCAAAGAAGCCTTAATTCTCAAGATATTAGATTTTTGTCCTCTTACGAGAAAAGATGGACGACGTCGCTCTGATCTTTGATGTTGTCCTTCCTGTATTTCATAAAGTTCTGCAGCGTTATCAATGGGTCTTCCACTACTGGCATCATATTTTTAGAGGTCCAGGTCTCCATGGCAACCAGCACAATCCTCGTGTTCAACTGTTCCTTGTAGATCTGGGGACCAAAAAAAAATCAGTTTACCGTTTTGTTGGCGTGACACCTGGGCTGTGAACACTTTGTGTGGTATCTGGGATAAATCATTTTCAAATGTGGAAATGAACGCACACTTCTCGACAGGTGGCGGTGTGTGAATGCAAGGTTTAGGAGTAGGAGGATTATAATCCTTCAAACAAAGCTCTTACTGCATCTGCCATGTTGACCACTGCTTTGGCAAAGTTCTTGGTTTGGCTGCTGGAGCGACGCAGCTGTACAAACTGTGGAGAGATACACAGATGGCGTAAGAGATGAATCACAGTTACCCTCTCATACACAAATACACACACACACACACACACACACACACACACACACACACACACACACACACACACACACACACACACACACACACACACACACACACACGAGCACACGCACACACACACGTTTGTACTTCTATACTTATAGGGATCCTGACATGAGGCATACATTTATAGGAATGTTTCACTGAATTTATTTACATGAGTTACTGGCATCACAATGCTGGCACGTATTTCTATTAATTTTGTAATTTTTTTTTAAAACTCCAGCTATATTTTGACTGTAAAACTTTAAGACAGTTTACAAATCAACATATGTACATTTGTACCTGTGAGGGCAGTTGTAACAAAATAGTTTACACCACGACATACTCTGATAAATAAAATAAAGAACAAAACTATGTCAGTGGATGCCAATGAAAGATTTCAACATTTGTCAGACAAGAAAACGTGATAACAACCAGGTTAATACACACATCCCCAAGCTATGCTGGTAGATGGTTAGCCACGCAAAACCATGCTGGTAGATCGAGGCACTGTAGGACAGCCTCTATGAGCCAGACACTTCTCATTTCTCCGAACAAAGAGCACCGACCAGATCAGACGTCCAAATAATTAGCAGCAAAACATACATTTAACTCACAATTTCATTGTCGTTGACCACCATCAACTCAATATATTTGGTCTCAGTCTGGACAGAGGGCTTGCGAATATATCTCTTAGATCTCCTCAGCCCCCCAGACACCTGCTGTTCCCTCATTTGATCCGGTCTGTCATCATCACCATCACCTCCTCTGCTATCCCACTCACTGTGCTCTGTACAGTCTGGACACACAGAGAAGCACAGCTGCAGGCACTTAGAGCAATATTACTTGGTTCTTGTGCAGTGCAAACATTACTATCACAATCTCCTTCAAAACATGTCAGTTCCCAATGCAAAAAGCTGTGACTGTAATTATTGCCCCGTCTGAATTAACTAAAGATTACATCCCATTCAATTATTACATTTGTTTGGTCTGAATTGTCCTTTCTTTCTGGTGTGAAGAGAAAATAAATTGAATTATTTGAACATAGGAGAATACAACTGCCGTGTTGGAGGTTTATTGGACAGTAACATAAGCAGTACCTATGGAATATTAGGTAAGGGGGTTATATTAAATATGTGATAAAGATAAGAAAACAAGAAAAGTTATAAAGGCAGTACTATTCTGATGTGATATGAGTGCCAATAGCTTATGTTTTAAATACACTTATGTACCTGGGCAGTGGGGGGGGAGTCTGATATCAGGCATCCTGCGGATTAAGTGAGCGGCATCATCCTATAACAGAATACACCCAGATGACATTAGACACATAAGGACCTAAAGACAACTAAATCAGCATCCAAACTCACAATTAATAATTAAATAATAGAGAAAAGAATAATTCAATAATTATCACTACAACTACTATCCACTGACTGTTTACCTGATTGCTCCCATTGTGAACGGGCTCGATCCCGTAAGAGAAGAAGCCGTCAGAGAACATGCCGCTAAGGACCAACAACAACAGAAAGACAGTGAGATGCAGAGCAGAAAAAAAAGAAAATGTAATTATGTGTGCAGAGAAATTAAGCAGGACAACAAATGTGATTTTATAAATAAAGGTTTACTGTCAGGCTCACCGCAGACCGTGGCAGGTGGAGAGAGCTGCCCAGGACTCTGGTAAACCTCTTAACCTTCCCTGGTAGTAGCAGTGCTCCCCTCCCTGTGGACACAACACACCACTGTTTCATGAAACAACCTCTACTGACACACTTCAGGCTTTACAGGCCCTTTCTATACCTCACGTAAAAGGTCAGCTCTGTGGAAAAAACACTCTCACAACCTCCGCATATGTCACTCCTCTCAAACTGTGCCATGAACGTGATAGAGGGGAAGGAGGGAGTCTTTCCCCTCTATCACGTTCATGGCACAGTTTGTGACCTACTTGTGTCCTGTGCTATACTCCACTCTATTCTGCTTCGCTGACAATCGAGGTGAAGGTAAACCCAGGACAAGGATCTCTTCAATAAATCAACACTCATGTTGCTCACACAGTTAGATCTGAGAATTTAACATGGGATGACCGTACAATCGGCTGGCTGCAGCTCAAAAAAAACAAGATGAAAGTAAAAAAAAAAGAATTGTGCTCTGCTCTGTCCTTTCCTCACAACAACATTCACTGGCACTATAGAGCCCTAGCTTTTGTCTCCAGCTAACACTCCCTCAAAAGTGGGCGAACTGCTTGACGAGGTCACAGCGGCGAAGATGAACCACCAGGAAAGGTGAGAAGAATGGTTCACCTGAATAACATTGGGTTCAGCAGGGTGTCTCAGCCTTGCCACAACAGCTCAGCCAAACAACACCTTGGTGCATTGAATGGAAACAAAAGCATTCTGACGACCAAGATCAGTCTGGTGACGTGCTGCCGTGAATGCATCGCACACCTGCCATGTCAGCATCAGAGGCATCATGTGAGGCCTCTGTCCAGCTGGGCGACAATCTGGCCTGACTACAGGTCCCCATCCCCTGTAAGCCTCCTCTCCCTCCCGCCACTCTGGGAACAAACCGATTGTCTATGAACACACATACACCCCCAAAATGACTCCTCCCAGCATTCAAGCTCATTTTGCCTTTTGTATTAACTGGCATTTTACTCCTCATTTTCCCTCCTCCTCCTCTCTCACCAGCTCTCCTCCCTCTCGGTCTTCTTCTTTTATTCTCTCACTGCCAAGAACTTAATGACACTGCTGAGCTAACTCGTTGCTATGGAAACAGGCTTGTGATTGGCCAGGAGGATTGAGGTAGAGTTTGGAATGATTATGGGTGGGGACATGGAGTCCTGGCTGGGTGAGTGGGTGTCTGCCGGGGGGCGGGGGGGGGGGGGGGCGGGGGGGGCAGTGAGTGGCACATTTATTCAGGGAAGAAACAAAAAAAAAAACATTAGCCCTCCCTCCTGGCTAGCAGAATGCAGTGACATTCCTCTGGTCTGTCCTGACAAGCACGCATCACATTAAATGTCAAGGCTTTCATCCATTTTCCTGTTATCTCTTAATTATTTCTCTGAGCTTGTGGTTTTACACTGCAGGCATCTGCTGCCTTTCTTCTTGACTGTCTGTTTTGACTTCTTCTTGACTGCCACAGTAGAGAGGCATGCATGCACACCGCTGACAGGAAAAACCCATGTATGTAGAGCACAGTAACATACATACTCTTAACAGTTACATGGCAGCCCACTTTTAAAGCAGAGACACAATGTCCTTTCTATAAATAGATAAGATGAGAGGATGGTGTCAAACTGTAAAAACAGAAATAAAACATTGCATAAAAAGATTAGCCTTAAAAAAGCAAAAAAACAAAAAGCACGTCTTTTATTTCTAAAAATGAGACATTAATAGTAATAATAATAGTAATAATAATAATAACAGATCTGCATTAGATGACATTAAAATATATATGAGACATGGGAGTTGTGTTACATGATGATCTCTAGTGAGGCATTGCATGTGACAAAAAAACCTTTAAATTAATTCTAAGATTCACTGGCAACAGCACCGGTGTAAAATGGGACAAAGTTTGACTCAGTTTCTGCAGCCAACTAACTGAATACTGCACCGCCACTCTGGTCATCTCATTAATATGCTGCCTTCTTTGTGCCAAAAGTTCACTCACTTACATCCTGCCAGTACACATCCCTACCCCGCGCAAACAGCCTTACCACTGATTGTGAAGGTCTCCCATCCTGGTTAAAGTGTCGTTCCACATATTCTGAAGACAGGAGGTGACTGCAAAGAGAAAAGAGATAGCATGAACATCTCTAACAGCATTATCTCTATCACCACTATGTAATACAAAATTGGTTATTTTCCACCTCTTGCTCTCCCCTCAAATGTATTTCACAAAGAATAAGTGAACATATTAACATGTGGTGTTAATAAAATCAGTTTAACCTCATAAACATGCAGCAGTGTGTGTCTGTGTGTTTGCCACATTGGTATTCCCCATCTTGTCATGCAACATAATAGAGATGCTAAGTGCATTTGCTTAAGTGCTGGGAAATGCTAATGAGAACAGATGCAGTGAATTAAGAACACCTACTGATACAAGTGTGTACAAAAAGGCAGATCTTAGGATGTTTTGAACAGTAATACTAACTGGTTTAGCTCCAGGTCCAGAGTGAAGGTGTGTCCAAAGGCTTCCACTTGGAAACAGCTCTGGGCCAAGTGGACGGGCTGAAAAAACAACAACAACCCCACAGTGACAGTAACAGTCAGACAGACAGATTTCACAGTTGATAAATCAAAGTGTAACAAAACAATTGTTAAGAGTGTCGCTCTGTAAATGCCACACAGAGATTGTGAAAAGGTTCTATGAATAATTCAACAGAATCAATAGTGTGTACGCTCTAAAAGCAACTCGGCAGCTGAAATATTATGATTGATAAAGTCTCTATTGATCGACAAAGGCTGCCAGCATTCAGGCATGCATGAGAACTATGGTTGTTTAAGAGCTGATCTAGAATTGCGGGATGGAGATGTATGGAGATGGAGGAGGCAGAAGGAGGGAAAGAGGAGGAAGAGAAAACTTTACTGGTGTGGTCTAAATTCAGTCATGCTGTGCCAATGCCCCTAATGGACAGCTGCCAGAGCTAAGGCAGTGAGGAGACAGCAGGGCCAGGAGAGAGAGAGAGAGAGAGAGAGAGAGAGAGAGAGAGAGAGAGAGTGAGAGAGAGAGATTTACTGCAGACTAAAAAGTGTGTCTCTTCAGCCGCTCTGACTGTGCCAGCATGGCTTTGATCTCAGTCTGGGGGAACCAAGATACAGTGAATCACTGGGCTTTTACAATAAAATGCATCACTATCCAGGAATGATTCCCTCCAGTGAGTATGGACAACAGAATTCACTTGAGGAGGCTGATGCAGCGTGTCTATCAGGGCTTCTGTACTTCTGTACAGTAAAGCTGTTCCACAGCTCTATAAACCATTTTCTGTTATCTTCCTCAGCTGAAGGAATTGCACTGTGGCAATGAAATTGTAGATGTTCAAAATTATTATGTGTTCTAGCTGCTCTGGAGCTTTTGATCCTATTACATCATCCATCCATCTTCCAACAGGCCTTTTTGAGCCATGATGGATATTAAAATGTAAATTACTCATTATTTAGTAAAAAGTCAATATACATGTTTTATTATAATCATAGCAATGCCAAAAGCTGTGTCTGAGTTATTTATGTCAAAACAACAAACTGCTACATGTATATGGGAATTGGTCCCACAGTCAGTGCTTAATGGACTTGTCCTTAAAATTATGGTTTCTCACATGAGAAATAAAGGCCATTAATTAACCGATAAAATCAATTTCAGATACAGGTTATGCATCAAACAAACAATTACATAAATATCCTGGGGCAGCATAATAACTTCAAATAAAAAAAACTAGTGAGGCAAAAATGCCGCCTCACCCATTTTCAACGCAGCATGACGTGACAGAAAAGACAGAAAAGTTCAGCTCACCCCCTGCCGCTTCTAAATGTATGATGTCCCTCATTTCAAGCGTCTTAAATTAAAAAAACAAAAACACAGCAGGTCTAGTACAGCAGCTGAAACAGGGACTTTTGATACTGCATCATATATGTCTACCTCTGTCTAACAGTGTCATCATTTTATCTTCTGAATGTATATTATGTTAGCTGTTTTTTTAGTCATACATTATCTGTTTGTTGGTTAAGACAGCTTCTCCTCCAGGGGCATCAACATGCATCTTAACTAATAGTCTCTAAACATGTGACTCTGTTTGTGTGTGTGTGTGTGTGTGTGTGTGTGTATGTGTGTGTGTGTAAGGAGCCTAATGTACTCTCTCATAACAATTATTTGAACTACATCATATCAGCATGGCAGAGAGAGAGAATCAGGGGGGGGGGGGGGGGGGCAGGGATGGGAAATGCTCAAGCCTCTTGGACCATGCAGCACTTCTAACACAGGGCTGCTTCATAATTAATGGAGACATACTTCAACACACCACTGAATAATGAAGAAGTCGGGGGCTCAGCACGGCAGGCGGATGATCGGACGAGCTAAGCTTTGTCATGTGAAGATGAGGGCCACTACAAACACACGCAGCTCTTTGATGAACTGTGCATTTACTACAATACTTGCACAGTATACAAAGCAGGTCAGAAGGTTTTAGTTTCAGAACTTGTTGCCAGATGTTGCGGCTTAAGACTAGGCAGGAATCAACGTCTGTAACACAACAACTTGTCTGTATTGGTTTCATATCAGCTGACATCACTTCACTGTGGACTTTTGAAGGTTTTTTTTTAATGATAACTGGGTCAAAATCACGAGGAGCGGAGACTGCTGCAAGACACCACCCTGCACTGTCCTCCCTGTGTAGCCGGAGCTGCATGAGCTGCAGAGAGCTGACTGAGCGCTGCACTGTTAAAAACACTGGAGATATGAGGTTCCCATCAGCAGAATGACAGTCTGTCACACCCATAAATGTCGACAGACTTGCTGGATGCACAGATTGTAAAACGCTGGGCCAATACTAATGTTCGAAATAACAAGTTGGCCAATAGCCAACGCAGATGTTTATTTTTTTTGTTGTTGTTTATTTTGTTTTTGTTGCAATTTTTGCTCACCCTTTTGTGCCAGGGAAACAAAGAATTCTCCATTTAAAAAAAATAACGGCAATGTTTTGAAGTAATTCAGCCCTCAAATCACTATCTTTGAATGAGCACAAATTCAGTCATCCAAACAACCTTTAATATATCTATCGTTCACGTGATGAAGATTATTTATTTGAAAACGGCTTCAAAAGCCTTTTTAACCTTTTAACACAACATTTGCAGATAGGCCGATTGCAGTCAACAAGGCGAATACCGGCCGTTACCGATTTTCAGCCAATAAATCGTCCCTACTTTCTGAAATGTCACCAATCTTCTTTAGTAAGGATGCATGCTGAGCACTGGACTTCAAATTCTCAAAAGTTTCCTGAATTTATTGAGCTACACATGAAGCTGCAGGCCCCCATTTCATATGATTTTAGTCCCGAAAAAAAAATGTTTGGTTTAAAAACCTATTCTCATACACTGTCCAACTGGGACACTTTACTTTTAATCAAATTACTCTATTCCTCATTTTTCTGGGAGACTCCTGAAACCTTGTCTGGGTGTATCTGGCCCCCAAATTAAGCCTACGGGGCTGAGAATTACAGAGAACAGAGCAACCTGCTGTGAAAATAAACAGAATCAGGCATATGTGAGTAAGACATTGGCGAAAAGATGGGCTTTACCATTAGTTACAACTTACCAAGGTGTTCCCGGTGCTGTTCTTCACCCTGGTATCCAAGTAGTCATGAGCCATTTCCTCCTCCGACTCGATCTGCTGCACCAGCCGCTTTGGATAGGTGACCTTGGTGGCAGTGTCCCCGCTGTATGGCTGCCCTGCCGGGGTAAACCAGTCCCAGATGTGTCCATCCTGCACCGGGCTCCTGTCCACACCTGCAGGTAGTACAACAGAGACACTCTCACCACAGACTCATGAGTGTACAGAGAGCTTGGCAAGGAAGGGACACACCTGAGCCTGTCTAAATTGGACCTGGTAGTGGTGTAGTAAGCAAAGCAAATGGTAGAAGTTGATTTAAAAATGATATATACTTAATAAGTCGCACAGTGTGAGCATTCAAATCAGTGTTTCTTACTGTGAGCTAATGGTTTGGTGACCTAATTAATCACACTGGCCAGCTAATTCCATTTTATGAGCCTCTGCTCTATCCTAAGAAATTTAGTGGACATATTTAGGATTTTATGGAAAATAAGTCATGTAGTAATTTGTCATAGTTTACAGGCTCTATAGTAGACTGACGCCCATATTGACATATACACAGGGCCTTTCTCAGCAATCATCAATAAGGCTGTTAAACACATTGCCTTGGTGATTGACAAGTTATATCATAGTGCTCTCAGATGTTTATTACCGCTGGAAATGGTTGTATGTACGTTGGATATAGGTGATGGGGCTGAAATGGAAATGTGTTGATGCAGCAAATCTACCGCATTGGAGAGTGCTTTCGGACCGAGCTCCCGCTATACTAAATCACAGCCTAGTTACACCTTAGAAAAGTGCTGGTGCACGGGGAAAAATGGGGATGTAAAGGAAACGAAAAAGGTGCTCCCGCTCTTTATCCAAACCCCCTCTCTCTGTCTTCTCTCTCTCTCTTACCTGAGACCGCCGCAAGCCTCTCGCCCACTGCAGCAAAGACCATGAAGCACCACACCGCCAGCATGATCTTCACATATTCTCCCGGATTACAACATCGGGAGCCGCAAAATGTCACGAACCCGGCCGACGGAGGGGAGGAAAAAGACCAAATAAACGCACAGCAGTAATGATGGAAGAGCGAAAGTGAATCTGCTAAACATCTGATAATGCGCGTTCTCTCATCTCTCCCCTTCACTTCGTCTCTCTCTCTCTCTCTCTCTCTCTCTCTCTCTCTCTCTCTCTCTCTCTGTCTGTCGCTCTCTCTCCCGCGCGCGCGCACTCTCTCAGCTCCGGCAAATCCCGCTGTTGAGAATTTGGATTAACATACCATAATAATAAATAATGAATCATAAGCCTATGGCGGAGATGATCAATAGGCTACATGCGTATATAGATTGATCAGTGAGGAAATAGTGAGGAACGCGAGAGTGCGCACCGCGGATGCAGCTCCGCGCGATGGGTGTAGATAAGGTTCTGCGCCTATGCGAATCTGCGGGATGCGGAAACGAAGGGATGGGAAAGCGAAGAGAAAAGAGTTGGGTCTGCGGTGAGGAGGACACGTCGAACCGTGGTACCCTCCCTCATCCCGAGCTGCCTCCTCCTCCCGTTGCCAGGGAGAGAATGCGACAGCCCGGCTGATGCTGCTGGGGTGCACGGCCGAACCGAAGCCATAAAAGGGATTAGGGATTCACAATTCATTCATTTAGGCTGGGCTACTCGATGTACGGGTATGAAAGGCGCAATAGCTACCTTCGTAGCTTTTTACCCCCCAGTCTGACAAGCGGGTCTGTGACCAGCGCCTTTTGTCGGCTGCAGGAACGGATGGCTGCTTGCCTATTGCTGGGTTACCTCCACCCCCCCATTCCCCCTCCCCGGTTGCAAGTTCATGTGTTGAACCGTGTTGTATGTGCTTATTGCCGAGGTTTTTTCCTGTTCCCACACTGTACTCTGTACTGTACTGAGCATTGTTTGGGAGTCGCTTTTTTCCCTCCCTTTTCCTCATGTTATGCTGTATTTTCCTTACTTGTAATGTGGTTTCTGTAGCACTTTGAGATTCATTTATGAAAAGTGCTTTACAAATAAAATTTATTATTATTATTATTATTAATATCTCGGAATGCATGAAGACTCAGACTAAGAGGATGAATGTGTGTGCGGAGTCCCCCCCCCCCCCCCCCCCCCCCAACTCCCCCGAGCGAGGAGAAACATCACGGCTGAACGCAAAAACATCAGAGGCCTTATCGCCATGTCTCATGTTCCTCCTGTCTCTACGGTAACCAACTCAAACAGTTCAGGATATTTTTGTCATTCATAGTTTTACAAAGTGACTGTAATTATGTTGTTACACACGGAGACAAGTCCCTCTCATTCTCTGCTGTGATATATAAAATAACTCCAAGTGCCATAACTTTAAATAAGAACAACAGTTCCATAACTAGTTCTACATACATGGGATCAAATAAAAGCTGGGTCTGCTATGACTAATACTGAAATGATTGTAGCCTATTATTGATATCTGTGACAACAGAGTGACAATTGCTAACTAATACAGAACTGATAAAGTTAATATTAACCCATTTGCATTTCTAAAACCCATTGTGATGACTGACGAGAGGTAGATGTCCCCATTTTGTTATTTACCAAACTGTTTCTCAGTGTGATTTAGCTTATCTTACATGCAAGCGTTTGAGGATCTAGTAGCTGTAGAAAAAAATGTTGTCTTCAGAATATCTATTAAAGTACAGAAAATCTATTAAAGTACATTGGTATTCACCAAAATGACCAGCCGATCGTCATAACAATACCGTAAATACCCCTATAAGAAAGTTAGAAAGTGTAACATGATCAATATAACCATATTACTGTGTAGATCTACACTGGCAACACATTTAGTAATATAGTAGTGATTTAGGTAAACATGTCCCGTGTGATTTATGAATTTAATGTAAATGTCCAAATGACAGCGTACCAGTACACAAGCAATTGGCTTCTTATTAGGAACCATAGATCAATCAACCATTGTAAGTGGAGACCTGCAGACAGTGCTCTATGTGTTGCTGTCTCAGCCCTGTGACCTGCTTCCTTCCTTCCAGTTTAAGTTTTCCAGCAGCCATCCTGCAACACACATCCCGTTAATGGAAGCACATTCTGCACTGACAGCCCCCTCTGAATATTTCATCTACTCCCCTTTGAGACTAACAGGTATCACGAGATAGTGGGGGAAATATAGGGGGAGAGCAGCAGGAAGAGTGTGGCATCAAAGGGCCAAATATGTGCTCATCCTGTCCCTCCTCCCCAAAAATAGGAAGGCTGCATAGAAACTTTAGATATCAAACTCAAAACAGACACCAATTCAGTTCAGACTGGCCTACTGTTAATCTGAATTCAAACAACACCACCACTATGCCTTTTGTGGTTTTCATGAATAATAATGTAAAGAAAATACTGTGTAGTGTATTCAGCAGTGGTAAAGCTGAGTAACAAAAACTGCGCAGAGTCAGGGCAGCAGTACAGTATTATGCTGGCTATGTTTCACTTGGACATTAGTATGAGTGGTTCCTGTGGGGTCTAAGGAATTTAAGAGAACCCTGAAGAGGGCTAAAAGAATGAGGAATGTACATAAGAATGACTACTTGAATCATATGTCTCCATTTACAGCAGCTATTGCCAAAACGTTTTCTTAGATGTCTATTCCTCAGACAAAATCTTTGATAACAGAGGTTTGACATCTGTTCCATCTCATGAGAAAGACACAAGGCCATTTCCCTACTATGTTTGAAATATCGGATACACTACATGTATCATAGCTCAACAGGCTATATTTGCTGCAGAGTGAGGGGGAAGACAGTGGGACTTACTCATTACAGATATATATTATAAAGCAAATGTGAAAAGGGTACAGACAAATGCACAGGCACCCCACCCTCTACTGTGTGAAGAATAGCTGTATCACACTTAACAGAACATTCTTTCATGAAAGTCATATTTCTATCTTGACTCATTATATGTATTGCTATCAATTTCATTGTATATCACGCTGTGCTTTTTTTCTCTTCATCATGTCATTTATCACACTGGCCAGTTAACAGCATTGTATCAATCACTGCTCTATTATGTGAATTTTAGTGGACATATTTAGGATTTTATGGAAAAAAAGTCATTTGTCATAGTTTACAGGCTCTTTAGTAGACTGACCACCATATTGACACGTACACAGGGCCTATGTAGCTTAAAATCTCATCAATCAGGCTATTAACCACATGACTGTTATTTTTTTCCCCTCTTCATCACGTCTCCTGTAAACTACCCTACGTTACAGCTTATCATGTAACACTTAGAGGCAACAAGTGTGTGGCTTTGAGTAGCTGGTAGGCATGTGTTGGCTCGCCCTCGTTTCACGTTGGTTTGCTCGCAGCTGAGCTTAGCCGTGCAATTAGGTTAATTAGTTTCAGCTGTACTTTTCGAGAGTTGCAACGCGTTGAATCAGTGAACACTGCTGGTGACCCGGCGTTGCCAATTAAGAAATTAGGTTCTTTCAATAGGCTATAAGACGGGCAAAAAAAAGCGGCGGCCTTTCCCATACGTGTTTTCCTCGGAGAAGTGTTCAGAAGAGATCAGGGAAAATGAATGGTGTGACCAACGAGAAACCCGTTGGCGGTCCGCGGCTGCAGCTGTTCAACTGCGCCCACGCTGACTGTGGAGCGAGGTTCACGAGAGAGTGGAGACTGAAAGAGCACGAGACGGTGCACACCGGTGCGGTGAGGGAAAGCTACTGCATACATGTTCGAAATGTTTTAAATAAAGACGCCATTATGTTACTATTTTGGATACATGCTACTTGAAGTTGTAGGCGAACTGTTACCAAATGTCCACAGCGCCCGTGTCTCTGCACAATTGCCGGCTGTAGTCGTCGTTTCTCGAGAAAATCCCACCTGAGCCGCCACATGCTTCAGCACAGAGGGGAGAAGCAATTCCAGTTAAGTCACAAGAAGTCACCTTTTGTAGGCTCCTGTTGCTCCTCAAAACTAGGCCTACAACATTAATTTAACTGTGCTTTCTGCAGATGCAAATTCGCGGGCTGCACGCAGAGTTTCTTCCACACAGGCAAGCTGAAAAGACACGTGCTCTACGCCCACGGAGACAAAAACAAGTATTTCGAGGTTTGTCTTAGCACACGCATGTATCCACGAGATGGCGCCAAAAGGCCACATTATAACAGCATCCTCTAAAAGTCACTAATCTTGATGTTGAATAGCCAATGTTCAAGTCTTTTTAAAGTGTGTTGTTTTCGCCTCCACAGTGCAGCCAGCCGAACTGCTCATCGACCTTCAAAAAACGCAGACTGTTTAAACTGCACTTAAAGGAGCATGGCGTGCATATTCAGTCCAAGTATGTCTAGCACATCACATCCCAAAAGATGGCATAGATTTAGCTGTAGTGTAAAAGCGTGTGGTGTAAGATCACTCTGTAGTTTTGTCCTTTTGATTTAATGAAGTGCCTGAGATCATGGGCCTGTCAAAGATTATGCCCTTGCTATTTTAATTAATCAGATCTTTGATGCCTGAGTGCAGGCTCTAGCAGAGACAAATGCATGCTGAGTGGGTGTGGCCCCAGTTGACTTGGTTTAATTTATTTTTACCTCTACCTGTCCCTGGTGGGGTACTTAGGTGTACGAAGGATGGATGCGCTGCCACGTTCGACTCCCATATCGACCGCAAAGCCCATGAGAAGAAGCACACAGGTTGGTCTATTTCAATTTTAGTAGGGGTTCTTTCGTCTTCCATCCCTGCATTTGAATGTGACCTTTTGTGTATTGTATATGGTTGCTCAAAGTTGCCCCACAAGGGAGCCAACTAGTGATGAGCCTTTGATTTCCTGAAACTCACTGGCCTTGTTTGGTCCGTGCAGGTTACCGCTGCCCTCGTGCCAACTGCCAGGTGTTAGAACACACCTGGGGGAAACTTCAGAAGCACATGGCCAAACATCCAGGTAAATATGTTGTGGTTATAGTACAAATGTACTGAAATCTATCCTAAATGTGTTTTGCTTTTGTTTTTGTTTTTTTACATTTTGAAAATGTGTTGCAGCCACATTCACGTGCCAAGCGTGTAAGAAGGTGTTTAAGAAAGCGGATGCTCTGCGGAGGCACAAACGCATCCACGCTTCCCATAAGCCCGTGCTGGTATGTCCCAGGGACAACTGCCAGGCCTACTTCTCTACAACCTTTAACCTGCAACACCACATCCGCAAGGTGCACCTCGAGCTCCTCAAATACAGATGCTCCTTCCCTGACTGCCCACGCATGTTTGCTATGCGGGTAAGTAACATGTCTTCTATTACTGGTCCTTGTGAGGAGATGTATCAGAATCAGTTCTTTTCTTTGCATTCAAAGACTAAGGATATCTTAAATGACCTTGAGTATTTTGCATGATGCACAACTGTCATTTAAGACACTTCAGTCAAGAAAATGTAATTTCTGAAAATGCCAAATCCAATCATAAGTAATTACAATTTAGTGATAACAGAGTGACATGATTCCTGCACATTTTACTACCATTTGTGTTGAACAAAAGTTTCAGCCAGTGTTATATTACATTATGGCTTGGTTCTGTTACACAGGAGAGTATGACGAGACACCTGCTTCGCCATGACCCAAGTGCCACCACTCTGAAGGTAAGTCTGACGTCAGTATCCAACAGTGCGGATGTGGACTAAAGCACTACACAGCAGTGAGCTCTAAAGCTATCTGGCCACGTCCGAGACTATTGATTTCGGATTTCTCTTTAAACTGTTCTGTGCTTCTGGCCAATTGAAGCTTAAAAGAGTTGGGGCTTTACCAAGTGTTTTCAAACTATAGTTGGCGTCAAACTGCAAAACTGACATGATTCCATTATTTGTTCAGAAACGTCAGCGGCCTAAGAAGTCCTGGCAGAAGCGTTTGGATGGACACCATCTGCCCCTTGTGGAGGAAAACTTGCGTGGCCTCTTTGCCCTGCGAATGCGGATCTCCCGACGTGCCAAAGTGGAAACCAACCTTGCAGGCCTCTTCAATGAACGCAAGATCCCTCATTATGTTGACCCAGAAGTCAACCTTAGCAATCTGTTCGGTATGAAACGGCCTCACCCTTTGGAAAAGCCTGAGGTTGTACCACTAGAAAGTTAAATAAAAATCAATCCAGACTAGCAGCGCATTTTGACTGTTAAGTTTGAACTTCCTGCAATCTGTGCAGGCTTTTAAGTTGAACTGTTTTTCTTACATTTTTGAGAAATTGGGTCTTTTTGGTTATTTTTTTTAATGTAGAAGACTTACATTAACAATTTAATTTTAAAGTAATTAAATGAATGTCACTTGACACATTGATTAGGATGTCAAGCTTTTGAGAATTTCAAACATTGAATTCTAGTTCTTTAAGACAACAGATCTTAATTGGAATGTTTATTTTGTAACATGACATTTGCTGACCCAATAAAATGAGTTACATTTTGATCAAATGGCTTGAATGCTGATTAATGTTTTGTGGATAAACAGTGCTGGAGGTCTGCCCATCAGTAGCAGCTGCTGGAGAGCTATCATCTCCAGGACTACTTGCTTGCTCAGTCTCGTTTCATTGCAAAGGAAATGGCATCTCATTGTTGGCAAACAAGCTTGAAGGCTTTTTAATAGCTTTTCTGTTTAGTTAGAAATTACCCTGTAGAAAATTAACATAATATACATTTTAAAATCAAGTTTCCAAATGTAAAAGGTTCTTTGTTTCGAGTTCTGTTAAATGGCTCCATTTTGTGTTTAACAATGTAGTTTCTGGTCCAGTGGAGCAAAGCAGAGTCCATTTCAAAGCTCTGCAACAGCCTGTCAGTTTGAGTTCGGACAGCGTCTTCACTGCAGTGCGTTTCTTTGCTCTTCCAAAGGTTATTCTTTTGGTTTCGCAGCCTCAGGCGACCTTCCTTCACTAGTTGCTGCTCTGCCTCTTTAGGTACCATACATTAACCTATCCTACAACAGCTGACCAGCAAGCTCTGTTGGACTGTTATGTTCAACAGAGGAACTGGGTTATGTTGGCTTGGCCTGTAGTTACTGTATATCTCCTTTGTGAAATGTCAGAAGCGCAGATAAAAGCATCAATCGGACACTGAGTGCCTCTTAAGAGCGTGGCATTGCTCTGAATGTGTAGCAAGGCTTTCAAAGTCAACACTTGTTAGCTGAGCAAGAATTTAAAAGGAGGGATTTGTTTCTATGGTGATGCTACACAGTTCTCATGTTTGTTGTCATCCTTGTCTTGTCAGTTGGGATTTTAGAAAGCAAGGCACTGTTTGCAGGTGTTCAGCTATTGTGAAAAGTACTCGAGTGAAATGTTCCACTGGTGCCATGAAGTCCCATAAGAGTAGTCTCGCTTTGCCAGATCCTCCAAAAGCATGCTGAAGGAGGGTCTGGCTACTCCACATAGCATTCGGGGATGGGAGGAAAACATGCTCTGATTTAATGGCATTTCTTTAAACCAATCCCAATTGTCATGGGCGGTGTTTAACTCTGCACAGAGCCGCTGCAAAATACTCATGCAAGAGAAATCTCAGATTGGACCGTCTAGCAAGCTGTCTCAATTTACCATTCAGAGATCGGAGGAGCAGTCAATAATAGTCCTCATAAATCCACTGAATTTTAAATTCCAACACAAAGAAAGCGGAAGGAAATGGAAAATCCATGCATCCGGCGGAATTTCCTGCAGCACCGGAGCAATCCAGGAAATGGAATGCGAAGGATATAGACTACATACGAGTGATGCCGCTGCCTGTTGTCACAGGGGCGGAGGACTGGACCCGTACAAGCAACACTATCAAACTGAGTCACATATGGTTAACCACAAACCTCACCACCTCTCTCTGACTCTCTCTGAAAGGCCATGCCAATTATCTGCATAGTGAGCATGACCTTTGGTGTAACATGCCAAGTTTGATTTTTGCAACGTGTATCCGAGAGCAGCACAACAAAGTCACAATACCATCACAGCATGGTACATTACACATTCATGATTGCCTGATTATCCCTGCTTTAATAGGTGAATTATGGATTTAAAAGATGTATTTATACATGCCCTGTAATGGCACAGAGAGTAGTTTTGGCCCTAAACAGCAAGTCAATCTGAAGTTTTTATTTCCTTGAGATATGAGATACACATTTTATCCAGTGACAAAACAATGCACTTTATTATATACATGTTTGTAATCACTATTGGTTTTTTAATTTTTTTTTATACTGCACTATACATTGATTCTGACTTATACCGATGTCATGTATGTGGAAGAAATGTGAAAAGAAAGTCCTTGGCTGTGTCTCAAACCGCCTACTTGCACACTTCACACACTTAGTTTTAAGTATATAGTGTAGATAACGAAAAAGTCAGTGCACTGAAAGTACCCGGATGACCCCCTAAAAAAAGTCAAAAAGTTCAGTGTAGAACGATGGACACTACGCACACTAAACCTGCGCCATCTTGACTACAAAGCGGAAAGGGGAGGGACCAGGGACGTCGACCGGCAGCTGATTGGACGAACGCGTCACGTGCATATTAGCTCTCGCAGATTTTACATCCGAGCTTAATGGCGGCCAGATGGCGGCTCGTTTGGAATACAATCTCGAATTTTACGAAAATAGTTCACCGAAACGTGTTTCTGAAGACATTTTAAGCGAGAAATAGGCCATGCAGTTGCTGAATCTGTCTTCATTTCAGATCAACTAAGGTCAGTTTAGAAGATTTTCATCAGATTTTGAGAGGCGGCGAGCCGAGCCGACCGCTCGTCATTTCCGGTAAGTGCTTTATCATAAGTGTTCCGTTTGGGACAATACTAACCATCGACAGTGGGCACTACGGCAGTAAGTGGTCAGTGTACATTAGCAGTGTACTGACCGAAGTAGGCGGTTTGAGACACAGCCCTTGTGTTTCTAATCAAATGTAAGCTGTTATATTGGCTTCTGTGTTATGGACTGTGCTAATGACTAAAGTTTGACAGGGCTGAAAAGTTTAATGCAAATCAACAGTGGACAGCTGTGATGCCAAAGCTGCAATGGATGTTGGCAGTTTATCCACAGGAATGTATAATTAGTGTCTAAAATAAAGGGAAAGCCTCAATAATCAGATTGAACGGACTTCATGCAAATGGTCACACTTTATTTTAATCTGCTAGTGGCTTCAGTAGTAACAGAGAAATTATTTAATTTTGACAGTTAATAGTCTAGCTGTGGAGAAGGGACACTTCTCTGCTTCATCCACACCTGGAAAAAGGCTGAAAAAAAACATTTAAGTCTATTAACCTAAATCTTATCTTTGCAGCTTTAATAGCAGGTGGTATACATTTCCCTGGTTGTTTGCCCACTCGAGCAAAAATACACCAATAAAACACTTCAGAATCACTTTGATTGTGCTGTGAACCATTTTTATCCCAGTGACGACAGCTTAGATAAAAATTGCCTCGACCTACATGAACAAGTACTCACTGAGTGGCTCCACAAGCAACAAAATGATGCAACTAATGTCCAGTAAATCATGTTTTGCTTTTACCACTAACAGAACAAATCGTGACACTGGAGCTCTATCTCTGTAATACTTATACAGATCCGCCAGGAAACAATATAGATGGTTGGTTCTTTGTTGTGATCCAACTATATGCTTTTGTGCAAACGAGTTAAAATAACTGCATCAACCTAAGTGCATTCCTCCAACACAAACAACATAGAGGACATGTTTTTATTATAGTAGCGCTATAATAAATACTTTTCTGAAGCTTTTAGTTGCTAATACAACTATTCATGAAATCATTTTGAGGTAGTTTGTGGTGTTGGTGTTCCTGGTTTTTTACCATTCTTTTAATACAGTCTTATCCTTTATTCCACACGGGACAATTTTCCAATTGGAGTAGTAACCCACATTTCTCTTTTCTATTCTGATTCACAGAACATACAGGGGGAAAAAATCAGGCAGTCACCGAAGGAGAAAAGCTTGCTTGAGAAAATCCCGAAACAAGGAGATGAATCAAAGTAGGTTAACCGTATAGTCGTCGTGCCCTGATTTAGCCTGGCTCTTCCAGAATAGATGACCCAAAACCTCTTCTCCCCTCCCTTTTATCCCTTTTCCCATGGCCTGTTTGAAGAGAGCTTTTCGTAGCTGGAACACAACTACATGCCAGCTCAACTGACAGGATTAACAAAATAAGCATACAATAGGGAGCCTTCTGTACAGGTGTAAATGTTGAAACCTTGTTTAATGAGTCTGGATGTCAGCAAGGCCACTGGCACAAGAAAACAAATCATGAAGCTTTCATTCACCTGAACCTGGGCTGACAGAAGGTTTGTGCCAGGACAGATGGTCGAAGATGGGTTCAAAATCAAGATAAATGAACATGAAGAATAATGAACAACTTGTGTTTTGAAATGTTGGTTCTGTTGCTTTTGAAGCCATCGCTCCAAAGAAGAATTACGAGTCTACAGCCATGCTAGCAGCCCTGTGTGGCTGCACAAAGGCACAGCGGTGCTTTGAGCTAATGTCGGCATGCTCACAATGACAATGATAATGCGATAGGCAGGTAGGCTACAATGTGTCCAATGTTTACCATCTTTTAGCATGTTAGCATGCTTACTTTGGATTATTAGAACAAAATACAAAGCATAGCTGAGGCTGATGGGGGAATGTTATTTCTGTGCATTCATGGGCATCGGAAAAACATTTTCCCCAGTGAAAACAGCATCATTCACGTCACTTCATGTGGGAATCAGAGGTGGGAAACTCGGGCTAGATTTTGCTAACAGTTTCCCAGTTGGTGATGCGTTGCTGACAACTGACGTTTGATGTAGGTGACTTTGGTTCACTGAAAATATTTCATTGACAATAAACTGTTTATTGTGGACAAACGCCTCTGCCAAGAAGCATACACAGACATGTACATTTCATAAATAGGCTGTGTCCTTTCCCGTTTGTTGTCCTGCAGATAACACAAACAAACACCTGTTGACGTCCTGTTTGTATGCTCGCATAAGAAAACAGCAGCAAATCTTTGTTATTGTGGCTTCCATGTTTTCACACACCTGATGCTCTAGGCTACGCCCAACAGTTGGTGGCAGTCATGCAACAAGTTGTTGTGCCAAACGCCAATATAACAGAAGAAGAAGAACACGCATCCCAACCATAGATTGTATAAAGGTCTCTACACATAGGCCAGACTGGGCGACCATCGGCAGAAAAGGCATTTGGACTAATCAGTCTCCCCAAATTGGTCAAAACATGCCAGAGAACACACCGAGGAGACGAGACGTAATACGTCTCCATAACAGCAGGCGGCGCTAATCTGTATTGTCGGCCAAAAAAGAAAACCGGCAGCTGATTGGACGAACGTGTCACGTGGGTCTGGTTGCTGCATCTGGATTTTGGATTTTTCAAACAGCCAATGGCAACTCGTTCAGAATACGATCTCAAATTGTACTAAAATAGTTCACCGAAACGTGTTTCTGAAAACATTTTAACCAAGAAATTTCAGATCGACAATGGTCAGTTTAAAAGATTTTCGTCAGATTTTGAGAGACTCTAGTCACGGCCATTCGGCTCCCTGTTTCCGGGTTAGCACTCTACCAATCAGATTGGTTATTTGAGCCCTCCCCACTATGCCCTACAAATCGGCAAAAATGAAGGCCGATGGCCCTTCCAACGGACGACGGCACGGAACACACTGCACAGAATCGAGTCACTGACCTAGCCAGACTGTTCGACGGCTGATGTTCGGCTTGGTCTGTAGTGGGCTTTATATACAGTCTGTGATCCCGACCAAGTGAATGCTGGCAGTCGGAAAAACAACGTAATCACGGGGGCGGTCCCTGATTTTCCCAGGTGGCATGAACGCACTATTATTGTAAGTAGAGTAAATACAAATTTTGACCTAATAAATGTCAGAGGATCACCGAAGTTATTACAAATCATCCATTTCATGGCAATCCATCCAATAGTTGTTGAGATATTTCAGCCTGGACCAAAGTGGTGGACTGACCATCCCTAGAGCCATGCTGCTAGCACAGCTAAAAAAATTGATTGGGACTTTAGGGATGACATTTCAGCTTTTAACCTCTGAAGCTTTACTTACACACAGATGAGACGCCTGCGGTCCAGTTTTATTTGATCAATGACATGAACCTGGTGAATATCAACACCAGATACATAGGCTACCTGTTGTATTATTCTATAAGGACATCTGCTCCAACCTGCCAAGAGACCAACATGACCTTATAGTCCTTCAAATTAACTGTGTACTTGTCTCAGTCCTCAACACTGACCTTTGGGCAAACATAATGCATTAGTGTGCTCAAGCAATCATGCCATTGCCTTTTACCTCACTAAGCTTTTACGTCTAGATGATTGTATATACCTTCATAAATGTTTGAACAGTTTGAAAGGGCCAGTTTTGCCTCCCGTTGTTATAGGTTGCCTGCCTTCAGTTAAAGTTAATGATGCTGTAAAGCCATGACACACTATTGAACCAAAAGCAGCAGAAAGAGACTCCGGACACACACATATAGTGGCACAGTGGATCTTTATCTATGCAAATTCAGTGGGTTCTCAAAACTGGCTAAGCAGGAGGTCCCAGTTCCTAGGAAACTGAAGCAGGCACAGCAGTGGCCAGGATGCTGAAAATCATCTAAAAAACTGTAGATTGATAGTGTCTGTTTTAAGACTCCTTTAACGTTATGTCGGGAGCTGTGAATTCAGAGAAAAAGCTTTGGCTTGACCACTTCTTAATTGACTGCTTTGTCGGATACGTTGTTTTCTATCGGTATCACAGAGGAGATCTTGTTTCTCCTTTCGTCCTTTTATTGTAAACGTCCTCCAGTGACCTACCATTAGCAGTAGGCTGTCTGTCATCTTTTCTCGATCATTACAGTTTTTTTCCGATTGCTAAACGACAGTGGGCACAACTGGAGTAACATGTGCAACACTCTAACTCCAGTCTGCACAGCAGCAGTTCATGTGGACCAAACTCTAGTTCGTTTTTCATTGCTTGAATACAGCTTTCAAAACTCTACACACTTATCCCATGACTTTAACCACAACCTGCACAACACTGTGGATCTACAGCACCTTGTTCAAATGCTAACACACTGCTGTCAAAACTGTTAACCACACATTCAAAATGGAATAGAGTTCAGTCTGGTGCCTATCAAACACTGCTGATTGCAATTTTAGCTGAAAGCCTAAGCAGGTGTCTTGTTTTAGACTAGTTAGTGAACATATATACGGTATTTATACAGAAAAAGCTCAGAAAGCCAAATAAGAAGGAAACAATTATACATTGTACCATCTGAGAGAAACAGGTAAAAGGGCAAATATACCAACATGTCCAGGTAAGATGTCTGAGGTTATATACACAGCTATAAAAAAAGAAGTGAAAAACACAATATCTTTACTATAGTAAAACTGCGTTCTTACTGTTTTTCAGAAAGTAATGGAGGTGAAAGCAATGGAAACACCACATTCATTAGTATTTAGAGATGATGCAGACATCCAATGTGATGAAGAAAACTTGCCGCATGATGCTGGAGAGTCACACTATTCTCTGTTACTGTTATGTACCTTTAGTTTTTTTTTTTTCCAGTAATTCCATAAATTACTAGAGACAAAATACTATATTGAAGCAAATTGCTGATTTCCATTCTTTCTTGTTTACCTTTTAATTGGTATAGTATAAAATCTATATCTTTTCTTTAAAGAAACTATTGAGTAGTGTGAAGTCACTCAAACTGTAAAGATGAAAAGTGTTTGTAATTTCTGTATTGGTGTTTGACGCTGGTGTTTTTCCTCTCAGTGTGTTCTGAGTGACAGTGTGTGTTATCTCAGTGAGGGTTGTTCATAGTGTTTGGCTGCACTGAGCCTGTTCTGAGACGTGTGTGAAGAGTTGTGTTGCATGGAATGAGTTTTGCAGGTGAGGTGAGCTGTTTAGCTCAAGTGACTGTTGGTAGTGCAGACTGTAGTTTGAGTTTTGCACATGTGGCTTCAGTTGTGCCCACTGTTCTTTAGCAATCGGAAAAAAAACTGTAAATACTGTCACATCATACATCAAAGCTCTCCTTTGCTTCTCTGCTGTTTGTCTTCATGGTCTTCTCTCTGACTTCTGTTGGGGTAATTTTCATGGCAAAACATTAACTTTACAATTTTTCCCATGCTTCCTTTGTCTGCGTCTGCAATTTGTTTCCCTTCCTGTCCATGTGAAAAATTGTGCAGAAAAGACTCCATGAAGAGGGCACAATAAGGTGAGTTTATTTCTTTGTCACGGCAGATACAGTGACAATGGTTATATATCTTTTTCCTGGTGTATGGTATGGTGCAAATTACATTGTGTACTTGGGTAGTTCTGCAGCACCAGATTAAAGTGAATTGCAGTGAGTCACATTTCCACAGCCTGACAACAGATTGATGATGCAGGTAAAGAAAAACTTAATTGTGACAAGAATTTGCATAATCAGTCATGCTTGCAAAAAGAGTCTCTGAAAATAAGACACTGACATGATTTATCTTGACAGACTATCAGAGTCATTTTGATCAGATTAGATGCGATTTTCTTAGCCAGTGATCTGTGTTGCCTGAGATGCGACATGATTAACAGAGACGACAATTTATATTTGATTGCACTTCCTTTTGTTGACATCACATCATCCAACGTTGCCCTTACTTCCTAATATTCACCATGTTCGCGGCTTCATCAATCAAAGCCTGGCTTTCGATTAGTGTCTTGTGCTCCAATCAAGCCTCACCAGTAATTAGAAATGCTGCAAGGGAGCAATCAGGAAATGTGACAGCTACTTTGTTTTACCACATTTTACAATGACTGGCCAAAAATTCCACCTATTATAATCATTTATCAAAGCTGTCAACCTATCTCTCTCCTGGTAATATTCATTTTTTTTATAAGCTGGAGTTTGTATGTCAAAGTGTCTGCCATGTTTCAAACGTGCAGAGTCACTGATTGATTTTAACCTGCTCTTTAATCACCGTAAAGGAAAATGCACACAGACTATGTTCAATTACCAGCCATGTAATCCTGAATGATTAGTTTACATGCACTGAATAGCATGATAGGAGTAAAAGGTTACAATAACATGTAACCAGCAGTCTGAGAGAAGCCTGCTTCATATGCAGTTTTGCATGAAATAAACCTACTGGTAATTGTTCCCTTAGGTGAAATTGAGTCATCGTAGTAGCAAAAGTAATTTAGCAATGATCAAATGAAGTGGAAGTTACAGGGGTTTTTTTTGATTGCTAAACGACACTGGTCACAACTGAAGCCACATGTGCAAAACTCAAACTACAGTCTGCACTACCAACTGAGAGGAAAAACACCAGCGTCAAACACAAATACAGAAATTACAAACACTTTTCATCTTTACAGTTTGAGTGACTTCACACTACTCAATAGTTTCTTTAAAGAAAATATATAGATTTTATAATATACCAATTATAAGGTAAACAAGGAATGAAAATCAGCAATTTGCTTCAATATAGTATTTTGTCTCTAGTAATTTAAGTAAGGTACATAACAGTAACAGAGAATAGTGTGACTCTCCAGCATCATGCAGCAAGTTTTCTTCATCACATTGGATGTCTGCATCATCTCTAAATACTAATGAATGTGGTGTTTCCATTGCTTTCACCTCCATTGCTTTCTGAAAAACAGTAAGAATGCAGTTTTACTATTGTAAATATATAGTTTTTTAATGCACCAGACTGAACTCTATTCCATTTTGAATGTGTGGTTAACAGTTTTGACAGCAGTGTGTTAGCATTTGAACAAGGTGCTGTAGATCCACAGTGTTGTGCAGGTTGTGGTTAAAGTCATGGGATAAGTGTGTAGAGTTTTGAAAGCTGTATTCAAGCAATGAAAAACGAACTAGAGTTTGGTCCACATGAACTGCTGCTGTGCAGACTGTAGTTAGAGTGTTGCACATGTTACTCCAGTTGTGCCCACTGTCATTTAGCAATTGAAAAAAAAACTGTAAGCACAGAACAGGAAAATAGGGCAAAATAGAAAATAATAAGTTTGAAAGTAGTAGGCCTAAATGCAGTGACATTATCTCAGATTTTAATTTTAGGGCTGATAAATCTAGTTTTAGTTCCCAATGCTCAACCATTTAAAGTAATGGTTTGACATTTTGTGACATTCTCTTTCTTGCCCAGAGTTCAATGAGAAGATCGATACGCTATATAGTCAAACTATTCATTGAGTTCTGGGATATCGTCCTGACCCAAGGTCAAGACACACATTTAATTAGATCATTATAAAGTATAGGAATGAAATGGAGTTAATTGATGTTACTGACTGAGAAAATAGTCTTAAGACTGAGATTCAGGCTCTGAGAAACAGTGGACTGCTTTTTCTTCTTCTTCATCACCAGGCGCTCACAGTTTCATTTCATCTATCTGTCGACTTAAGTAAAGGTCAGCTGTGTAGAGAGAAGGATGACGTGTATTGTTCACTATAATCGCTCATATCTGTGTGTGTGTGTGTGTGTGTGTGTGTGTG